>VZRQ01002276.1:47500-198695 GCA_013397975.1 Machaerirhynchus nigripectus
AATCAGAAATTGATATTGCTCAATAGTTACGGTAGATAGGGTCAGAAAATTACTCCAGCAATATTTCATTACAATATTTCTATTTAAATTCTGTCATATTTATTGGTTCCCCCTTATCTTAGATCAGTGTTGTTATTATATTAAGGCCTGTCTATGTATGGCCTCTGTTAGGATTTGGGATTTGGCTAATTTTAGCACAATACCTTTTTTTTTTCCTCTCCTACATGTATAAAATATGTACAGCAAACTGTGCTTGAACAGAGGATGGACAGTTTTCACACCATAGCCTGACAAGGAACAAGCAAGTAATTATAATCAAAGGTAGAGAATAACCAGTTTAGGACCTGATGTGCTCAAAATATGAGCAAGGCTGGGGCTCAAAGAGTCTCACTTGAGAAAATGTGAAAGACTAAAGTGTTTTTTCAGTCACAATTACTTAAGCAACATAAAATATTACAGTGCTTTATGCTAAAACTTTTCAGTGGATAGGCAGCCTGTGGAAATCTTAAAATCTGTAGTAGTCAGACCCAAGTGAAGCAGATTAATCAAAATAATTTTGGAAGGTGACATTTTTTATTTCATTATTCATTTTAGTTTCTTTATTCAATTTAATTATTTTAATTTAATTTTTTTTATTTCATATGCTCCACTAGCAAAAACTGCCAACTTTTTTTGTTCCAGATGAACAAGCAGGAAAAAGTACTGTTCAAGTACCAAAGGGGTCTTTTTATTACCACAGAAATTTCAAATGGAGACTCAAAACTTTTAATGCCCACAGCGGGTATGCCTGCATGTGAGTCTTTATCTGCTTTGACTTAAGGAGTAAAAATATACATACTGGCCACGGGATAACATTGATTGATGATCTTCTTACTGTGTGTGGACTTTCAGCATGAAAACAACGCATTTCATTTTGCTGAGGGAAATGTTTTCTTTTTATTCAAGCAAGCCCATTTATCTAATTTTTTTTTCCAAGTTGAATTTTAAATTAAAATTTTCACAAGCAATGCCGAACAGCTTCCATACAGCAATTTCTTCTATTTTTAAAAATGAGCACCGTGGGAGCCTAATTGTTTGATTAAATACAATAAATGCAGACAGACGTGCTTGAAACTACCCTGTAGCCTAACTGTAAACATCTGCCGTTGTTTGGGCTTTGCACTGCAGTTGTTAGTGCAACAGTATTATTAGAATGTATTTGCATGTTAAGGAGGTGGATTAGAGCCCCAGTCCAAGGGAAATTATGTCTTGACATTGCCTTAAGAGCAGGGCTTTGTTTTCTTGCTGAAACAAGCCTTTCAGCTGCTGTTGTGGGAGGCTGGAGCCCATTGGGGTGGATGTTCGATCCATTATTCATGATTTTAGCAGAGCTCTGTTATGGTGGGAAGATCATTCTTTACTATCCAAGGAAAAAGCAGGTGAACTGGTAAGAATTGCCCTGACTAAAATAAACAGGACAACTGAAAAAGGTTACATGAAGCAAACATCCTGTGGCAACAAATGGAAGCCAGTGGGAAAATGATAAATAATTTTTAATCTGGTAAATTTTACCAATGGAATACCCATAAACAAAAGGCAGTTTCCTTCAGCAGGCCCCTCCTGTTTATTCAGAAGCAAGAAGACATTATGAAAAACAAAAATGTCATTCTTTCAAATGACCAGCTATGGCTTGTATTTGATATGCGATGCTTTAATTTGGAGCTGTATCTCCTAGTTCTGTTCCTTCAGAGGGTATCAGTTCTGCCTGTACCTGAACAAGTACATATTAACGGCAAGAGCACTTTGCGTTTCAAATTTCTATTATTTTCATACATGGCTTTTAAAGACACATTTAGTTCTTTAGTGTAGAAAAATACCATAAAAGATCTGAGACTCATAGGTTATGGAAAAAGAACCACTGAAAGGAACTCATGTAAAAGGAGTGACTTGTCACCAGAGATTTAAAATAAAAGCAGATAGAGTAGAGAAGGTGAGAGCATGTCTTAAACAACAAGTTTTCCACTAGGTCTAGTAATAAAATAGGAATAGCACACACTGAAGAATGATTTCTTCTAAGCCATTCTTAATATGTTTACCCATTTTCCTTACTTATTCTAATAATAAATGCATAACTCTAAGTTAATTACTGGGTTAAGTGTGGAGCAACCAGATACAGTGATGTGCAAGTTCGGTAAGTCAATTTACTACCTGCTTTGAATCAAAACTTTGGTATGGATACATTTTGGACATCTGAGGAGAATTTTGATCTATATTTTGAATGTTCTATTTTTTAACTGGTGCTACTTCTGTGCAATTTTCATAATTCCATGTGAGAGCTTTTCAGCTGTATGGTTTTTGCAGCAGGTCCCAGCCATGTGCTGAAAATTTGCACATCCGTTTCTCTGGTTAAAGATTTTGTTTTCCCAGAAAGGAAACAGTGAATGGTTTACACATTGTGACTTTTTTTCTTCTGGTAAAAAAAGCAAACAAAACAACAACAATCAAGGACCACATAGAAAGTTGTATGTCTTACGTCCACTATTCCTCCAATGCAAAGTTGTGGGAAGAAGAAAGATAAATTGATGCTGTGATTATTCCTTCCCACCAAGATTAGGGGAAGCAAGAATAATTTACTTTGATGTATTGTATTCTTTCTTGCTATGTAAGATTCTGTAGAGGTCGACAATATAATGGCTTAAAAGACCCTTTATGATGTAAATCTGGATATTTGAGTCCTAACTGAACTTGGTAAAACTTTGTGTACTATCCATACAATGAGAAGGATTTTTAAAGACTTGGAGCAAAGTGTTCTGTGTTTTCCCAAACTCAGAGATTTTTCATATAAGCACAGACAAATAACCACACAGCTGCCTATTCTACACTAGCAAATGGAATATATGTCATCTATTTTTAAGGGGTGAGAAGAAGAGTACATCTTCAGAAGCAGCCTCTGCGAATTCATTTAGATGTGAATTGCATGTAAAAAGTATTAAAAAAGGCACTAGAACTTTTTTTCTGATTGTTGCATGCAATGGTCAGCTGTCAATGTGTGAAAAAGTAGCAATTTTTAAACTATGTCTTCAAATGTAAAATCCAAATATCAAAGCATTATAATGTAGCTTTAGAGGAGCAGCATAAAATATTCATCTTTTGACTTCCTTGGAATTGCACGCAAATGCTGGAGAGCATCATTCTACCCTGCCTCCTCAGGCCTCATTCTGTTTGATCATTTCTGAGGGGGGAAAAAAAAAAGCTTAAGAGAAAGATTCCATGAAATTTCATGTTCACGGTTGTTGCATATAAATTGATTAAGTTTGGAGGCACATCGAGATTGTAATTAGCTACGGTAAAATGGAGAAAACAGACTAGTAAAACCCAGCCATACCTTGTCTTGGATAGCAATCTTGTAAAAACAAGTCATGGCAGAAATGTGGGATTGTGTGAGCTGGAAAGTAACCTGAAAAGCTGTGAACACCCTGAGAGGGGTGGAAAGGGGCCAGTACAGTGAGGGAGCAGTGGTGAAGTCCCCAGGTGTGGATGACTTTTCTCTGCACATCCTCTTGAGGTAAAGACATCGGCATGGATTAGCTCATTCTGGAGTGGTAACAGGTGAGAAAAAAGGACTGGGCAGAAGGATTTGGCAGTGCCTGTCTGAGGGCACAGGAGTGGAGGTGTATCTGGTTACGCAAGAACTGGGATACATGGGAAACTGTTAGTTGGTGTTGAGCTGTGGATGAAGTGCAGCTGTTTCTGTGGTGCTGTGGTAGAGTAGCACTAGCTTGTAGTTCCCCTGGTATTGTGTTTGTATGTCTGGTGGTAGTGAGTTTGTGTCTGTTCTGTGGTGTCAGTACATTGTGTGTACTGTGTGTGGCCGTCGTCTTCGGGGTGTTTTCTGTTCATGCAGCATTCCTTAATGAGAACGAAGGAAACAAAGACTGTGATATAACAGGTTACCAACTTTTGTGTCCATTTTGTAGTAGTGTTGCTTTACAAAACAAAACAAAACCACAGTTGTGCCACAGACTACACCCTGCTGGTTGTATGATAGGGGACTGATTTCCACACATCAACATACAGACGTCCATCAGTGCAGTATCAGGTACCTGGACTGCATACACAAATATTACATGATACATTTCTAAATATTATTCATTCACGATTCTAATAGATTGTTTAGCAGCAACCTGTTAGGCACTTAAGCAGCCTTACCTCCCATGATTTGAAGAGTGCAGATATCCCAGTGCTTCTGGTAGAAATTGCATTACATATTATTATAGACTATGAAGAGTTCTCAGGTTGCACTGGAAGGAAAAAGGTGTGCAGCTCTGCATTCATGCACTAGCTGCTTTTCAACTTTGATTTACTTTAGCACTTACAAAAATATATTGTCCTTAAAGAGGCAAAGCAGTTGTGACATGATTTTGACTTAGTGTGCATGTAATCCTGTATCTGCCTTTATGATAGATTTAATTTCTTTTCAGTAATTCCAACAGTTACCACATAATGCTAGCACCCAAGTTTCCTGAAACTTGGCTTTGCATGGGCTACATATTTATAAAAAAATTGGATGGGTTAATAATTTTGAATTCATAAAGGGAAGGAACAGACTTTTTTTAAAATTATACATTAATTAACTGATACATTGGTTCTTACTTGCCATATTCCTAAAGAAGCCTGATCAGAAGAAAATAATGCAGAAATTCCTGATGAAAGTAATTTTTCCTTTATTGCATGAGATAATTAAATTAACGATTTACAAATGATTGTGCAAAACTGACAAATCAGTTATTTTCAAATTACTTGTGAGACCAGATTTTGACCTTATGCACTAAAAAATGTCTGCAGACGCATTACAGAGACAGATGAAATTGATAAGGCCGATAATGTTCTCTCAGTCACTTTATGTGTACCTTTTAGAGGGGTGGAAGTGTCTTTTCCTCAGGTACAAAACAGAGGTGCACAAGTCAATAAATGAAGTAAAGAAGTACTCAAGTAAAGAAGGAACTGATACGGCCCAAAAGGTATATGTAGGTCCACTTCTGGTTTTCAGCAGAGTATGGTCCTGCAGGTAGTTTTTGGGATACTTCAATTCGCCTTATCTCATTTTTCCCTAGAGGAGGAGTGAGGAGTGTCTGTTCCAGTGAGAAATACATTGTGAATAACCAAAATGTTCCAACAAGGGCTGTGTGGCCCGAACAGCAGCAGCTGCTGGCTTTGCCCTTGGGAAGTGGGAGGAGTGCCTGGGGAGGGGGTGGGTGCTGGGGCTGATGCCGGAGGGAAATGACAACACAGCCCAGGAGAGCTGTCCCACGACCTTCCTTATGTCCTTGCAGCTGCTGAGGTTGGAGCACGGAGGCCGTGGGCCAGCTGAGAATTTGGGATTACGCTTTGAAGCCTGAAGCAATCCAATCTTTAAGTACATCTTTGCTCTGGGAAGTGGGAGTTTGGTGCTGTAGTGTTTTCTGTGGTCACACATGTGAAGAGGATGGCATCCAGCCAAGCATCACTTTTGTACAGATAAATCAGTTTTAGCACCAATGTGAGAGATGCAAAGTGAAGGGCACAGAAAGTTCTGATCGGAAATATAAGTACCACAAGATTAATTAACGTAGTATAAATAATGAGATCTGACTCTGCCTTCTTGGGTCTTTATTTTTGAATTAAGTAGCTTTCTGGAGTAAAGTTGATGGGATGCCAAAGTTAATGAGAACGTAAAATCAAAAGTATTAAGATTAAAAGAGTATTGGACCTGAAAGGGGGGATACTTAATTATTTTGGTCAGATCTCAGGCTCATGCAGCTTATCATTGTAACATTTTTGTAGTAATTATTTTGATTAGAAATCACAGAATGAAGTTGACTTGTGCAAAGAGCTGTCTTGTATCTGAAGAAAGGGACCTTATGTATACTTAGCTGGTTTAATAAATGCTATTCCATTAACTGCCCAATCAAAACTGTTGCAAATGAGTAAATAATTAGGTTCAATATATGTGCATTAGATTCATCTTGTGCAGAGAGGTTAAAATTTTACAGCTTCTATTATGACGAAGAAATGTACCACCAAATACGTAATCCTGCAAACAGGAGTCTCAGCTATTCGAGTGCAAACCCAGAGCAGAGGCCTGAAGGGAATATCCAATATGTAACATCAGCATCCCAGCTTTAGTCTCCAGAAACCAAACAGGAAATTCCCACACAGATTTAGGGCATTGCTATTTATTTGCACACTGTGCTTTGGTTTTAACTATTAATGCCATGAATTGTGCAGATGTCTGTCCTGCCTGTCCTTTTCTTTTTTCCTTTTTTTTACACCTTGGAGACACATTTTCTGCTAAACCTATCCCTTTGTCCTGCTGATCAGCTCAGGGATTCCCATGTTTTACCTGTACAGAATGTATCGATACAGGAGCTTCAGGCTCAGCTTGAGCAGGAGACAAGACTTCACCGAGAGGAGCAAGAAAAGTTTACAGAAAGGATCATCCAGGTAAATACAAAACCCACCTGCTGGGAGAGACGCATGACCATGATGTGTGACGTGAGCCTTGTTTGTCAGGACTGTGGGAACTTGTGTCCTGATGGCTGTGCCTGTTTGACCTCATCTGAGTAAATGAAGAATCTGGAACCTGGGGAAATCTAAACTCAAGCCTGTTTTGCCACAGCGAATCTGGCTTCTCTGCTTGGTGGAGAGTTTTGTCCTCCCCTCTGCAGGGGAAGTCATGGTAGAGACATGAAATACTGCATGAAGAATTCTGTCACCCTTCAGCTCTCCATGAGCTGGGGAAGGGTGCATTTGATCCGTGGGAGCTCCGTTCGGCTCCATGCCTTATTCTGACTCCTCCTAGCCCAAAGAAAATCCAGGACTTCTCTGAAGTCAGAGGAGCTGTTACGCACACACAGCTGAGAAACAAATCAGGACGTTCTTGTATTTCTCAGTACTCAGAGCTTCCAATCTTCTTATTAATAACTGGTGAATAAATCATATTTTTTTACATGAGCTCTCCCTGCTCTTTTGAAGGCTGGAATGGATTAGTCAATCATTTTGTGATCTCTAGCTCCTAGAGTGAAAAAATCTGTTGCTAATTTCTGAAGGCTGTTTGGCTCTTAACTGAAGTTTTCTTTTTAGATTTATTTCATAGACTAAATTCAGCATAGTTGTTGCATACTGTAAAGAATTTTTCCTCGTGCCAACTAATCTCTTTATGCCCAAGTGGTATCTCTCCACTTTTTCTTAACTATCTTTAATTTTCAGTTGATCTCCACAGGAGCTTTCCACTGGAGCTTTTGAAGGAAACCAGTCTATTGATTTCCTTCCTAGTTGCCTTGGCTGTGAAAGCTTTTTGGAAGCTATGCCTGCCTCTTAAAGTTCTTTTCTTTTGCAATTGCTATCCACTGAAAAAGCATAATACTCAATGAATCCTACCTGGGGTCTTCTGCAAGAATTCATGACCCCAGGGACTTGAAATATAACAGCTTGTAAAAACAATGAAAAATGCACCAAAATCAAAGCGAGCTGTTCATGTTGGCAGCCAGCAGAAATAGAAGAATAAAAGCATCTTCTGGATTCTTCATTTTTTTTTTCCAGATTATGCCCATCCTGTTGATAATCTTCCTTTTTTATCACCTTCCTGGACTTCTGGTGGAAATTATTCAGATTTTTGCTGTATTTAACCATAACATCATTTGGTGGAAGAATCATCATCAACATCAAATCTACTTCTTTCTTCCTGTAAAAATTAGATTTAAAATCAGCCCCTCTTCTACTATTTCATTTTTAGGAATGTTTAATGACATCAGCTTGATGTGTGCTAGCAGTGTACAATGTCCATGAGTGTTACTAGGAGTTGCGTGTGTGTTTTTTGGGCCATTATAACTAATTTTGTTCCAGACTACTTTTAAGCTTCATTTTAAGCACCTATAAACTAGCAACTACTGTAAATAATTTCAATTTAATGGGTAACTTTTGAAGGCATAGTAGCATAGATGCTAAAGATTTGCATTATGCTGAAGCACATCATTTAGATGGCAGGCAAGTCCTTAGTAAACTGTCTAGTATGGACTGGTAGTCTGTTTCAGAAGCATCTGAATGTTGCCATGAAAATCAAACACGTTTCTTAGCAGTATTTATTGCTAGGTAGTCCTAGTCCCTGAAATATTCTTTATTCTTATGTGAGCATTGTTTGTTGCAGGGCGTGTCCTGATGGTTTGGATGGTTGTGGTCATTAGTGTACTGTGGCTTTCACAGATTTCATCTGTGGAGCTGGTCAGGAAAAGGGGAGGCTGTTGTTCTGCAGAATGGAAAACAGAAACTGGCACCTGTAAACAGGGACTCCGTACTCATTTTCCATCTGCATTTTCTTCATCAATGAAGAAGCCACCGCTTGGTTGAAGTGGAAGCACTTTCTCATCCGTGCACAATATGAGATATTGTACAACTAACTTGTACAAGTGCTTTTGGCTTCAGGTCATGCCACAGTTTGATTTTTACATATTGAGGGAGAGGTCATGTTTAAAGAATGATGTTTCAGGTGGCCTTGCATTGAAACAGGTGTAATTCTACATGTCCTCTAAAGAATGAGCTTTTCGTGGTGTTTTTAGTACAAAGGCTGAGACATGTCAAATGCTGACTTGCAATCTGTTCCTGTCTCTTCAGTTCCTGCTTGTGTCCCAGATAGTCATGCCAGAGAGACTGTTTAGTGTGGTATCGTTCAGATGCCTTCAAGTATGAACTGCGAGAAGTGAGGGACCAGTCGTTGTACCTGAGGTACTGGAGGTGGTTTCTTCAGAAGTGTTGCCCTTCTGGAGGCAGAGGGGGACGTAGCCAGTGTGGAAGGGTTGAGTCTGTGGCTGTGGAGAGAAGTTGCAAGGAAAATATTCCAGGTTGTCTAAAGCGCAGCTGTGGTCCCACCTTGTTCGAATGGCTGCAAATGCATTAAGTAGGTGTGATATGTGCAGCAGTGTGGGCTGATGGCTGTGCTGGGAACCTACTGCAGAGATACAATCCAGAGCGGGAGGAAAATATGAATGGTATAAAATGTTCAACCAGCATCATTTCTGCGTCTTTGAAGTAAATATCCACTTCCACAGCAGGTTATTTTCATGTGGTTATCTAAGCAAAACTTACCATCTGCTATTCTCTAATTTCCTCAGCAGCTGTGACTGCTGAGGAACTTATTGAGCCAAACTCAATAGCTACTCACTACTGGTGAAAATTAGATATTTCAGTTTGTCTCACCCAGTGAAGTGCAAGTCCTGCAGACTGCCCTAGGACACCACCCCACTGACATGTTGCCTGTTGTTCCATTAAAGCTGGAGGAGGAGCATATGCAGACCCTGCGGAGGAAAGACTTGGAAGTGCAGAGCTTGACTTTGCAGAACAAACTGGAAGAGAAGACCTGGAGTCAGGAGAAAAATCTGCTGCAGCAAGAACTCAGGCATTTCAAGCAGGACACCTTTCTCCTGTATGTCAAACTGAAGTGGCTGCTGAAACACTGGCGGCAAGGCAAGCGAATGGAGGAGGAAGGGGAGGACACATTAGAGGTAATTGTCCCGCCTTGATGACCCAAATGAGTGCTGGGATGTCCCTTCTTCAGGTGTACACTTGAAATATGGTGTGGCATCAGCATCTTTAAGATTTCACATATGTTGAAAGGGGATTCAAATTAAACGTGAAAGCTTAAATTGGCTTGTGCTGAAGTATGTTCTGCATGATATGTTACAGATCACCCATCTTTAAATCGAAACCTTTAACTAGTACAAACAGTTGGTCCTGAAAAACTCTCTCGTAGTAAATGAAAAATTAATTAGTTCTCAAAGATATGACTCCTGAGTAATTTTTTGAAAGGAAAAAAAGCACGTTAGCAAAGTGAGGGAGCCAAATCTGTTTAGATGGACTGAGTGCTGTTGTTTTTCCCATCCTGTGCACAGTGTGTTCCTTACAAAGCCTTCAGCAATACAGATGGAGGGAAGCTCTGTTTCTATGTTGGCAGGAGAATTATACAGCTTCTTGTGGGAACTCACAGTGAATCATCCTTATTTGTTCCCCTTTTCCATACACACGTCTATCGCCGTCAGCAGCAGTACACTGGTCGTCATCATGGTGCTTTTCCAAGTAGAGGCTATATCAAGATCAGGAATTTCGGAAGTACATAACAACCTGGAATCCCCAAGCTGACACATCTCAGCAGGGGTGTGGTTGCCAGCCAACACGCACTGTGAAGGAAGTGTTGAGTTGCACACCCAGAACTACCATTTGCTTCTTAGCTAAAAAAAAAAAAATAAAGTGTTTTCCCATTCTGACATTTTATACTAAATTCTTGAGAACAACAGATTTGTTTTGCAGGTTCATGCAATTCTGAAGCCATTTGGTAAGCAACAATGTGATATTTCTCAATATTTCTGATCCTTTTGTGCCTAGAGTTTTTCAAGGTTTGCTGCATTTGGCAGTACAAGTAACCTTTCAAGTCTGGTCAGAGTATGCTTAAGTTGAATGCTCCAGTGTTTTGTATTCTTAGATAAAAGGGTGGATGAACATTTTTACATTCATCTGCTGTGGTAATATGAGTCAGAAACAAGAGATAAGTAGCTATTTAGAAATAATTTGCTTCTACCTTACTTCAGCAGTGCTAATTTTTTTTTCTGTGTAAGCTAGCTCATCTTCTAATACCAAAAAGCTTTCATTTCTTGACTGTTTGGATTTTTTGACTGGTTAATTTATAATCAGCCTAGGTCTAGTCATTATTGGAGTCAAGTTTCGCTCATGCTTTAAAGAAAATAAAGTGATAGATTTGGATACTTCCTAATCTCCTTTGCTTCATCACAAAATACACCACTGTCTTTTATAGTTTTTGATTAATGTGTGGTGGATTATATCCATCATGACATTGCACCTACTTCAGCTGCACTGATCCCATGTTGCAGGCCTGCATAGTGTTGTGTTCACATATGCAGTATGTCATATATCACCCAAAGATCAGTTCTGTAGCCTGAGTTGAGGCCAGTATATGCCACCACGGAGATGCAGTCCCTTCCCTTAGTACCTCGGCGGATTTCTGGCCCCAGAGGTAAATGGCAAAAGCGTGTTCTGTGTTCCCTCTTGCATTCTAGATTGAGCACCCTGAGGCCCTCCCAGACTTGGGCATTCAGTCTGAGCAGAAGGCGAATGATGCAGAGCAAGAGGAGGAGGAAGAGGATGTTGTGTTTGCACTGACAGATTTCTCCCAGCGTCCCACCACGGAGAGCACTGATCATGGACCACAGCTGCAGACTGCAGAATTACTGCAGCAGCAGAAGCAGGTACTACACCATTCATATATCTTGCCCTGGGAATGGAAACTGTGGATTTTCCGAGAGAGTTCTGTGCTGCTGTGTTAAATCACCTAGAATCATACTTGTGTAAATACTTCTAGCTACGCAGCAATTACAGTGGATTCCATCCATTATATTTATATTTAAATTTAATCAGGAGCCACGTGATTACTGTTCTTCTGTTGACAGATGCTATCAGTGAAAAACCCTATTTCCTCTTGTGGCTGTTTGCCCAGAAACATCTATCAGAATGTGACGGTTTGCAGAATTTACATGCTCCTCTTGTCTGAGCACATCTATTGTACTCTACTGTCAAGATTTTAGCAAGAACATGTGATTTTATTTCCTTTAAATAATTTAAGAAACCAGCACATGTATTTAATGTTTCCCTTAAAGATGATGGGAAAACAATGTAAATGTTCCTTCCTGTCACAGGGCTTGTTTTTAAAAGCCCAAAATCAAATTGTGCTAACTTTTCCCTGGCATATCCTGTGCCCTGACTGTGTGTCAGAGCACTGCCATATATCCTAGCTTTTTCCTTTTTACGTTTAATGTACTAACCGTCCTAATAATACAGATAGAAAATATTCAATGGAGACAGATTTCTTAAATTTTTAAAATGGAAACAATTCATATGAGAGTATACTGTTACATGGATTTATTTGCAGTCATAAATAGAAAGGAGCTAGAATTCTATGTGAGAAACAAACTCAGGGAAAAAAAAGTCTTCAGCCTTTATGCCTGATGTCCCTTCTCTATCTGGGCCCTTGACTTGGAAGCCTGCTCCACAGTGACAGCTCTCAGGCAAAATATGTACTCCCTAAGATCACAGCACTTTGCTGGAGTCACTGCAGGGCCTGGGCATTGTGTGTGTCTTTGCATCCGAGTTCTTCACCTTGAATTCCCCAGACTCTTATGATTGTGGGCAACCTGCTTGCTCACTGCCTATGTGTTGCAGGAGGTAACAGGAAGTCTCTATCCCATAAAAAGGATATTCACTAGCTGTGATTTTCTGTGAAGTGTGCTACCAAGTTAGTAGGTATTCATTTGATCAGTTTGGCATTTGGAAATGTTCTTCCTTGCTGGTCACCCAGACCCAACCCTGTCTTCCTCTCAGCAACTCTTTTCTGGTAAAGGCTGTAGAAGGCCGTGGACGAGATGCTCTTGAACACATTGTTTAACTGCATTCCATCTGTAGACTGATTTATTCTAGAATTAGTAAAATAAATATATACCAAAATGCTGTTTCTGTGCAAACTCTGTCATGTACTAACTTTCCATATAGATCTCTTAAAATAACCGAGAACATTCAAATGAATTATGTACCCTTTGAAATAATCATTACTTAGGCATTGTTCTCAATTAAGGTGGCAGAAATGGGCAATAAATAGCTTATAATTCATTTTTATATACACCACGGAAGTTCCAGCTAATCTTGCTCAAAGAAATGATCTATAGGAACTGACCACATCTCAGTACTGCTCATGATAATGAATAGTGGATGATATCCAAATCAACCTGTCAAGAGAAAACAGATTCCTTGCTTTCCAACCAGGAAAATGTGTTATTTCAACACGGCAAGAATGAATGGGTTTGCTAAATAGTCCTCCTTTTAAGCAGTATTATTTGTTTTGCCTACGCTTGCTAGGGCATCTTCTCACAAGCACTGATGTGATGAAAAACACACTGAATTTTGAGGGGTTTTCTGCAGATTCCTTAAGCCCACAACTGGAAAAAAACCACGGTTTATACATGGAACTTGGAGTGAGTGGTGCAGCTGGAAGTCTCCGAGGTTTGCACGTGCCCAGGGGAACCCAAAGTTTCTGGATCTGCCTGACATGCTCCAAGATGAAATGCATCAGCACTTATTTCACATGAGGAATGAAACTTTTAGTTAGTCTAGGAGTGGCTGAGATAACTCAGAAAGATAGGTCAGAAAAAATAAAGGGCTTATGGTAACCTGAGGTTACCCATATTTATTTTTAGCGTTTAATGTTAATATTTAATGGCTTGTATTTTCAGCCTGCATGCTTGCTGCTGACTTTCTTACCCTGCCTGGAAAGTGGAATTGTTTTGAGAAAAGTTATAAGCCCAGAGGCCTTAATTTCAACATGCACATTTAATTTTATATTACTATGATTTGACATACTCAGCTTGGTGGAAAGTACATCAATCTGGCTTGTCTGGGATTTTTATATGGCCAGTGTGTAGAGGGATATAGGCATGGCAGAGTGGAAAGGGGAGAAAAAAGTTTAGTTGATGAGAGGCAGAGTAGATGGGGACTCTGAGAGGGTCAGTTCATCTTTCCCTGCATGGCATTTTTCCCTTGGCTGGTAGCTGGGGGACACAGCAGAAAGGGTCAGGCAAGGTTAAGAGCCAGGCTGGAAGTTTGATCATGGACAGGAGATAAACAGGTAAGGTGGACTGGTGGCACAGCAGAGGACAGCTTGCTGTAAGGCAGTGTTTCTATGTGTATGGTAAGAGGTCAGGGAGAACAGCATGTGGATAAAAGAAGATCTTTGTTTCAGTTGAGTATAAAGGGTGAAATGCCTGTTAGATGGTGTAAGATAAGGGAATAAGGAGAAAAGGGTTTACACATCTGTGCTCCAGTGGAAAAAGCATCAAAAAACAATACAGTAGTGTTGTTGCTGGGAGGGGTGTCAAGAAAATCCCCAATTAGATCTCTTTTCACTCATACAAGGTTTGTTTTCAAAGCTTAGCTAAAAGAAAAGCCCAAAGGAACAGTCACTAAGCCCTAAATATACTAAAATGAGTTGCACCAAGATCCAGCTTATCTTTTGCCTAGATCTGTGATTAGACAGAAAAAAAAACACGGGTTCCCTTTGCTGTTTAGGCTCCTGACCTTGTGTTTTTAATTGACTGCTCTACTAAACTGCTTGTAATACCAGGCTGTGGCTAAAGTCTTCAGTGAAATTCTCAAGTGAAATTCTCAGAGACAAATGAATTGTGGTTAAAAGCAGAACCAATCTGCAAACAACTGCTCTTGTCCAAAACTTTCCTAGAGCTGGATGCTCCCACTTCTGTGGTTGACTCAACTTAGTAAATGCTCCAGTGTCCTGGAATTTAATTGGAGTTTGCTACGTAAAGTTTTTGCTTGTTGTCAGCTGTTGTTTCTATAAACCCAGAGCTGTGGATACAAGACTTTAAGTTTTTGTTAAGTCTTTGTAATTATCTTGTCTTAGATCAGTTGTGAATCAGCAAGATTCCTGTAAGCTTTAAATTTTAGAAAGAGCTAAGGTGCTAAAGAGCCAACTCCTTGCATGGAAGACTGTCCAGGGAATCACAGCCGTGCTGAATTTCTGCTGTGCAACATGCCTGAAAGGAAGGGAAGCCTATAACAATACTTGTTGTATATTTACAGGATTTAGCCTAATGAAGATGCTGTTCAGCAGCTTTGCCAACAAAATCTAAAGCATGTCTAGATGTAAACATTGTACTTCAGAGCACATACTCTCAAAAGTACTTTCTCTGTTCTCCAAAACCACTCCAGTTTGGCAAAACAGAAAAAAAATAATTTCACAGACATCTCCAACTTCAGACTGTAAATACAAAGTCATGCAGAAGAGATTTCTCCACAGGAGTACGCAGTATGTAACCAAAATTGGATTTATATTGGCAAGGTAATTAAAATCCCAGCAAGCCAGGGGGCACCTGGGGTACTTGTCTCATAACAGTGACATTGATGTAATGCCTCTAGAAATAAGAAGTGCCCTCATCCCAGTGGGCTACAAACCTGCAATGAGGCTCTTTTGTCTCCTTTATGTACTAGTCCATATCTTCTTTCTTTGCAAACCAAATTTTATAGGACTCTAAAATTATCAAATGTATGCACAGGAATGAGAGATGTAACTTGCTTTAGTGTCGTTTGGGTTTATTTTTCTTCTGCCTGATTTCTCTTGTGGAGACTTTTGACTGCTTTGCTAGAAAAAAGGTTTATGCAGCACACCAGAAAACACAGAACATGGCTCTTGAAGGAAAGCACTTCACAGACATTTGTAGTCGGGGTTTTCAAAGAGGATGAGACCAGATTTTGATGCCTTCAATACCCAGCAGCTCCTGTTGTGACATTAAGGGCAAAACTTCAAAGCAGTTCTCGTTCTGATTATTACACAAGGGGCTTGAGATGTTTGGAGAATTTAGCCTTAATTAGGTAGTAGAATGAAAATGCATGGTGGAAACATAAAATCTCATTGCATATTGAATAGTAGGTGATCTTATATGCATGATGGAGACTGCTGCTGGATAGCAGGAAACTGCTAATTGGCATTAAATGTTAATGGAATTAATTCTGCTTCTGTGGGTGCGTTTCTTGCAAAACCCCATCTTGTACACCATCACATTTCATTAGCCCAAGCAGATAGGTCAGTCAGTGAGCACCTGCAGTCATTTCCCTACATCTAGCATATTTTGGCTAATGCATCAAATGGCTTGGAAAAAGTAGACAACATTTGTTTGTTTGTTAAAGAAAAAAGACACCTAGGCACGTATGATCAGTGATTACAAAAATGGGTGAGGTGGGTTCAGTGATGCCAAAAATCTGATGAGCATATGAAATCAGCCTAGTTGTCTGCATAAAATTTTGTAAGTATTGCCACTGAAAAAAAGCACATTACAGTTTAGATATTTGTGTACATCTCTTTACTTGACTTGTGTTCAAAGAAGCCCCCTTGTAGTTACTTCATGAAACACCAGATAAGAGGAAATGCAGGAAGCCTTCCCTTGGGATAACAAATAAAAAATAAAGTCAACTAGACTATCATGCAAGGATGGAGACAGCTAATTTGAGTTAGGCCTTCCCAAAGAAGTTAACACATTCATGAGAACCAGATGGTTAAATGCTGAATTTGTTGAGTAAGCTTTCCCATTTCTCTGCCCATGCTGTGTCTGCTAGTCAAGTATAATTTTCATAAAAGTATTTTCTAATCCAAGTAACTTGTCAGATACAATGACAGGTTACTCCCTGGTGTTTGAGAGGCTCGTTGGGAATATTTAATTTAAATTCTGGACAAATAAATCATATATTTCTGTTTTCTGATTCAATGACTGCAAAAAAAAATTGGTGGGAAACCTTTTCTTTTACTCATCCAGAAAAAATATTTAGAAAACGTTTTTTGATAATTAACATAAAAATGACAGATTTTGCAAGTATCCAGAGGATTTGCAGAAAGTAAATGCCAAAACTAAAGGGGAAAAAAAAAGATTTGAGTAAGAATATGTGATGTCAGCTCTGGGTTAGACTTTTAACTTAGCTCCATTCCTGGCTTCTGTCTAGCACAAGAGCACAGACAACAATTTCAGTATGGCCATGGCACTCTCAAACAATGGAGGTTTGCTCTTTGAGACCCTCTGCAAGAGGGAAAGTGGCCTCCCTGGCCTTCATGCCTTTGGTGCCAAGAAGGGTGCTGCTGCAAAGCTAACGTGGGTGCAGCTGCCTGGTGTGGAGTAGGAATGTGAAGTACAGACTACTGAAACACCTTAGCCGAGTACTCAGCTCAAAACCTCACTGTATTTCCCAAAAAAATTTTATCTGATCATGCAAAAGTGTTGAAAATTAATCCCCCTTCTTTATATGTAGCTTACACATATTTGGGATTTGATACTGAGCAATGACTGTATGTGTGAAGCAGACATATAAGTACACGAGAAACCTCAGGAATGATACTCTAGCTTTGGTTTACAGTATTAAAAACAAGTTATTAATTATGTCTTCAGTCCAGAAAGATGCTTAGTGCCTTTTTCAGGGTGACTTAAGAATCTTTGGCTTTCAGGAAGCATCAGCACTAGGGCTAACGAGAAGCAGAATCATAGAATCAGTTAAGTTAGAAAAGACCTTTAAGATCATCAAGTCCAACGATTAACCTGACATTTCCAGTTCCACCACTAAACCACATCTCAAAGTGTCACATCCACATATCTTTTAAATACCTCCAGGGACGGTGACTCAACCACTTCCTGAGCAGCCTGTAGACAGAGAAGGCATTGTTATTCTCGGTTTTCTCATGCAAAAGTTAGCCCAGGCACTTTCTCTTCCATGCAGTGGACACACAGTCATTTTTACCCCTAAAAAAATTAAATTGGGGATTAAAGCCAGCATCCAATGACAGCGTGTTGTTTGCTTTGTTGTGGCAGGCAAGTGAAAACCGGAAGCTCCTGAATGCTCTGAAGAGTTTGCTGGATGATTTCCGCTCGGAGCTGCGGGATGAGGAGCGGGAGCGCCAGGGGCTCCAGCAGCAGTACGCCCTGCACAAGGCAGCCTGGGAGGTGGAAATGACTGAACTCAAGTGTCGCCTCGAACAGGTAATGTCCCCTACGTCCAACACCTGTAAAGAACAGCTGAGGTGCTTAAGGAAAGAGGAGATTAAACAGAAAAGGGACTTTATTTATGCATTTTATCCTGATGTCTGAAAGCCCTCACCCAAAGCCTGATCAAAGCTTTGCCGCTTGAGTTTCCTCTTGGATTTCCAGCTGTCCCAGTACAAGGGCCCATGCAGTAGGCACTGTGTAACGTAGGTGAGGACAAAGGAACTGAACCTCGTGGTGTATTTTCTCAGCAGAGCTGGCTAGTAAAGGATCAGCTGTAGTAATGAGATATGTGGGTGTCTGTATTTATTGGAGAGGAAAATGTCTTGATGTTGGCATGCTCACAATTAGTTCATCACTGTGCCTTGGCATGTAACAACTGTGGTATTTGATGCATAGGAGAGAAAAGAGTGATTCAACAACACTGAAGTGATAGATCAATATATTAATATTAAACCAGCCATTCAAAGCTGCTGGTTAGTGATGGATGGCACCCCAGTGAAGAGAGAGTTCTAGCTACCTGCCATGGGATATTGTTGGAAGTATTTGTATAAAACCTGGTGCCAGGTGCTTCAGTGTCATGTATGGCAGTTCACCGAAGATGTGCTGTTTCTGAAGATGCACGGAAACAAATCAGCAAAAAAACCACCATAATTCATTTCCAAAGCTGATGGCATAAAAGCTCTTATTTTACACATTGAAGAGGGGACGGGTGGGAGAATTAGTACACTCAGATCTTGAGAAAAATTGTAGAGCTTCTCTTCAGAAGGAAAATATAATAAAAATATTCACTGTTGGGAGGGTGGTACATTTAAAAGGATTTGCTGAACTGTAGAGGCTCACTGTGACGCACAGAGCTGAGGTGTGAGCACTGCTTTTCCTGCCCAGGTACCGTGGGCTGCTTTCCCAGAATGGAGGAGGCAGTTTTAGCAGTTTTCTCTCAAAAGATTCAAATTCTTAGCTCGGCTGCTTCTTAGTGCACAAGCATTTCCAAACAATGTATCACTTGAAAAAGGAAACAAGATCAGTTCCTGTTTTGGCTCCTTCTAAAATATCTTGGTGACAGATTTACCTTAAGCTTGGGATGGCAACAAAGAACAAAACTTGGAGAAAATGTGACCACGAAACTGCAGAGCTTGTTATTGCATGGGCAATAAACTTCCAGGCTGCCACTTTGGCTGGTGTTTGGCACCCGGATGGTGCTGCCACTCTTGCTCAGGCGTTTCCACCCTTCCTTCTAGGGCTTTTACCAGGCTCTTTGCTATCTCCACTGCTCCACTAGTAATAATATATAACATATGGTAATTACTGACCCATGGGTGTTACTTTTTACACTTTTTCAAGCAAATGAACAAAATGAACCTGGCCAATGTTTAAGACACAAGACTCTCTTCCTTTGCCTATTCCCCACAACTTTTCTACTTCACAGTAAAAATAGGTCCCAAATGCAGTAGAAAAAAAGATAACACATCTGTAACCAAATAATAGCCAAGTCTGTCAGGTTCATGTGTGTAGGAGCTCTCATGATGCCATTTTGTTGTGTTGATGAGTGGTGATCAAGTTACCTCCCACCAGAGGTTTCATGTAGAGCTGCCAACATCCTGACAGGCCCACAGAGGATCAAGGTCTTCCTAGTCTCCACTGCTGTCTTCACTGCTGCTGTTTTCCACCTTTTTTGTGAAGCAGTAGGTCAATTAACAAAAGCATTTTCCTCAGGAGAGTCAACTCCTAATTAATAGTCACTGGCAATGGTTTTGCATTTTGATGCTTCAACTATCTGTATACAGGAAACAAAGAAATAAAGGAAAGAAAACTCTTTTGATATAAAACCACTACGTATCAGAGGTGACTATGTACTGTTGCCTTCTGCTTTGGAGCTTCAGCACTGCAAAGATCATTAAAAATAAAATCTTGTCTGTCAGAAATGCATGTCAGAAATACATCTTATTTAGGAGAAGGATCCATGAGGATTGTTTTTAAAACAGGAAATAATGAGTTTTCTCCCAAATATGGAATTATGATAATTCTGAGGCAATAAAGAGTCACCGTAATTTTCAGCCTCCAGCTCAGAAAGTGAAAAATCCCAGTGTTCTGGAACCTCTAAACTGAGAAAAGTTTGGAAGAAGGAGGGAGTTAGTGTTAGGGGCCAAACCCTGTATATGGTTTGAGAATTTGCATCAATGACATGGGACCTATAAATGATATGGGAGTGCCTCACTAGGACTCTGACCAATAGTCCAGCTTCAGGATGTCTGGGGTGAATATAAGCTGTGGTGCTTATAAAGTGTTAGAAAGGTAATGTCACGTCAACTTTGTTAAAATAGGATGCTGCTCTTCGAGAATTGATTTTTTTGGTTGTTTGGTCATTTGAAAGAAAACAGCTGGACTCTGGAAATTAGTGGTAGAAGATGCAGATGTTTTGAGATTTCGCTGTCACTGCCAATGGCTGTAACAGGGTGTTCTCTGCAGCTCAGTACAGTTTAAGTGATTCAAGCTAGCTAATAATCTCTCAGTCAATTGTTTGGGGAGGCTGTTCCAGAGACTAGTAAGCATCACTCCCAAATCCAGTCTGAACTTCCCTTTGCTCAGAAAGTTTGAGCTTATTTTCCACATGAGGGCAAGGTGAAGGTGTTGTCCTTCCCTCTTGTTAGAGGAATATGCTTCCCAGCAGACCTGCTGCCTCTCATTTTTGAGGACAACATTAACTCCAGAGGCGGAAATGAGCTTTCGCTGCTTTTCGCTCCGTTTCACCTGCAGAGCTAGGGGATGGAGATGTATCCCATTCTGAGTCACTCACGCATCTACTGAGCTGTCAACAGAAGGTCAGGGTCCAAGGATAAGTTCTTCACTTGCTTGAATTTACACAAAACAACTGAGCACTTTTTCCCTCTGACAACAGTCTGGCACTGGCCCAGCTCGACCAGAGAGGCTGTGCAGTCTCTGAACTTGGAGGTTTTTCAGGATCCATCTGAACAAAGTCCTGCACAACCCAATTTGACCTCAGAGCATACCATGCTGGAAGCAGAATGATGGGCTAGAGACTTCCTGACACCCCACCAAGCCTGTGTTTTCCTATGAATCTATTACCTTGGGCCAGCTCTTCTGTTCTGATTGAGCTGACCCCTGATGCTGAAATTGACGAAGGGAGGGAAGGTGGCATCAGATAACTGCCCTTGAAATCAGTTCAGACTCCAGAACCTCGGAGATGGGGGGATGATCTTGGTACATCTGCTGCTGCTGCTAATACCTTCTCTTGTTGGAAGGCGGGAGGGTCACGCTGCTGAGGGTTGTTGTGGGAAAAGTCTCTTCAGAAGATGAATTCACTCTCCTTAGGTTTCAGGTGCACTGAGTGAGAGCACAAAAGCAGAGCAGTAGCTGAGGACATTGTCCTGGCAATTGTCTCAGAGATAATTATGAGGTTGGAGTTTATCTCCATGTTTCCTTCATTGCTGGCACCTAGATTCCCATCAGAAAGATGATGACTGATGCCTTAATAACATGAACTGGTAGAGCTTGAGAAATTATTCCCTGTAGTTTTCACTGTCTTGATTTTAAAACTTTTTTTCACACTGAACATATTTGATCGTTTATGGAGATCCTAAAATCTAAGAATTGCTATAGTCCTGGCATTACCTTTGTAAAGTTAGGTCTTTAACTCAAATCCATTGTCAGACACAGGTTTTTACTGCAGGAAGTTTAACATCCTGGTAACATTTGACTTTATTGCTAGCTGGAAGGGAAGAGTGAGAACACCTCCGGAGAAACTGGTCTTGCTTCAGATGGAAAGGGAGCTTTTAAAAGGGAAAGAGAGGAGCACAAGAAGCTGCTGGCTGACAGTCACAGCGTGGTGATGGACCTCCGCTGGCAAATCCAGCACAGTGAGAAGAACTGGAACCGGGAAAAGGTGGAGCTCTTGGACAGGCTTGATAGAGAGCGGCGAGAATGGGACCGTCAAAAGAAGGAGCTGCTCAGGCGGATAGAGCAGGTAAGGAGGCCTCAGGTAAGGAGTCATCTTGGGTGAGCAATGCCTGCCTGAAAGAATGAGGCCATTGTATCATTACTACACCCAGGCCAAGCTCAAGGGACAGCGTTAAGAAGCAGCACAGGAACAATTTTGCTTCCTTGGCTACATCAATGTTTCTCATGCTACAAAACACTTTATATACACAAGGGAGTAAAAGGAAAATGCTCGTAATCCCTATAAAAGACCACTTATGAGAACTCAGCTCTAGGTTATAGGTCATTTCCTGCCTCATTTCAATTACCCTGGACAAGCATGGTCACATTCTGTTTGAAAGTTTTAGTGCATCCCTGTGCTAAAACACTCAACCCACAGAGTTATTCAAGGTTTGGTATACAGCTTCCTGCCAAAAGAGATTGTTCATCTATGAATTAGCCACCAAAGATGCATCTGCTGCAAGTATTCAGTCTCAGCTGAATTCTTTATCTCTGCCAAAGGAACACGGGTTAACGTGAAGAGCCCTGACTGACAACACAGTTATCACTACTAAATATTCAGAAGAATATTGGTCACATGAATTTTGTGCAAGCCTCTCTTATCATTTGCAAGTCTGAGAAATGCATACCTATACCTTGTTTTCATGCCTATCTGTATTTTCATCTGCTTAGTGTTAGAGACAAATAATAGCAAATGAATTTACTATGAGGCTGGAAGCCACACAAAAAATGAGAAGTTTTATGAAGGAGAGCTAAAACACTGTTTTTGACTGAACATTGTTCAGCTCTAAGTCATGCATTTCAGGAAAAGCAAGAGAAACAACTGAAATTGTGGGTCCTCAACTAACTGAATGTTTTCTGTCCTTAGGACACCAGAAATGGAACCACACCAGATATTGTGCGTGCTCTTTAGGGAGCATTACACCTGAGCAAAGCACAGAGTGGCTTCACAGGTTTAAATGGATGAAAGCCCAGTGTAACTTCATGACCAGTTTTTGAAAAGGATTCATTGTCTGTCTCATGTTCCCGTGTCAGGGATGCAACAAGAAGTTAAAGAAAAGACACCAGGCTGCAAATATTATGAGTACAAGACTAAACCTTGGTTTGAGCTGTGGCTGTTAAACCCACAGAGAAGCACTTAGGAAAATCCCATGCTCTGTGGGTGTTTCTAAAATAAATGCTAAAAGTGTAGGTCTGAGTGGGCAGTGCCAAACATGAAGGTTTTGCAGACCAAGAAAGGTGATTTTTGAGCTTCTAAGTTTCAAAATATCAACCAACTATATTCTAGATTTTTTAATCTCCTATATATTTGAGGGATTTTGTGTGTAGTTCATGCAGCTTGTTGAGCTAGCCCTTGTAATGCAAGACAGTAGTGCATCTCCTAAGATAAAACCATCTGAACCTATGAGGCTTGTAGCAAAGCTCATCATGCAAAATTCCTGGTTTCCAGGGTTCGGTGGCAGAAGGTGCTTAGGCTTGACAGGGCTGGTTTCTAACTGTTGGGTTTCAGTGCCCAAACAACCTCCTATGGATTCTTCATGCACAATGGGAATTAAATAACCCTCGGAAAATTTTCCAATATGCTAAGGACATAGACAGAAATTTTCTTTGAAGAGTCACTGGTACCTCTTTGGATGTTTATTTTCCTGTCCTTATAAATTGTGGGGGTTTTATTATTACCTCTTAGGTGTATCCTCAATAGCTTGAGGGGCTTAATCTAGTTAAAGACTGCTTTTTCTATTTCCTGGGAATGGGGCACATTGAAAGAAGCCACAGAGAAATCCCTGTTAATGTTACCTAGCCTTTAATTCTCATAAAACCTGACATAACCTCTCAGTGTCATCTTGGGAAAGCCTACAAAATAGCTCTTAGCTAGTGCTGGAACTGATTCCTTTTGTTACGTTCTGAAACCTCTGGGCTTTAACTATATATTTACTGTGCCAACAGAATTGTACATGGAATTGGCAGTGAATAGGGGAAATAAAAAATATTATCTCAAGCTAATTTCAGAGGACTAGATGACCAGAAATAGCATTTGAAATCTTGGCAGTCTGCCTACAAAACTTCATAACTCCATCTTTTGCTTATAATCAAACATTTCCCTGTGTGACAGGAAGCTTCCAAATATTTGCAAGCTTTTAGTTGAATATCCTCTCAGATTGCAGTCATGCCCTGCTTTATATGGAAACAATTAGTATATCTCTGAAGTCCTATTACCCAGGGTTTTAGTGTGTGTATTCCATGTATGGCAATACACAGAGGATGAGGAGGCTACACCACTGTGTATGTTTGAAACAAAGCCTAAGAGATAGCAGAAACGTGTGTGCCAAATTTCATACTAATGCTTTATGCCTGTCTGCTTTCACATGGTTCCTGAATAATACATGGATGATAAGGGGGAAGTCACACCAATGTATAAAATATATAAAATACTTTGAATGGTGATGGGAATTCTGCTCGCATATAAAAAACATGACCTACTTTTTTCAGAGCTCACAGTTGTTGTTTTTTCTTTTTAAGTACTCTGTCACTTTGTTTTCCCTTAGAGAATCTCCCTCCCCAGTGCTCTTAAAGCTAATTGTGCTCAGAGCACACTGACAAATATTTAAACCCACAAGATCACCTGTATGAAAAGTTGTGTGTTTGGAGGTATAAACACACGGGGACTCAAAATTATTAGTCACTCTTGAAAAGTTAGGGCAGTATTTGTCACTTTAATTCTCCTGTCAGCTCTCTGAGGTTCAGACAGTAAGGCAGTATCTGTACTGTTCTCTCCTAAAGGTTTCCAAAACATTGTCCTTGTAGGATCTCTAAAAATCTGAAGGGCTTGCATTTGGAGCTATTTATACAGAAAGCATATAATTACCATTCCTCCTTGCTTTGGATCTTGCCCATATGCTCAGGAATGGCCTCCAGTATGTCTTGATTTATACCTTCCAGCCCCTGCCTTTATAGGACACTTCCTTTTAATAAAACAGTTTCAGATTTTGTATATCATGAGAAAAACACTGAAGATGCATTTCCCTTTTTGTAGACCTGAATCAAGAAAAAATCTCACTGTTTTCAGCTCAAGTGTAAATTTAATCATTTGGGACCGAAAATGGTTTGGTCTAAATTAAGCATTGCAATGTCTGTTTATTTTTCCAAACACAAGCAGCAAGATTAATATGTTTTGGAGTTTTTCATTTTCTGGGACCTAGTGAATGACTTGCATTTTCAGTTTATTGTCACTAATCTTAGCATGCTGCTCTAGCAAAACATCAGAGTTCTTATCATATTCCTGCAGTCATTTATCATATTGGAAATTATCACTTACTTCATCCATCCTGCTGTATTTACAGTTTAAAGAGAAGTTGATCACATAATCTCATTTTAATATTGACAATTTCACTAATGGTTCACCCTCTCTTCACCAGTTTTTGAAAAGTGTAGAGTTAATGGCTTTGGTGGCCCTTTTATAAATACACATTTTCTATGAACATGTTCTGCATGCCTAATTCATCCCTTTGACAATGCTGTTCTGTACAAATAGTCAACTTTCCAGCCATGCATTTGGGCTAGGCCATTTATAAAACAAAGCTTTTGTTTTTTGTTAGGCGTAATTTTCCACCTCTGGAAACAAGTGATGTATATAAAAGAGCAATCTTTGTGCTTCTGACCAGAAGAAAAATGTGTTTGTTTTGATGAGAAGGCAATTCACTCACCCTTCCTTCAGCTTCTACTTGTATAGCTATCAAGATTGCTTTTAAGTAACAGTCTGTGTTGATTTGTTTCTTTAAAAATCAGATTACAGACAGTTGCATTATTTTGTATATACATGTAAATAAGCAAAACTCTACCAATACACATTTAGTCGCTTAAAACCCCATGAGTAATAGCATCAAAGTTCTGGAGAAATCTCCCTTTGTGGAAGAACCAGTAGAGCAAGGCTGGTGTCCCCTGGAGGTGCACCCCTGGGGCAGGGCAGTAATCCCCAGGGCATGGGTGCCTTGCTCCTGGGGAAGGGTGAGTTCATACTCATGGCCAAATGCCATACACTGCAGAAGTAATTGCTGTTCCTTTTAATTTGCCTGGTCTCCAGCTTCAGAAAGAAGCGAGCCCACGGAGAGGAGGTGGTTTGGTGTGTGACCAGAACGAGAACAGCCGTCGGCCGTTCACGCCCCAGGGGAACCTCCATGTGCCTCGTTCCATGGGGTCCAGGTCCTACTCTGATTCCGACACCATCCAGTTTGATGATCGGTCGCTGTCCAAGCTGAAGGAGAGCGACCGGTGCAGCGCCACAGAAAACCTCTTCCTGGAATCACTGTCTCTCGATTCCCCCGATGAGCCGGATGAGCATCGCTCTCGGCAGCTGGAGCGGGAGAAATTCTTGACCGGATTAACAGAAGTATGAGCTCTTCTACATTGTATCGTGCTGTCCTGTTATCTCTTTTGTCAGTATCGGTACAGCTTCCCTGCTGTAGCAAGTGAGATATTGTGCCGCAGGCACTGCTAACTGTTACCCAGTAGGGAATTTGGTATGGACAAGTCTCCATTCCTTGTTATGAGCTGATTAGACCAGTGTCGGTCACCTGAGAAACTGGGAGCCAGCCTGAAGGTCCCAAAGATTACTTCGTCTTGTGCCCATTCATGTTATGTATGAGAACAGTATTTGACACAACATATTGTCTTAGAAGGTCTTAAATCTTATCCAGTTGTAAGTAGATACATATTTATGAAGAAACAAGGGCTTTACTTTGTTAGTAAAGCAGTAAGTGCTGCAGAGAGGCACTTCTGATTGTTCCGCCGTGGTTGGCTTCTGAGCAGATTAATATGAGTAAGTGAGATGAGATGTTAAAAAAATAAAGTTACTCATCAGCAAATACCTACCCTGAAGCCACACCATAAAGCTATAAAGATATAAAACACAGTGCTAAAAAATGCCAGTGGGAAATGGTGAAGGTAGTCTGTGTCCTGCACCATGGCAGGCTTATTTTCATCAGTTCCAGGTCTTCACAGTTTGTTTACCTTGTTTCTGAACGAAACCAAGCATCCCTGTCCTCAAATGCTGGTACAAAAGTAAATAATTGAGAAAGAAAGTTCTTTGAGAGGAAGAAGAGAAAAAAAGGTTAATAGAGGCAAGAAATGTGACTGTCCTTTTTACACAGCTGTAGGTACCTATGTATTCCAGTTAAATTTTCTTCCCTCGGTGCCATAAGTGTATGGCTGGCAGTGTGGGATCCCATATTCATTATTTCTTAGCTTTTTTTTCATACATGTCCAATTGCTCAGTGAAGAATGTTGGTAACACTGTCAGGGAACTAAATTTTGTGGTTAATTTTGATTGCTGTTCTCACTCCTTCAAGTTCAGTCTGATTTTCAGAGAAAATCTCTCTTTTCTTTTCTGTTTTTCAGTTATTACCACCATTAACAAAAGTGTGGGCAGCAAAATTTGTCCTTGGTGGTATTTGCATAGCTTCTTTCCTTCAAAGCCTGTTTTAGGGGAACCTGGGCAAAGTAATTTTCCCTCAGAGGGTTTGCTCAAGCGAGACTGATTGGAGTTTAATGAGTAGCTTAACTGAGGATGCACAGAGGCAACTGCAGCCTGCTGACTCTACCTTCCACTGTGTTTTTTCTTTGGTACTAGCTGCAGTAGAAGTCAATCCAGCCTTCACCCTGATTATGAATTCAGTTAGGTCAGATTTACTCTGCAGTAGCTCCACTGAAGCCACCGACGTTATTCCAGAATTATACCACAGTGAATGCAAGGAGGATCAGTTTACTACTATTTTTTTTCCCTGACCCAGGATAAATACCAGAAAGGTATTTGCTGAGTTAAGCAGTGCTGTTTTTAAACAGTCCCAATTTGAAATGCACTTTTGGTACTGTTCTTCATTTCATGAGGTCAATTAAAATTAATATGTACAGTACCAATGCTCTTTTTTTTTTCCTGATCCTATGTTGTATTCCCTATAGTTGACTAGAAATATAAGTAAACAGTTAGAATAACTGTACAGCAATTGCTTCAGAAGTATCTATTTAAAACCCCAACTCATTATGGGAATTTTCACAGGGAAATAACTGCTATAAAAACATCTTAATGCTGTTAGCAAACTGTAGGTATTCCCTCTACGAAACAAGCAAGTCTTCCCACACATTTAATATAGCAAGCTTAAGGAATTTCAACTGGTGCCACTTGTTGGTTCCTAGAAAACGTATCATGAAATCTTACGTAAAAGAACCTTGGTTTATCTTTTAGTTCACACAGCTTGGCCTTTAGCATAAAGAAGATTACCTCCACAGAAAACAGTCACTCAAAAATATATTGTCCAAAACCATATATTGTGTAAAAAAGCCTTTTTTGGCCTACATCCGTTTGTGATTGCATGGGAATATAAAAGTTGAAGGCTGTTGTAGATTTGGCATACAGGCTGTACCTGTGCAGTGTGTTATCCTGATGGGATTGCCCACTCTCCTGCCTATGTACAAAGTGAAGAATATTCCCACTGGCCATTTAAGCATCTTTGTTAGAGGAAAAATCAGACACTTTTTGAAGACAAACATACCTGGTGCAACTAACGGGAAGTGAATGGCAAAACACCCATAAGTTAATGTCACCAACACCTTTAGAAATAACTTACCCTGTTTGTTTCTGTTTTCATTCAGGAGGAAGAAACACACAAAGGAAATCTTCAAAGGTGAGTAAAACTTCCAGGAGAAAGTTCAGCAAATACTCAAAGGCTGGAGCTATAACTCTCTGCACCCAAGCTGCAGACCCAGGACATAGCCCTGCCACCTCCTAAACAGCCTGCAAGCCACATTAATGGATTTACCCAGGGATTAATTTGTCTCAATATGCTTCTGTTCTACTCTGATTAACTTGGGCCACATTCAGCTGTCATGCACAAAGATCAAACCCTATGAAAGTGCATGAAGCTGCATCTTACAGTGAAGGCTATGCCTGCCTTAGCAAGCAGCGCAGTACACACTGCAGATGTCAATATATAGAGGAAAACACTTGGTGCCGAGGACCTGATCTGCTGCTGCATGTCAGGGGTATTTTGTTTTGGACTGGTTCTGGTCTTACCCCATGGACTGAATACCCACCTAACCTTAAAATGCATTAGTTCTGCTTCTGGAGAGCATCTTCCAGCTCATTTTCATCCCAAAGGGACCCAGCCTATGCTCTCTGAGATTGCCCTCCTGATGCAAACCACAGCATCTGACTAGGAGATCCATTGAGAAACCCCACTCACCTGACTCCCTAACAGAGACACACCTGAACTGCTGCTGGAGCTCTTGATTAAAAACTCACAGTGTGATGTGTCTGTATCCTCTGGATCACTGATACTTGGAAAACCACTGCATGCTGACTTCTCATTCAGCTGGGGTTACCTCATTGATCTGACTCTGAAAACTACACTCATTTGCATTTTTATTTAGTCCCATTCAAAAAGTTTGATATTTTTTTTCTTAAAGCAAAGCAGTAGGACAACTTATCTGAATGCCTGTGATCTGTACAAATTAGTAAAATGTGGGAGAGCCAAGAATTCAGCATTACCACTTAGAGATTCCCTTTGGTTGAATTTCAGCATGAGCTCAACTCACCAAGCCAGTTCAATGTAGCAGCATCTCAGCTGGATGTCCCACATCACTGCACACCAGCTTGTGCAGCCTGGGCAGTCTCAGGAGTGGGGGTGGACTTGATGATTTCCCAGCAAGTCAGAAATACTCTACACTTGCTTTGAAAATTGTGCCTCGTATTGTCACAAACATTCACTTTCTGTGAGTGGTATAATTCTGAGGTGCATCCCACTGCTCCACATTACAGATATTTGCCAAGCAGTAATCCATGAGAAAGCAGTAAATCAAGAACCACTAATAAACAATTCGGTAATTTTAATGGCACATCACAAACGTTTGTGTTCACAGCTGTTTCAAAGATAATAAAAGGGGACTTAAATGAAAGAAAGGGCTAGAGGAAGGAAAACTAGGGAAAGGTTTTTCACACTGAGAGTAGCTGGGCACTGGAAAAGGCTCCCCAGGGACGTGGTCATAATATCAAGCCTGCCAGAGTTCAGGAAGTGTTTGGACAATGCTCTCAGACACATGGTATGATTTTTGGGGTATCCTGTGCAGGGCCAAGGGCTGGACTTGGATGATTGTTGTGGGTCCCTTCCAACTCAGGACAGTCTGTGATTCAATGATTGAAGTGGTTTTATGTGAAAGCAGATAGTGAAAGTTGGGTTTTCAGAGTTTGCTGCTGAAAATAAGTTACTCTGTGACAATTTCCAGGTGCGTGAGTGATTCTCCTGTGTTCCTCTCTCCAGGGCAATGTCCGTTTCTTCCATGTCTGAATTCCAGCGCCTGATGGATATTTCTCCATTTCTACCAGAAAAAAATTTGCCTTTATCTGGTAGCAAAGATGATATAACCCCTCCCTTGT
This sequence comes from Machaerirhynchus nigripectus, assembly GCA_013397975.1. Taxonomy (NCBI): domain Eukaryota; kingdom Metazoa; phylum Chordata; class Aves; order Passeriformes; family Dicruridae; genus Machaerirhynchus; species Machaerirhynchus nigripectus. The sequence goes on from VZRQ01002276.1 coordinate 77,486, forward strand.
CTCCTGATGATCTGAAATACATTGAGGAGTTCAACAAAAACTGGGATTACAGTAGCACTAAGAACCACAGTGGGGCAACTGAGAAGCCTTCAGAGGGCTGGGCAGAAAGGACAGAAATTGGAAAAGCCGGGAATGATCCTGCTTCAGATCCATTCCAGGCATCCTCATGGTACCTCACCACCAGTGTCACTATGACAACCAACACCATGACCAGCCCGGAGCACTGCCAGAAGCAGCCAACGAGGAGTCACAGTGTAACAGACAAAATGGGAGTTCGGGTATTCCACAGCCCGCCGGTTGTCCGTAGGTTCGATAACTCAGTGATAGCTGGCAGTGAAGGGAAAAACCAGGCTGAGCCAGACTTCCTGTTTTCTGTGACCAAAGCTATGGGGAACGCCGCTGAGACAAAAGGTGCTTCCTCGGATATGTTTGGGAGGTGGTCCTGTGACCTGGCCAAACATCATAAAGATTTTCTGGAGAACGGTCTTCATCCCATTGAGCGTCCTATTTGCACTACTGTGGGCTTTGCCTCACCCTTGCACAGCTTGGAGATGTCCAAGAACATGAGTGACGACATGAAGGAGGTTGCTTTCTCTGTCCGGAACGCAATACGCTCCAATTCCACAGAGCCTCAGTTTAAGGACACGGCGTGCCAAACCAACGGCATGAGAACGACAGGGACACAGACCACCCAGACCATCAGCGTCGGCCTGCAGACCGAAACCTTGCGCAGTATCACCAGCAGTCCACACAAGTGTCTGACACCAAAGGGGGGGTCCACGCCTGTCTCTTCGCCATCCAGAAGCCTAAGAAGCAGGCAAGTGACCCCCGTCATTGAAAAGGTCCAGGCTAAGTTTGAACGCACATGCTGCTCCCCCAAATATGGCTCTCCAAAGCTGCAAAGAAAAGTCCTTCCCAAATCAGACCAGCCAAATAACCGGACTTTGCCTGGCACACCTCAGAAAGGATTCAGTGAGTCCGCTTGGGCTCGATCAACTACCACGCGGGAGAGTCCTGTCCACACCACTATCAACGATGGCCTCTCCAGTTTGTTCAACATCATTGACCATAGCCCCATCTTTCATGAGACCTTCCAAAAATGCCCCAGATCTGGCAGCCGGTCCAGGTCAGCAGAACCCAGACCAGAACTGGGCACGTTGCAGGAGCCATGTACAAATGCCCGTGGCAGATCACCCAGTCCTCTCCGGCTGGGGACAGAGACACAAAAGGAAGAAGGAACTGAGGTGACAAGTATTAGGCAGGACTTATCTGCTCCTCCAGGGTACACGCTTGCAGAAAATGCTGCCAGGATCTTGAATAAGAAACTTTTGGAGCATGCCTTAAAGGAAGAGAGAAGGCTACCTTCACACAGCCCACCAAATCTTAGCAATGACAACAGCACAGGAGAAATTGTCAAAGTAGATCCAGGGTCCATAGAGGTAATGAGTTTGCTTGTTTTTCCTCCTATAGCTAAATGCACTCTTCTTTGAACAAATGCATTATGAGATCTCTTGCAGTCCTAGTGAGTATTTACAGTGAATATCCTAGTCCTGTCCTGGTACCACCAGCAATTTCCAGTCATGAAACTATTGGGTTAGTCACTGAAGAATGCATGAAGGAATTGAGTTTCTATACTGGCAGCTTATTTGGCTTGAAAGCATCAGAAGAGTTTTATCCTTTATGGGATAAAAATGGTTCTTCCCTGAATGACTGGAATAAGGGTTTTCTGTCATAAAACACACCACATGTTACAGTTGCTCTAGGGACTCTGAGTAAATTTTTATGCTGGATGGAAAGGTAGATTCTTTCTCCTACACAAGAATGGGTCTTAACAACCTTGTGTGAAAAATAATCTCTACAATACCCTGAAGCAAAACTTGAGGGCCTTCAGCATATCTTTCCTGAATGTATCTGATTAAGTTTGGCTCAGGTCTGTGAATGTGATTGAATGGCATGATGTTTGGTACTGACTGTTGCTGCCTCACAAAAATAACAAAAAGCAAAAAATACACATATAATCAACTAATCTAAACACGTACCTATTTAGTGTTTAAGAACTACTTGATGACATTTTGTCATCAACAGTGTGACAGTCATCATCTGTCTCAGCAAGTGTGCCCAGATGTTGGGGGTCAGTCTCAGGTGCAAGAGCAATCAACAAAAAAAGAAAGTGTAATGATGGATGAAAGCTTTCAGTTACCAGTATTTAAACCTCCTGTTTCTGGTGAACCTCTGAGAGCACTTGAGAGTGTTACTCTGAAGAAGCCTAGAAAAGCTGAATTATGCCCAGCTCTTACGTGCATATCTTGCCTTTTTGGTACAGCCATGAAAAAAAGGGTGTGTACTGCTGATTAATGACAGTCCCCAGGGCAGGGGCAGGTGCTCCTCACCCTCTCTGCCCTGTGCTGCCCCTTTAGCATCCTGGTGTTGTGGTGAGCCCTAGCTCCAGGGAAGTAGCTCCTTGATGCCTGCACACCCCGTGCATCCACCTTGCCTTCACTGGGCAGACTCCTACTACTCCTGCCTCAGGATACCTCAGACAGGAAGGTTCAAACCTCGTTTTCTAACTCAACATTTGGTGTGAAGGATTACTAGGCAGCTGAGTGCTGAAACCTTTGGTCTGCAATTTGCCTTGCCCTAGGGTTGGTTCTCAGTGTACAGTCAGTTCCTCTTTTGTAGGTACTGCTCAGTGGACTTCATCTTTTTTGCCTAACAGACAATCCAAACCTAAGGATATATTCCCTATGTGCAGTTTAAACAGATATAAGCAGGGAAGTTTTTACATTTAAAAAAAAAAAAAAAAACCCATGCACATTATAACTACTAGTGAGTGAAAGTGGTCCTTGTGCACAAAACTCAGAGTGAATGATAGTGGGAGGCAGCCTCATTTATTTAACTTTTTCCAGCTATCTCTGTATTTTGTCCTTAGTTTGAAATACTGGGAATACACTGCTGGTCCTTACTAGGAGATGTGTTGTACTCTTACAAGTTCAATTCAGCTTTGCCTTCAAGACATCCCTGGAAACTCTTGATTTCCTCCTGTATCTTTTAACTGTCTCAGTAGATTTCAAATATAAGTAGATGGATGTCATCCCACATCATCACAAATTGCTGTTGGCAAAATACAAACTAGCGACAGTACCTGAGTTTGATGCACAGAGAGATTTGGGTCAGTGCTATTTAGCAAGAACCCGTTGACCATCAAACTGGCTGAAAATTGCTCATTTTTCTGAATTCTCAGTGTCTTTTGCCTAATTTTTCGAGTTCTGAGCCTTAGAGCTAAGACTTGTTTCTCCTTGCAACTCCTACATGGCTGTTACAACTTCAGTCTAAATGCACAGGTTTTGTTCTTTGGCTGGCATTTCTCAGGAATGTGGATTGAAAAGGAAACTCGTGGGTATTCACACAATGAGCTTAGCTTTTCCTAAGTGAGGTGGTGCTCCGAAAGATGTACTTGAGGGAAGCACGGTCTCGCTGCTGAAAAAACCACCCACAAATAAGTTTAGACTCTGCAGGTGCCTTGGGTTATTTGTGGATTACCCTGACCACACAAATTACACTTTGTACAATTTCCACTTAGCACATTTTGTACAAAGCCAGACACAGCTGTTCAGGCAATTATGATCTTGAAGGATGCAGGTTTGTGCTTGGGGCAGCGCTGATACAACACTTCCACCCTCCTGTAGATCCCTGCTCTGCTTCCCTCTCACCTGTTGGTTTCTGGCCAAGTCAAGTGCCCTTCTCACCACCAAACGCCTTCTGGTTTCTTCAGCCATGGCATATTAATGACTTTTAAACTTGCATGCGCACCTGTTGGTGACTTTTCCTTAATTTGAGCTTCTGAGTTGTTTAGTTACGTAATTTCCTTTTATATTCCTGCTGCAAAAATGAAACCTAGTCCATATATATATTTATCTATTTATGTGCATGTGCGTGTGCATGTGAGAGTATATGCATACAGACTAGCAATAACTTTGTATTTTCTAACTTGCCCAGAGCTGCTTACAAGCAAATTAATATCCACATAGTGTGGCCTACTAGTGTCTTATCCTGCTAATTCACTAAACCCCTATCTCACTTGCATATCATAGGATTTATACATTTTACTATTAAAAATGCTTATTAGCATTACCTAACTAACGATGTAAGAGTTTTACAAACATGTTGCTTTTATGACTAGCAAGGGTGTAGATCATGGAGGTTACACAAATGTCCTGGACTGGGAGTCAGACTCATTTCTGGAGACAATGCTGTGAAAGGACCATCCACACAGACCCACAGATGAGAGAGCAGGTGCTCTGCTCTCCAGGGCAGAGCAATTGCCTCAGGCTTGCCACTGAACTCTTCAGCATGGGAAGGGGGCACGTTGAAAATAAGGCAAGGTGTTGTCAGAACTAAAAAGGGCTTTTGCTTAAGCTTGAGTCTACCATCCAGCATCACTGTTGAAGAGAAACAAAGGAGAAAGCTGAGGCAAAGGGTTGTCATGAAACCTGAGCAACATTAGTGTGAGCAACACAAAATAACAGTAATTTTCTTCCTTGTTAGAGATTTCCTGAGCAGAAACTCTCCCTTGAAATCAAACAAAAGGAAAAAAATACAGCTTTATTCCTCTCATAGTAATGTGATTTTTCCCTAGCCCTAATCAAGGTTGGGAAAGGATAACAGATATCTTTCTCTGCTGAGTAGAAATGTTTGATTTGTTTAATGCTATGTCCACTTCTGAAATGTGCTAGGATTGTAAAAGGCTGGTTTGTTTGCTTCCTTCCTTTCTAAATCTTTTTCTGCTAGCGGCTTATCTTTTATTTTTGATTATTAGTTTCCCTGTGATAACTCTGGTAACATGATCTGAATGAGTAGTAACATCTGGAGACTTCTTCCTTGCTTACATGAAATCTTCACTTTAAAAACAATAATCAATTAAAACAGTTCTTTCCAACCTACTTGCTTTCTTTTTCTTTTCTGTCTGTTCTGTCCAGAACCAAACTGTCTTATTAACTGCCCCCTGGGGACTCTAACCCTGCCTGCCTCACTGCTGTAAGTCCTTCCTACTTTGTTTCCAGAGCTTTCCGAAAGCGGTCATTCCTGAATATGTGGGTTAGCAGAGGGAAATAAATGGCCACCACTCCAGAGGTATCAACATGCACCCGACATCCCTGTGGCGTCCTTTGTATGTGACAGTCAGAAAGAACTCAGGATAGGAGCTCATCTGCTGTGTCCTGCTGCAGCAGAAGCTGTGAAGAGCTCACACTTGACTCAAAATTTGTGCTGTTGGGGTTTTTTGCTAAGCTTTCAAAAACTGGCAAAATTTAAGACCGACACAAAAGCATGCAAGGATGTGTGGGAGGGATTCAAATTTCTGACAAAAAAATTTTTTTTTTCTTTTTTTTTTTTTTGACAAACGCTCAGGGCTTCTGGATGCCCCAGAATGCCTTCCCTCCAGCTCCGGCTACAGCAGCAGGTGGAGAGGGCTGGGAAGGGGGCTTCAGCACCAGCCTATGCCTAAAGGCTGAAGTCACCTTTGCTCATTAAGCAGTTCTGCTCCCAGTTTTGTCCAGTGGCTGCTGCTGCTGTGGTAGAGGGAAGACACTGTGGAGACATTAACAGTGACCATCCATTCTGCCTCAGAGAAAAGAGAAAACTGTTTTCTTTGTTAATTAATATAGGCATAGCCATGGTGGCTGACAGCCTGTTGTAGGAAATAGCTAGAAACTGGAGCTGAAATCATCTCTCTCATTTTCATTGTTCAGGCTAAGAAGTGCTGCCTGTCCACCCACACCCCCGAGCAACTACCAAACTAAATTACCCATAGGTTATTTATTAAAAAAAAAAAATTCTAGCTATGACAGCTCCTAGTAAGGGAGGAGGGGTTTTCACAAACCATTCTGCAGAGTTTCCTTGTCATGGCTGGATTTCCACGCTGCAGGTGGGGATGACTGACCCAGCAGCAGCACTTTATTAGATTACGCTGCCAGTCACTTTTGGCCCTGGGGCAACATCGGTCACCAGCACAGCCTTGTATGGTGCTGGGCATGTGTACATCACAGATAAGATGGGCTTAACCCTGCTGTTTGGTAAAAGCTGACCAACATCTGCGGGCATGCTGGAGAGATGCTTTTGAACTGAGAGGCAGCAGTGGAAATAAATTTTGTTATCGCAGTGCTAACTCTGATTTACTGCTCTGAAACTAGAATAAAGCAGCCAGGAGCAAGCAGCACTATAAAGATATCATTTTAAGCCTCCTTTTTGAAAGAGGCTAAGATAAAACCCTCAAATCTCATAGCCTCAATTCACTGTGTTGCGCTGCCCATGACTGTTGCTGCGCAGATGGATTTCTCTTAACAAATCTGAGTCTAGTGGCAGCTTTCACAGACCATATGTTGCCCCGGGCACAATGGGAAAAGGTGAAGTAAGGACACACAGTCAATCTTTTTGTTAGCGCCAATTCAGCCTTACTGCTTTTTTAAGCAAGGGTTGTGAAATTTACGGTGCGGAGATGGGGCAGGGGGTGAGGACGCAGAGAGGAGGGGGTGCAGGCTGAGAGTGCCGAGGGCAGCTGGTCACAGCTCTGTTTCAAGCACTGGTGTGCAGCTGTAGATCACCCACTGGCTGCACGTTGCCCAAAGGCACCAAGGTTGACCCTTCACTGAGGCTTCCCCGAGTCTGACAATGCACTCTCCAAAACAGTTCTCACCAGGTTTCCATTTCTCATACCACAATTCTGTGTCTTCAAAGTTGGTCTTTCTGTCCTATGACATTCATGTTTGGTCTTCCACTGCGATTGAGAGATTCAATGTCGTGTCACTTTGTTTGTTCACTGTCAATCACATCATGTTACCTACTCCAGTATTCCCCATCCTTAGTCACTATTCTCCTTCTCCATGTGAAACAGTGTGACGAATCCTTGCCTCCCTGCTGCCTTGGTATCCCTGCGCCTTACCATGCCAGAGCTTTTCCTTTGCATTTTATCATTTTTGGTCTCTCTCTTCATTTATCACCAGTTTGCATTCTGACTTTGGTTTTTATTGAACTCCCCTGTACTTTCCGGTGACTGCTGCTTAGTGTACACATTGCTAGAGGTTGGCAAACTGTTCTGATTTGCTTTTATAAATTCCAGAGTATGCAGTAAAATTCAGAATTTTGGCTCTGGCCCTGTGAGACAGACTTGCTTCCACAGTCTCTCATCTTGATGTAGGGAGCATTCAGAGTGAGGCAGGAAGCCCAGCTGAAATTTGAGCAAAGTCCATGAATATTAGACACGTTACCAACTTAGTGCCAGGGTGAAAAATCCCAACTGCAGATTGTTTCTAATTGCAAAGGCAAGCTAACCAAGCCAGAACAGTGAAAACTTTGTGAAGGAATAAAATTTCCAATTACTTCCATTTCTGTGAATGTTGCCTTTAACATACAGTACCTCTGAATCCTGTAATTCAGGCTTCAGCAGCTGGCAGTTAGAAATGGTGTTCCAGAAAATGAAATCCGTAAGGAAGCCTCATCTTTAACCCAGCTGGAGATCATAACTACCCCTGTAGTCATTATTCTGTGCTAAGAAGTCTCCTGCATGTCAGTCTGAATTCTGAAGTAGAAAAAAAGGAGTTGATTTTTCACCCCTCTTGCAAATGCCAAACCTGGCCTTTTTATGCCAGGTCAGCACATAGAGTAACAATAACGAGTTGAACAGAGGATTCTCCTGAATTATTATGCAAATGTGCTTTTTCAGCTCTTCTCTTTCCAGCACAAGCAGAAATAGCAAATGGAAGTTTGTCATCTACTCCAACTCATCCGTCTTTCTTTCATTGTTTCCTTACCTGTTCCATAAATCATGGGCACGCACGCAGATACCTGGAGCCCACACGCAGCCAGATGTTCGCTGCTTGCTTTTGTCCCGCACCACGACACACGCTTAGCTTTAGTTTGATGGTTCTGTTTCTTAGCTCTTCGTGCATCCCGACGGTCTCTAATGCAAGTCACTAACCGCTGTTTTGCTCTCTTGGCTGCCAAGGAACTGCCTTGTTCTGCACTAGCCCCGTCCCTCCAACCCTGCTTCTCCCGGCCAGAGAGACCAGCGAACCGGCGCCCACCGTCACGATGGGCCTCACATTCCCCTACTGCCTCACAGTCGCAGTCCACCGGAGACCTGACTTCCTCAGAGGAGCGCGGAAGCAAGGAGCTGCTGGCGGAGACCCCCAGCCAGGGAGGCGAGCCGGCCTGACTCCGCATGGGAACGGGGCGGGCCACCGCTTGCCTCTGCCAGGTCGCCCGCCAGCCGTCTCTGCCACGAAGGAGGGAGGTCCGCTTGGAGAGGTCACAGAATGTTCTCAGACACAGCTGCTGAATGTCCGACCTGGGAAACAGAGGTGTTTCTGGAATGAAACAGTTAATGTGCCTGTAATAACTTAATTTTTTTCATAGCTGAGAAAACTATTTTTGTCTCCATCTTTTCTACATACAGTATATTAACAAAAACAAAAAAAAAAGGGGGTTAAAATGATATAAAGTAAGATTTAAAATGTAAATTAAGTTTTAAGGGAATTTGAATACATGCTCGCGCTCTCTCCAAATACTGACTGCCTTTTGGTTATATTTGCACTGTTACATTTTCAGTTTTGATTTTGGGTATTTTGGGTTGTTTTTTTTTATTTTCATGTAAAACTAGGGTCTTAAGTTAATTTTATTCTATTTTAATGTCAGTGTTATCGGTTTTTAAAGGTAAGGTTCTTAAAGATGCTTCAACTGTCTGAAGCGATACATTTTAAGTAGTGAAGAAAGCCATTAAGCTCGTTCACTAGACTTGTAATTAATTGAGATGGAGGGGAATACAGGTAAACACAAGTAAATGTGTAAAAAAAAAAAAAAAAGAAAAGAATGCCTCAGAAAGTCTTACAGAGTTAGCTGTAAAATACACCTACAATACTTGACTTGCATGCCTCTGGGTCCTCGCACTTTAGTGCATGTACATACTGCTACTGTACCATCACATAAATGTGAGTCAATCTGTTTCACTGTAATATTGTTGTGAATTTACCTGTACTGTACTTTTATTGTTGGTATTCTTGCATTGACTATACAAAAAAAAAGAGTTTTTAAATTATTGTTAGCAGTTCAACTGGCTATGTACAGCGTTTACTGAGAACTTCCTTCGTTTTGGAAAAACCATGGAAATCTCTGGGCATACTAAATTGTAACTGGTCTTGTTTAAGAGTCTGTTGGAGACCATGTGAAGTGGAAATAAAACCCTCAGTATTTACAAGCTGCTCGAGTTCTTCATAATGTTTTTTTTATGATGGTACTTCCCGGGTTCCTTTAACTGGGGGAAGTAAAAGCCCCTGAACTCCTCCTTTATTCATAAGGGAACAAAAAAGCTTCCTTATATGAAATAAATCACGGCAAAACCAAATATTATGCTGTACTCCACGGACTCCTGCAAACACTGGACCAGATCGTGGGAAGGTTTCTAAATTCCCTCCCTGAACTCCCTAAAACATCTACTCACACAGATAGTAGGACCCATCTTCTCAGTTTCTCTGAGGCCCTACAGCTTGTTGTATTCTCGCTCATGGGAGTGAAAACCAGCCAGCTAAACAGAACACCAGAAATATGACCTGTCCAGTATTAATCCAAGCTTATGTACCATCTGCATTACACACAGAGACCAATAAAACCAGAGCTTTTGTAAAAATGAAGGCTGACAATGAGAAGTAAATGCAGCCAAGAATTCACACTTCTGAGAGGTGGAAACCTCTCAAGCTACTTTGCCTGAGACCATCTGTTTGGCCACATGCTTTCTCTGGAGCCCCAGAACTGCTCTGACTAGTTATCCCATTGCTGAACTGGCTCATTCCCGTTCTGTTTCCTTTGCTGAGGTTTTCTGAGGCTCATTTGTTGAAGAGCACCATCTGGGCTCCCTAGAAGCCTTCCTGGTTAGCTCTGTCAAGAAATAAGCCCTTCACATCCTGTCCTGCTGTGTCACAGCCGGCTTTCTAGGAAGTTTAATTCAGCTGTTGGATAAGAACGAACTCCCTATCTCCCAAACAGCAGCCAATTGAGGTCTGATTTTTCCCATATCAGGTAGGGCTGTGGCTATTGACCCGGGGTCAGAATGTCCACCTGTGGGTCATCATTACAAAAATGGCCCCTTACCAAGATGGGCAGTGACTGAACAGTACTGTTCACTATTAGCTCTCTGGTGCCACAGCCAGAACAAGGGGTGTCCAGTGCCAGTCCTGAGCAGCAGTAGTCATGTTAGAGATAGTTGCCTTCCCAGCTGTCTCAAAGCCTCCCTGCTAGCCTTTTTCGTGAGTTAAGGATGATCCCCAAGTCTGAATGCCTAAAATTGTCCATGGTGGCCACCCGGCTTGCTTGAAAATCTTCCTCCTGCAACAGATTGCTGAACTGTTGCACTAATTTCAGTTTGGGAGTGGAAGGAGGAGCACATGCAAGAAGTATTTTGAAGGTTAACTGCAAGAGTCACAGTGGTTATTAGAGAAAAGTAAGCCACAACTGAAAATTCCTTGTTTGTTTTCAAAAATTACCAGTAGTAGCTTTGCAGGGGTAAGGGGGAGGTTGTTGCTCCCTTAAAAGCTGTTTCTCCTTGATGAAGTAATTTGAAGTTGCAAATGAACAAGCAATGTTGACAACTGGCAAGTAAAAATGATGTTCTGTTTCTTGTGACAGCTGTAATTTTTTTTTAATGATGCACCAGAAAATTCAGGGCACTAATCTGTTGCTTTGATACCAGGAGATGGTATTTGCCTTTCAAGTCAAGGATACTCCAGTTTGCAGAAATAGCTGCTGGCCATCCTGAAGATCTGTGAGGGTAAGCAGCTGCCTGTGGCTTGACAGGTAAAGTGCTTCTGAAACAGCAGGAATCACTGAAACAAAAGCGAGAGAGCAAGCAATAACAAGAAGGAGAAGGTTAAGCACAAATAGAGATTCTGTGGGCAATCTTAAAAAGAATGACATTAATTAAACATAATCTTCTTTCTAGTCTAATTAGTGAATACAGTGACATCGAGAAATATCCCACGTTTCTACTGGCTCTTTGGAAACAACAGGGCTTTGCTCTTCCTGCATAGCTGCTGGTGGGTTTGGGACATTCCTACCCACCCTCGCATTATTCCATCATGCTCCATAATTACTTACATAAATCATAAAACAAATGACAAGTCTCTAGTCCATCTGAAGTCCTTTTAAAATCTTCTGAGCGAAAATGAAAAGCCTTTTTAGAAAGCCTGCAGCTCAGTGTCTGTGGGGTATCTGAATTATTGCCTCATGAATAATCAGGGCAGGAGAAGCTTCACAGATAACCACACAAGTAAGTGTAAGGGAATGTGAATACATCTGTCACAGCTTTGTTTGGTAAGGCTAAAATAGCTGGATTTCACCCATGGGCCTGTGGTGCCAGAGATAATGGCCTTGGGATAACGCCTGCTCCTGCAAAACAGAGAGAATCAGGAGCAGGACTCTGACCTGTGCCATCCCTCCCGGTCCAGACAGCTTTTGAGGTGGCTGTAACATGCCAGGGTGATGGGGGATCACTCATGTCAGAACACTGATGTGTCCATGTGGGCACCATGAGGAGGAAAAGCCAGCCCCTTCTCCTGCTTTACTTCCTGCCTCTCCACTGTCATCTGCCCAGGGCATGCTGCTCCCCCCTTTACACGCCAGGGAGACATGGATATGTACCAGTGGTGATGGTGCATGGCCTCTTAACTCACCGACCCAGGCTCACAAGGAAATACCCAAAATAGGACAACGTGGCAACACCACACCTGCGCTGTGTCTCAGTGCCTGGAAAATGACCTGGCTTGGACCACTGTTCCCCATTACCCTTTTCCCTTCACATCCTCCTCTGCACAGAGGAAATCTCCATGACCATACAGTACAGCAAGGCATGCATTTTCTCCTGATCCCTTCCATTCCTGAGTATCTGAACCAGCAAGCTCTTCCATGGGCTCTTTGGAGGAATCCCATTTCTTCTGCAGTCCCTGTTCCCCAGTTTTGACTTCCTTATGTTAATCATTGCAACCTGCTGGAGTATTATTAAGCTGCTGAGTACGTATAATTTTCATACAAAATGACAGCTAATGTCTTCAGTCGCCACACAGCCCAGCCTACTTTGCAGAGAGGCTTAATAGCTTTGAGCAAAGTCTGCTTCCCTTCCCTGTTATCATCCTCTTATCCGTCATGCAGGAGTATGAGACATTCTGCCTTCAGGTTTGGGTGAGAGATGTTACTGCCTTGCTATAGATGTCTCTAGAATAAAAGACTAACATCTGTTGCTGAAAACCACGTTTTATTCCCCATCAGAGTAGATACAGGACTTCTCTCATTATTCAATCTTTTTTTGGTGTACAAACACTTTCTGGAGGCCAGTCTTGTTATCCTCTGAAAAAAATACATGACAAATCCTCAGAGCACTTGGTGATTTGGGCAGGATTTTACCAGTGAGGGAGCGGTCAACGGGCTGCTCAGCAAAGTCAGTGCAGACTCTCATCCTGAAGCTGGCCTGAAGAAAGGTGATGCTCCATATGGAGCAACTGTTTGGAGGCAAAGCTCAGTCTGGGGCCACACAGGCCCAAAGTAGCTCCTCAGAAGTCCCTGGTTTGGCAGCCATTACTTGCAGGTTAGAGCTGCAGGAGGTCAAGGGGTGAGAAGCAGTATGTTCCCTATCTGGGGACAGGGCAGGGGATCCCAGGGTGGTGGACTGAGATCTGAGGAGAGAAGGTCATAGAAAAAGAAAAAATCATTGTACTTGGCAGCTGCAAGTAGATGGATATCTGAATGAGGAGAAGAAAGAAGGTGGTTTGGATATTGAGTTTTATATGTCTCTTGATGGCAACAAGCCTGGCTGAGCAATGTAAGCAGATACTGCACTAAAAGGAAAGAGTGCTGTTAGGCTATGAAATGTGAATCCTATTAAATTCCAGCAACAGCAAATAGCAGATTTTGTTTTGTCCTTTTAAATCACCAGGTTGCTTGGGGTTTGGGTTTTTTTTATAAACCGTAATTGGATTTTTAAATTTCTACAGTAAGACTCTAGAATATGTTTACACACAAAAATGTCATGGACTCAGGTACTCTCCTAATCCTCCTCCTGCTCCTCTCCCCCACTGAGATCCCTCGGGATTAGTCTGCAGAGGAGAGAGCTGAGTGCAAATGGATAGGCTCATCCCACAGGCTTTGCTCAGCAGGCACCTCTTTCTCGCTGAGTTTGTTGGAACCAACCTGGCTCAAAAATATTAAGCCCTGCCATTGTGAAATCGGGCATCATTCTGGGGTGCTGAAGAAAGTTCCCACTTTTACATTGGAGCAGTCCATACGTTTTAGCTGTTAAGAAGTGCCATGTTAAGTGCTTAGTCATTTAGAACATAAATCTCATTGATTTTCTGCTCAGGGAGGAGACTTAGGTAACTAAAGACATTTGGGGAACTTTTATCACAAATCTCTGACTATAGCTTCAGCGTGTTTGTCTTTAAAACACAGCCTCGATTCCTGATGTTGTCTGAGAGAAGACATGTATTATGTTGTTCCTCATTGGATTTTCTGCACACTGCATTGGCAGGACTGAAAAAAAAAGTCTACTTTGCATATATGAATGAGAGGAAGAACAATAAAGGCCATGATTTTGTCACAGCTATTTCCATGACAAAACCAAAGACTTTTGAGAGGGAGTTTTCTTACTACAATGTCACCGTGGTTTGTCATGGAAATCACATCTCAAACAAAAAACAAAGCCCTGGCTTCACAAATTATCTGTGTTCCCCTCAGTCTGTGATGCTTCTGACAACACCTCTGCTTCACTATGTACATGTGAAAATCTAAGCTAAATATGTTGCACAGACATCTTAGATGTATTACAAGGAGGTTCTCATGTGTACTCATATTAAACAAAAAGAATTTTTTTTTTTTAATAAAGTAACAAAACTATGAAATAGTTGGAAGAGAAACAACAGTAAGAAGTAGGGAAAGACAGAGCCCCTGAAAACCAACACCCTAAACTGTGTTTGATAAACAATGAGTCTCATTCTGTTTTCCTGGGGAGCAACCCCAGACCTGTGCCTTGGCTCTAGCAAACCTTAAGTGGTGTCACTTTCATGGGAGGACACACGAAGGGACAGACCTTGCCTGTCTATAACACTGCCAGTGTCTCTCAGAAACAGTCCACGTTTGAGTGACAGGGAATCTCGAGCTGATGAGCTGCACTGTGCTGTGCTTTTCCCTGAAAGCCCAGGAGTCTTCAGCAGGACAGACTGACTTGCCAAGCCACGAGTCCTGAAGAACACAGTGACACACAGTGGAGGAGACATGGTGGGACTCTATTCCGTGACTTATGCAATCTTTTTCACATCAAGAACAGAAGCAAAATTATTCAGAAACTGCAGCACTGTGGGATTACACCTCCTCAGGTATGTGGGTTACTTTTACTCAGCAAATAATTAGTGCATCTTCCTAGCACAGAGCTAAATAATTTAGAAGAAACCCCACTTAGAAGAGTCTGCCTGAACTCTTGGTCAACAGGTCTGGTTTAGGTGACCAGCAGCCCCCCTGACCAACATCAGTCCTTGATGAAGAACTGGGAGAACCTCCAGTTGCTATGGGTCCTGTCCCACAAGCACCACTTAGCCCCTGCCAGCTCCCAGAACAAGAACTGGTTTATTTAGCCAGTGCCACTACCAGGGTTTCTGGTTTCTTTGGCAGGAGTTAGTTCCTCTGAAAACATCCCAGTGCGAGCACAGAATATTTTTCTGGTGCTGGTTCTTCAGGTTAGGCAGAGGCAACTCTGAAACTCAAATGGAGCCAGGATGGGGAATGGAGTGAGGAACTAGACCACTGTTACCTGAGGCCACTCCTGACCTGAATGGAAAAAAAAATTACACCACCCTACACCAAAATTAAATTATCATTTGAGCTACTTAGCAAGTTAACTAAATTGACTGTGACCTACATACCAGAAAGCTTTGGATATGTGGAAATGCTTCTTTCTGTGGGAGTCAGGTCACTCCGTAAAATCTGGTTTAAAAATCCACATACACTCTTCTGACTCCATCGATCTTGTAGCAGAAACAGCCAATCTGAAGAAGCAGTAGGACATTTTTAAACCTTGACATCTATCAGGTCTGGCCTCCAGGTTTTAGTCTCTCGTCAGGGTAGCAGACAACGCTGACAGATAAACTGATTAGGCTTGGTGCATATTGCAGTGCAGACACAGTAATTACAGCCTAGAAACAATAATTTAAACAGAAAATAATGTATTACATGCAGGAGGTTCATTGCCAGCTGCCTAGAGGCAGCACCTCTACAGCTACTACGAAGAACTAAAACACACCAGGCAGTACATTGGGCATTAAATCTTTCTAAAGGTACATCAGCTAAAGACCAACCACTTACAAACAGCTGATGTAGTCACAGAAGATAACACAATTAAACATATATATTGAAAACAGTCTCCTAAAAGAAGATAGACAAAGAGGCATCGATCTGTCTGTATCTCTATCTCTCAATCTTTAAAACAGAAAGCCTCTTTTATCTTTTTGTATCTAGCAATGCATATGTGTATATACAGGGATAACACCAGACCCCTAACAACAGACACTTTGCATGGTCTATAAAGTGGCCTTTTCCACAGCAGGGTGGAGGAGATGCTCTTTAGACCAAATGGACTTTCCCAGCCCTCTTAGTATTCTTTTATCCCGTATCAGCATCATACAACTTTTAACCACAGACTGCTGCAAACCTGGTCTTTGGAAACAGAGTCACCACATAATACTTGCTCTGCTGTTTTTACACAGTATTTGTGTGTAAAAGATCAGCTCAGATTAAGAAGAGAAATACAATACAGGGGTTTAAAGATAAGTCAAATGGACAGTGAAAATTGGCCCTTAATCTACTTAGGAAGTCTTTGTGATTAAAGTCTAGCATTTTTTTCTGTGCTAATGAGGAACTAGGCAAGATGGTGACTGAAGAAATGTCTGGGGAATAGCATATAAGCTATGGCCAGTGTTGTTTTTTTCCATTTTCTTTCTAAATCATTTACTTTGATAAATTTAGTGTTCTTTTCTGTAACAGTGTGATCAGATGAAGTATACACAATCAAAAGACACAATCAAAAGATGCATACTTAGGCTTTCAACCTCCATCATGGTAAGTTTCTTTTTTCCAGCAGGCATCTGAACATGCTACCACGTAAGCAAACCTCCTTTTGATGCATGTTTTATGCAAACAAGCTTTGCTTTAGGGAGCAGCAGGCCACAAGCTGGCACATACATCAAACAGCATGCAAATCCTTCTCCACCAAAGACATGGTTTGTAGCGTGCCATCAGATTGTAAAAATGTAAAACATCTGACAAATTCTGCAGAACTATGGCACGATGGCTCTTTAGAACAGGCAGGCATTGCTTTCACGGAGCAGATGTTTTACATAACCTTCTCTGGAACACCTATGCCCTCAGCTGTACATTCAAAAGCCATAAGAAACAGTAATTAATCCTCCCAATGCTTTGAAGATTAGAAAGCAGAGGGAATGGGCATGGATCTCAGTTTAAACCAAGTTAACTGGAGTTTAGGTTATTGACTGATTTTCTGGCAATTGGTTTTAGCAGCAAGTTAAAAATAGTATTAAGGCACTGGTGTTCATTGGGAGGTTTTGAAAAGTTCAAGGGCCACCTGCTTGGAACAACTGCATTGCATGGGAAGGTATCACTTGAGGTAGAGCTGCCCTCAGTTAACCCAGTGTTTTCCGAATGAGAAATGGGAATGGAACCTTATGTCCCAAATGAAATCAAAGAGGTTTCGTGTGCTCACCCCGTCTGCAAATGCAGTTACTAGAAACAGACACCTGAAAATAATTTTCCCTCTTCTACTCAGTCCTGCCCCTGTTACCACTTCAGTATTAGAACGCTGCCATGCCATGGTTTAATAAGCAGCATGACTAACATCTGTCTCATAATGTATTTGCTCGTCCTCTCCCTCGGGAAAGACCCGTGTGCAGTGGAGGCTGTTTCTATTATGCATACACACCGAAAAATACGTAATTACACAAGCACACACATGTCCATGTGAGTTTGTCAAAGGGGGCAAGATGAAAGCGAACGTGGCTCATACCTCGGGCGGGGAGTGCTGAGGTTCACTCTGCAAGAATGGGGAGGCCAGGGCTTAGGAGGGCCCCCAGGAGGTGCCATCTAGATACATCTCACCCTTCTCCTGCATACACCACAGCTGCGGTGGGAAGGTGTTCACTGTCTTTAGCGCCATAAACAACCAGACATTCCTGGTGACCAGTGTGACTGAGTGGTCACAGAAAATTTGGAGTCTTACATGAGTTTTAGCTGTAGCTGCTACCTACAGTACCTGGTAATGTGGACCCAAAGAGCTTGACCGGTTATCGTATACCAGGATTTCCTACCAGTTTTCTCTGTATTACAGCATTTTGCTGGGAATTTGTTTTTATATTAGTGTCTGTTGTGCTGGAGTGACCTGGAGAAGAAAAAGAAGCCATTTTCTTAATACAGGAAGAAATTGTGGTACTAATTAAATTTCAGCAAGTAGAGGCAGGAGAAAGGAATTTCTTTGTCTCTCTGTTTTTTGGCAGTGAGAGAAACATATTTACAGGGAGTTTTTTGGAACTTGGCCACTTTAAACAGGGAATATCCATAGCTATTCAGGAAATACATTAATGCAGTAGCGGTGCTATGCAAGAAATGATCAGCTTCCAGTTATTTTCATAATGCAGGCTGGATGCCCTTTAGTTGGCTATGTCCCATGACCAAAGACAGGAATGCTGTTGCCCATTTTTCTAGAGGTGTGTGCTCTCTGTGAATATGAATTTGTATTTTTTTTTTTAACTTGGATGGAAAACCCAGCAGTGGAAATGTTACTGATCCAGAGAGCTCAGCAAGTCTGAGCAGGAGGGGTCAGGTGGCATCACAGTGAAAATAAGTGACAGCAGACATAAGAAACTGCAACTGTTCATCCAGATTCCAGGGGCCACGGTGAAGGACCCAGCAGGACTGTGTCTGACTGTCAGCCTATTTTCCATGTACCTATCTGAATTTTGATACTGGCTTCCTCGCTCAGATTCTATATGAGCTCAGACAATGCTGACACAGCCATTTGATCTTGGGAATATACAGAAGTTTGCTTGCTCTCCTGTGATGGTTGCTGTTCTGCCAGCTGAGAAACTGAGGTGTTTAGATGCTAAATAATTTATTTAAGGAGGTGCAGTAGGGCTTAGAAAAAAAACAGTTCCCGTTCCTTACTAGGCTGCCTTGAGTACACACAGGCTGCCTTTCCAGTGGATCAATGGCAAGGTTTAGTAAAAGTTTCCAGATCCTGTGGGTTTTTCCATGAAGCAAGAAGGGGCCATCAGGCAGAGAAGGTGAGCCTGCAGGAGCAGAGCATTCTCTGGTGTTATGGAGCTGGTGTCTTAGCACTGCCAAATAGTTCAGTTGGTAATTTCCTTACGGAAGTTACTGAGCCACATCTCATACTGCCTTCAGCTTCACAGTGAGAGCAGACAAAGTATTACAGCCACAGGCATGACATCCAGTTGCTGTAGACCTGGACTGGACTGCACCATCCTGGTCAAGGCAAAACTGTCCAGAGACCAGCTCTGGGTGCTGATGGGCTCCCTCCAAGAAGAGAGCAGCTCCAGTTGCAAGGACCTTGGCCACGGGCTTTCCACTGCTCTCGTAGCTGCCCGGAGGCAGAGGAGAGAACCTGCCTCCCACCAGGCTGCTGTGCTGCGTGGTTGGTACACAAATGGGAGTGAAGCAGGATAAGCAGGGCAGCTGGAGTGGGAATATCCACCGATCTGCCTCCATTCATGCTTCCTGCTTTTCCCAAAAAGGACAGCACAAAACAGAGGCATCATAAATACCACATTCTAACTGTTTTCCTAGCACTCAGAGTGTGAAATATGCATGTGCCTTAACTATGATCATGGAAAATACCTTTCAGTTCAAGACAGCATGTTTGAGGATTTCCTGGGAGTTGCAGGTGGCACTCTGCCATACAGAGGGATTTAAACACAAATAAGAACTGGTCTCAGTGGTGAATGAGGAGCTTGGATCTTTACAAAATATGTTGCTTGCAGGCATGTCACAGACTGGCAGTGACATCAGTCTCAAAGGTGGTGCTGGCCTCCTGCCACCACTCAGCACTTCTAAAGGCTAACTTGGCAAGGAGAAGGACATTGTGTGGAGCTGTTTGTACAGCAAGTATGGTGCTGCAGATTGGGAAAATGAAATCTAGTATCACCTTGAACCAGTTCTTTATGCTTCCTGTACTGAGAGTGGGACTAGACCTGAGTTTAAAGCAAAAAGAAGGAACAAAAGAAAAAGGTCAGCTTTGTTTAATGTCACTTTTAGCTCTGTGGATAGCACCAGGTTTTCATCTGTGCCTGCTTGTCTGTGCCCAGAAGTTTTGCTCGTATTCTTTTGTGGTGGGAACCAGCGTAGCAAAGCAGCTGGGACAGGCTTTTATTGTGCTGCTGAAAGAGCCCTCAGTACCTGCAGAGCCCCCTTCTTCCCAGCCCTGTCCTTGCTCAGCACATCAGGGCCTGGCATGTAAAAGGAGGATTCATGTACTGCCTGTTGTCTGCTGAGCACTGTGAAACCACTCCAGCATCGACTGTCTGGGCACTGGACTCCTCTAGAGGAAAATGTGGCAAAACATTTCTTGGAAATCCAGTGCTGTTCTCAGAAATGAAGAGAGTTTGCTGTTAGCAGTAACAGAGCATCAAATGATTTCTTCACACATTCTCAATAAGGTCAGGGCACAGCTTCCATTTTAAAAGACAAACCTTTCTAATTAATCCTGGTATGTTTATGGCCAAGCAGCTATGACATTGCAACCTTATTCTTCTTTAGCATCAAGAAGAGGAGGCTATTTTCTGCCTTAAAACTTGAGGAGGGCAGAAAGATCATGGGTTTAGAGCATTGTTCATCATTATACATAATTTTGCTCTGTTTATTAATAACTGTATTTTCTCCACTCCTCTCAAATGTCACCCTCATAGTTCTTCTTAATTCTTCATTGAAGTCTTAAACATTCAAATTATAGATAGAAACCAAGGCAGACATGGAATATTATAGATTGCATCTTCCTCTCCTTGTGTGATCCAGTAATTTTGGCCAGTTACTCTGCTTGGGCTCTAGAAATATCAGTAATTCTGTAATTTCTTCACAAAACTCAGCTTCCCTTTCTTCTTTGATTTTGGGCCCTGATTCTCCATTCCCCATGTACATAAAACACACAAGGGATTTAGCAAGGAGAGGATATGGGATCAGGCCCTGGCAGTGTGCAGAGTACAAAGAAATTGGCTCCCACTGGGCCCCCAGCTGGCAGCATTTACAGATCTGTGGCTTTTGCATCAAATCGATCCCTGTGCCAGAGCCCAGAAACAGAACCCACTCCCTGCTCCTGCTGAGCAGCAGTGTAAGGGCAGGACACAAAGCTGCTTGGGCCTCAAGGATGGCATTTCACGGTGCCTTTGAGACTGGCATCCAAACTACTCATCAAAGGACCCGTACTATATTTTACATTTGAAAAGAAGGAAGACTACATAAGCTCTGCTGAGTGTCCAGGTAAAAGAGAAACTGAACCATCCCATGTGTGGGTGCATCTGAAGCCTGTAGCTTAACTGGCACTACTTGACAAAGACAAGCAGCGCAAGGATTACAGTGGTGGAGAGCTAACTCTGCCTTCACCGGCTGTGCAGACAGCTGATGAAGATAAGAACTTAGCAGATACCTTCATTGGGACCTGTTCTTCCTCCCAGAGATCATCCTCTCTCCTTCCACAGGTGCGTCCATCTCTCACATTCTAATAGGAGATCAATGACTCTCATTTTGAGCAGTTTCTTATTTACAGCCAAAGTTTCAGTTGTTGCTCCATTTCATTCTTTACCAGTACACAAATGTTTTAGATCCAGACCTAGACCCTGGCTCATGCCAGACATTTTTACTGATTTTAAAACTTTGGCCAAAAAATATATTGCAAGGCTTGATCCTCCTGGCAACTTCTGAAGACATTTACATCTATGTAAAACAGCCCATGGATGAAATTCTTTGCAGAAATTACTCTGCTAGTTGCACTGAGAATCACCAAAGTGACTCAGGCAGAAAGTCCAGCCCAGATACTCTGACTTGGTGCCATTTCTGTGCTCCCTGTGCATAGGAAAATGAAGGCACAGAGACCAGAGCACGGCCAGCCACGTCTTCAGGAGCCCCCTCACAGACAGAAAGCAGAGGTTGCTCAAGGATCTCTTTTCTTCCACTCCATTTCAAAACGTACCCAGAGGTACAATTCTTCCCGATTTTCATCATACTTAAAATGTTGGATTTTGCTGAGAAGTGTTTCAGAGTCAGTATCAACTCTTCTGACTTGTAAGGCTTCTTGTTCCTGTCTCCTTCTACACTGCTCAATGTGGAACAGCCTTGCAGTGTATCAGTCATGTTATACTACAGCTAGCAACAAAAATGAAGATAATGATAAGGATACATGATAATACACTGTGACAGCAACAGCTTTTCTATGGTTGGGCCATTACAACAATAAATATTTGCTGCCTTGGGGATGGAAGGTATTCTGTCAGGGACAAAATTTTCCCCTTTTTATACTAAGTGGGGTAATGGATTTTAACTTCCACTGGAAAAAAAAATAGTTCAAACTATTCTTGCCATCCAGGAAAATTGAGAAAATGCTTTGAAGAGCAGCGTCTGTTCTAAACCTCTTAAACAGTGGTAAATAGCAATCCTGGTTTTGCAACCAGGTTTTTCAAGTAAGGGTTTTCATGGCACCCACTCATACTGATCCTGTTACAGCACTGTGGTTTCAAGAGAACTAGACTGAATTACAGGGGGAAAATACTGTTAAAAACAAAAATGCTTCAATTTTTGTTAATACTAGCTAAGAGTCAATACATTATCAGTTTCCTGCTGTAAAATAAGGGACTTTTAAAATATTAAGGTGTCACAGAGGCTCCATGAGCTGAGAATATCAAACCCATAAATTACCATCATATGAAAAATAATGCATCTAGCTATCATAGGAGCTTTCCCCAGTGTAACAGAGAGAGGAGAGTGCTTAGACCCATGGGGGTTAATATCTAGGAAAGCATTCAAATTACAGAATCCACAAATGACTGGCAGCCCCCATTAAATATGTTGTCTTGAATCAATTTGGAGTGGTGTAAGGGATCCCACAAGGGGTATTATCCTGTTTGGCCTTAAGCCACTCACTGAAAAATATGCATATTGGAGGTGAAATTGAATTGCATAGATTTGTTCTCTAAATATTCACCATATGCTCTTGTAAAAGTAAGTGCCAGCCCCACCTATAAAATAAATTGTGTGTTGTGTAGCTGTTTTATTTAGGCTTTGCTTCAAATCGTTAGTATACAACATGAGATCTGTAAATATTTGAGTCATATACAAATGTTAAATGAGTTTATTCCAAATTTTTAGAAAGGGAGGCTTGACAGCCTGAATGTTTGTTTACATGTGGATTGCTTTGCTTTATGTAATTACAGTCATGCTCCAGTCCCTCAGCAGTTTCAACTTATCTCTTTCAATCCTAAAACAATTTGTGCTGTGTCAACTATTGTGGAAAAGGTAAGTACCATCCCAGAAGGAACCTCATCTCAGTCATCATTAATAAACTTGTAACACAGAAAAGTAACACAACCCATTCTCTAGTTAATAACATCTTGTGTGGTCTGTAGAAAGCTGGCAAAACCAACTGAGAATTAAAGCTATACAGAATATATGTTCAACAGTTATCTAGTAAAATAATAGGAATGTTTTAGTAGCTCCAGATGGCCTGTGTAGCAACAGAAGAAAACAACTGTAATGACCTTGACATTTTGACTACACAAAACTAAAAGATGCCTTAGGGCCCCTGGGTGAGACACATCAAAGAAGCCAGGAAGAATTTCTGCTGTGAGTAGGCTTGGATTATGTCTAACACCAGTTTCACTTGTAACCTGTTTTCCAGGTCCTGTTAAATGAAGTTTGGATTTTCACAGGAAGCCTGGTGTGAGGGGAGAGATGAATGAGAAAGAAACTCAGCACCTTCCTGAAGCAGCCACCTGAGTGCTGCGGTATCTCCAGGCAGAAATGAGGAATCGGCATCCCAGGACACGAACAAGGATGAGAGATGCTGGACAGAAGAGGAGCATGGGGATTTGGGCTGCCAGGTAAGAGGTATTCATGTGAACAAGCAGGCAACCCAACCGTTCTTGCAACAGCTGGTGGAGACACGTTACAGCTCTGCGCAAAGCCCCAGAATGCCAAAACTTTCCCTTCTGAAGCACTGCTCAAAGGCATCTATACAGACTGAATCCAAAGACACTGAATCCAAAAGATTGGCTCTGGTGGAAATGAAAGGCAGATTTGTCTGTTTGATGTCCAGCTACTGGGCATGACATCTGCAATCTCTGACCAAAGAGGGCTGGTACTCTCTGAAGAGCCCTCACCGGACCCTAGGGATGATGGCTTCTTGAAAGGTTTAAGACGTCATAGGTAAAGCATGGAAAGGAACCATGGCTGGGGGCAAGAAACACTATTCCTTCCCTACCACCTCCTACCTCAAGCATGAGAAACAAATACTAAGACCTCACAAATCCCTCTGCATGAGCTCAGTGCAGAGATGCTTCCATACTTTTGTTTACAGTACTTGTAACCAATCTCTCAGCCAAGTATATTTCTCAGATCAAACACCTGCTATCAATATGTTGTACCTTGAGCTTGGCAATTTTTGCTGTTGTGATACTGGACTTCGGGTATTCCATGACATCAGGCACTGTTCATGGGATGTGTTTCTCCTCCAAGACCAAATAGGGGCTCAGAAGCAAAGGAAAAGTTCCTTTTAAACAAAGGAGGGTTTTTTATCCCCTAGAGAGACATTCTGCAATCTGCTGAATTTTCCTTCCCTTGTTCGCAGTATCATTGAGGAAGTTCTGAGGAAAACAACATGAGGTTCAGTAAAAATGATGGCTTCTGGGGAACATTATCTAAAGGAGAAAATGCTTGCCTATATTTCTGCTGCTTTCTTTAGCAGAACTTGTGAGTTTCAGGGCATCACAAATTCCTGTATCTGTTCTTTCCTGTACTGTATTTTTAGATTTCCGTGATGAACTTACTCAACTCCACCAGGACACACACTCTTCCTCCTTCTCATAATGTGTTTATCATAAAAACTCTGACTGGCCCCGGGGCCACATGGCTTACAAGGAATGAAGGTAAAGTTCCTTCTCCCAACCCTCCTAAAGAATCACAACCTTTTTTTGTGCTTGATTGAAGTTTAAATGTTGTTATGGTACCCACCTTAAATGTAATTTTTCTCTTTCTCTGACATAACAATATGTTTACTGTCCATCTCACTTTATATGGATCAGATACACATAATAGCTTTTGGCATATTGTTTCAGTAATATGTTTTATTTGGTAACCTCCCAAATAAAGTAACCCCTGGAGCCTACATATTCATAGAATGTAAAACAAAACCAACAACAACAACAACAAAAAACCACAACAGTGATTGAAGGGTAACACTTTCAGTAGAGGTAGGATGATTTACTTTGGGGCAACTTAAATTTAGCACTGCTTCTACATTTTCTATGGAAAGTGTGTCTTAATAATGCTGACATGAGATCTCTTCATTGGTGTCCACATCATATAGGGAATCCGTAACTTACCAAAGGTCTAAAAGCAAAGACCTGAAGTGAAAATAGCTATATTCATATAGCCTACACTCATTTCAAATGACACAATTCAAGGCTTTTTAAGAATGAGAGGAAAAGAGGGACCAGATCACCAGGCAGATATCAACACCTTACAGCTGTTACTTAACAATGTCTGGACCCCTGCCTTGCAGTTCAAGATTTCAGAATTACCCAGGAGCACTTTTTTTAAATTACCTTTTACCATCCACCATGAGTTTCCTGCAAAGACTTCCCCAGAATGTTCTTTTAATAGCTTCCCCTTTACAGCTAGAGAAGAAGGTGGTGCTTTTAATGGACTTTAGTAGGAGCTTCTAAGGTCCTCTTTCCAAGAGACAGGCAGCTAGAATGAAAGAAAATTCTGCTGTACTCCCAGAAGAGACAAGCATGTGGTATCTGCGTAGGAAATAAATACACAGTATCTTTGTAAGTCTTACTTCTAAAAAAGGTCATCATGCTCCCTCTGCCATATTCTCTTCAGGTCCAGGACTGCACAAGGAAACCTGCCACTGCGTGATTTTCACTTCAAGTCTCTCTCTCCTGATTCTGTTCTCTGATTCACCACAAAGAGCATTCCCTATGGTGCAATTATCAAAGGCTCTGATACAGCAAGTACTTACTCGTCACCTTAGATCCTTTTTGTTGTGTTGCCGAGAACTCCATGCACTTCCAGGATGCTTTTTTCAAGCTTGAGCCTGTGTGCTGAGCACAAGTTTGTCCCCAGAAGGTGCTATATTGAGTCACTTGCTTTTCCAAGTGTTTTGGGGCACTGTCCAGCCCTAAAATCAAGTTAAGTCAGTCAGATTAAAAGGTACTTGCGCAGATGTTGAGATCGGGTGACAAACACAAAGGACAAATTGGTCTTTAGAAATCATCTCAGATTAACATCTCCACCATTAGCTCTTTAACAAAACAGAGCCGGATATCTGACATTATTGAAAAACAATTGGATCCTGCAAGCTGTCTCAAAGACTTTGAAATAGTTGCAATTACAAAATCCATGCTCAGATGGATAAGCCGTCCATTTTCTAGCCGTGGAAACATTGGTGAAACTGTTTCTATTTTGGACAGAGGTTAGGAAGCTCTGCC
Organism: Machaerirhynchus nigripectus; assembly: GCA_013397975.1. Taxonomy (NCBI): domain Eukaryota; kingdom Metazoa; phylum Chordata; class Aves; order Passeriformes; family Dicruridae; genus Machaerirhynchus; species Machaerirhynchus nigripectus. Next base: position 103,294 of record VZRQ01002276.1, read on the forward strand.
ATCCTGGATCTGCAAGAGGGATAAGAAACTATTAGTTGTTCCAAACAGGGTTAGGAGAGCTTGTAGTCCTCACACCAGATGAATCAGATAGAGCTCATCTCCCAAGGAAAGTGTCAGTAACTGAATGATGCAGAAGCCCTGAGAATTTCAAGTCCCTGACTTGAGAAGCTGAAGGAAAGAAATGGAGGAAGAATGAATACGACCCTAGAAGGAGATACTTTGATGAGAAGAGCTATGCGAATGTTTACTTGATGTATTTATTTCCTGCAGAATGAAGACAGGTGGTCTTCATGATTTGACTGGGAATGCCAGAATGATATAACATGTCAAGGTTCTCTCATGCAACATTGAAAGCAAAATCTCTGGAACAGGGATAAAGGAAGGGGCAGGAATTGCAGACTGGCACACAGAGAAATGAGATCACCTCAAAAAACTAGCAAAATTGTGCACAGCTATATTTATTTTCAATTGAACATAATTTCAGATTCCCTCCATTCTACTTTGCTGAAAGAGGAAGAAAAAAAGGTCACCCAACTCTCTAACAGACCAAGGACCTACTCATTTCTGGAAATGTCCCAGGAGGTGAACATTATGTGGTGAAATGTTTGCAGCAGCAGTGCAGCCTGTGTAACAGAAGGTGCAGAGGGACTGCTCTAGCAAATTATTCATGGACAATAAATAATGTATAATGTGTCTCAAAGATTAGGGAAGTGCACTCTGCAATGTACACAACATTTCTATTCCAGAAGTCATTTTTATTTTTGTTTGGATAGTTTTTTCTCATTAGCTCTGTGGGTAAGCATGACCTTGCACAAGCCTGGGGGTTTTTTCACACATCACGTGACAATTCTCACATCTAATACACAGACTAAAACAAAAAGAAATTTTCTTCCTCATCCTGTCTTCATTAGGATTTATTATTAGGTTCATATATAACCAGGCTAATTTGCTAGCTTTATACACACATACATTTTCTTGGGGGTAATATTTATTGTCTCTGAACCATATTATCCTGTTGGGTTTAGTGGTAGTAAGCTTGTTTCCAATGTCAGTTATAGAGCAGGTTCTGTAGCAGTATGTACTGCATCAGCCTCCTGTGAAATAAGCTCTCCATCCTTGGGAGCTCATAAACTAGGATGTGATAAGTTGCAGCTGGATGATGAGGTAACAATCGAGCAAGATATCATGTCCTAATTAAAGGACTTGGCTTGCTTTCCGCTTGGCTACTGCAGTAAAGGGAGTTACTTGGAAAGTTACTTGTCTTCCTACCTCATGTCTGAATAATGTTTATTAATCATCACTGATTTCTCAGTGCACTTCTCCCCTGTGAGAAACAAGGGAGGATCTTTCTCTTTCCATTTCACTCTGTGTGGTTTGCAGCCTGGATGACTCAGGCTAAACTGGGCTATTTCTTCTCCTTTCATTTCAGGTGATGTGTTTACCACACTGGTCTGGGCTGCAGAACAGCCTGACCTTCCCCATTAACTATTTAGAAAGAAGCTAGACTAAACTAATGCGTACTTTTGCTTAAGATTCCCTTCCTCCAGACTTAAGATCCCTCAGACAAAGGCAGTTGGGAAATGCAGTAAAGCAGTTCATACACTCTTTCAGAGGGACCAGCAAATTTTCTTTGAAGACATAACTGTCCTGTAAAAATTTATTTCCAGGAGAAAGTCTCAGGGGTAGTTCCAATCCAATTTCAAGCTTATTTTAGGCTCTTCTTTCAGTGGAGATTTAGACTGGATATTAGGAAAAATTTCTTCACCAAAGGAGCTGGAACAGGTTGTCCAGGGAAGTGGTTAAATCCCCATCCTGGAGGCATTTGAAAGACATGCAGTTGTGGCACTTAGGGACATGGTTTAGTGGTGGACTTGGCAGTGATGGGTTAAAAGTTCAACACAATGATTTTATAGTTCATTTCCTAGTTAAATGATTCTATGATTCTCAAATACATATTTTTCAAAGTTCCTTTTCTTTTCATCTAATACATCTAGGTAAAGAAGTGGGATGGGAAAACCTATACAATTTTTTTTTTTTTAATTAACTTTCTGAGTATCTTCTCTTGTACAAGACAGATACCTTGTAAGTCTTGACACAAATATTTGAACAGTGCCTGACTACTCCATGGAACTAAAATGGCAGCCATCAGCAGAACAGATTTATAGTTATGGATTCTAAATCATGTTTAATCCAAAATTCATAGAAGTCAGTGATTCACCTAGTGAAGAGATAGCCACAATAATATCAGGGCCAATTGAACTGAGTAAATATAGTACATATATCCTGTTTGAAAGTTAATAATTTGAAAGATCTCATTTGTGCTTCAGGTAGTCAGAATTTACAGATAATCCAAGAAATCTTCAACATAAACACAACAAAAAGAAAAATTTCTTTAGCAAAAAAATCACTTGACTTGATTCTATGATTAATTATTTGTCAATAATAAGTCATCAGACTGCAGCTGTACACATCTTGGGTGCTTCCAAGGTTTCAGATTTGTCTACTTTGAGTGCTTTAAAAATCTCATTTCTTGCTGAAGGGTACACATGCAATTTAAGAGACTATCATATTCTCACACTATTATTACAAACTGCTTTGCAAACTACTCTCAAATTGACCTACTTTGCTCCTCAAACCAATTTCTTTGGAAATGACGGAAGTAATTGGCATGACTGGCAAATACAAAATTTAGTGGAAGATGAGAGCATAGGAAAAATTGAAAAGAAATGTGCACCTTGCATTAGAACGATTAAATCCTACAGGTACTTTGGTGAAATTACACTAGGACAGAATATTCTCTGGGACAGCTAGAAGTAAAAATAACTAACAGATCATTATACCTAAAAACTGTCAACTGGAAATCAGATGGTGACCAGCAAAGGTCTGTTATTCCACAGTTCTCCAGGGTTGAGAACATCTACTCCTCTCCAAATCCATGTAAAAGTATATAGCTCCTCCTTTGTTAGTTTTCTCTGGTAACAGGTAACATTCACAGCCTTCAGGAATAGCTCCATCTAGGGCTGTGCTTCAGCAATCTACCCCGAAGACGGCCAAAACAACAATTATAAGGGTCCAATTTGGTCAAGCAGAGATATCACTATCAACAATCTAGTTCCCACCTTATGTCTAAGTGTTTGCCACGCACAGACAGTTCAGCAAAACTTCTAAACTGCAAAAGATAGTGAGCAAATTTGTTTAGTGAAAACAGGCTTAGAAAATTTCCTTACTTCGCTGCACCCTACTCTCAGCCAAGTCTACTTGGCTAACACTTTAATGTTAGGCTTCATCTCAGTTGGCCCCACATTCATTCCTGCTCTGCTGACTGGATGAACAGAAATCCAAGAAGTAAATATTGCCTCAGTAACTCCTGAAACCATGGTTTCCCTGAACAGGAGTAGTGCAAAGACCAGAGGTGAGGGTACTCCACACAGAGGTACTAAGACTAGACAGTCCTTGGCCTCATTCTAGCTTCCCACTCTCTGCATAGAAGCCCTTGGCATGGCAGAAATGAAACCTCCTTCCTCATTCTCCCAATTAGATTTTTCTCTCCTTTTGGACTCATTGTTGTGGTATTAAATTCTTGCAGTACCTTCAGGCTCTAGCATCACACCTATTCATTAAAAAGAGCAGTCATCTTAAAATCATCTTCTACAGATATAAAGACTGTGACTAAGTAACTTCTCATTTAATATACCATCCCCATCTCTTGGGTGACTTGGCAGTGCTATAAGGAACTGCTGCTGTAAGCCCTCGATCAAACAGCCTAAAAATACTCATATGCCTCAGGATTGCTCATTTTGTCCTTTCTGCTTGTTCCATGGAGCGGTGTCATAACACCACCGCTATACAAACTCACCTGGAAGATTTAACAAGCAGCAACCAGCAAAAATCTGAAACTAGAAGCCTTTTCTGACAACAGTGAGCAGCTATGCAGCAGCTGAAACCACCAGGATGATTCGTGAGAGTCTGTCACCACTAGGCAATGCCAGTAAAGATCTCACCATTCCATCAGATTCCACAGAGGCCTTATAAAAGACTCCCAACCCCTGATGCATGAGATCTGGGATGCTGTTCAAGAGCTGACATATGTGCTGCAGAGAGACTGGCTGGTTGCAAACAGATGAACTGTCTTATCTGATGTGACAAAATTCATGTTCCCCAGCAATTGCCAGATGTTGTCAGTTCTCTCTTCAGAAGATGAAAAGGCTAGGAAGACATGCAAATTGTGGATGATAAGAGGATGTGACTCTGACCCCTGGGCCTGACAGCTGATATTAGGCTGTTCCCGTGGCCCTGCTATCCCCAGTACATAGCTCTCCACATCCTCTTGGTTTTCACACTCACATAGCAAATTCAACTTGGCATGCAATTTACAGGAAAGTAACATACCAGTACAAGAATGAGCTTGTACCTGAGGAATGACAGGATCTCAAATGTCTGGATTTGAAACCAAATACCTTTTTTTTCCAAATGCCATTGAGTTTTACAGCAATTAGGAGAATGGAATAATCTGTTTAACATCAGGAGGAGTAGAATCATTGCAGGGCATGGCCTTCCACTGTAGGTTTCATCATATGCTCAGCCAGGTTAAAGACACAGGAACAAACCATTCCCTTTATGGGAGAGACAGAACATCCAAAAGCTGGGATTAAGTCTTGACTGATGGACTTTTTTTCCCCTCACACTATTTGCGTGTGCACAACTAACTGTGTAAATGTATTTGCATCCTGGTATGGGATCAAGCATGATATACAGCAGGAGGAAAATAAGACAGGAGTTTCCTGGAGCATTTCCTGTTGCAGTGAAAATTGTTGATTTGAAAGTTGAATAATTAGGTTTGTGAATCTAAACTATTTGAGTTTTGATACTCCTCAAGGTAGGCAGAATTCCTCAATGAATACACAAGGGTTTGTTTCCTCCTAAGATAGGATGGACAAAAAACTGCTTCAATTCTCATGCTTTTAACTATGTTGGACCTCTACTTTGTAGTACCTAGGGTAAAATATATTAAATAAAGTTCAACTCAGTTGCACTGAAAATATTTCTTGTTATGTTTGTCATAAAGAAGTGGGACCATCACACCATGGTAAGGATGCTACACTGTCCTTGAGGATCCTCAGTAGGATAAAGGGAAACACCTCATCTGCCTTCCCCTGAAAAAGCTTTACCTGTTTTTATCAAGCAACTAACACTTCCATTATGTGTCTTACCTAGAAGTTTAGCGTGTGCTACTAACATCAGTTAATACCTCTGTAATTCCAGATAGAGTAATTTTTGGTTTATTGGAGATAAGGATTCTCAATTCATTCTGAAATTGTTTTTGTGCCCTTTACATACTGGCCATAGCCAGCAGTATTTGTATGAAATATGTATCTATATACAAACATGGAAATTCATTCTAAATAGGAGGTCTCTTTCTCCTGGAAGGTCTGACAGAGTATTGGAAATCCAGGATATAATTTTAAACCCTGCAGCAAACTGTGATCAAAGGAGTGTTCTTCCTGAACATTTCCTTGCTCCTTTCCATCCCTTAAGAAAAAATGAAAGTCCATAATTTCACTCCTAAAATGGAATGCATCACCATGATACACTCCCCGTCCAGTGCCTTGGATTGCCTGTGTGCTGGGTGACCTCACCTGCTATTTGTGAGCCAGTAAACCCATGTGGGCAGTTCGGTTACATGCAATTCCCTTTGGTGTACAGCATTCTTTTTTCTAACTTGCTAAATCTCTGTTTTACAAAGGAAATCAGTGTATGCTATGCATGAAAAACATCTCTATATGCCACTCCCTTAATAGAAAAGTACAAACTGGAATTTCAAGAGAACTTGACTACATTTGCATCTTAAAGCAAACTTTGGATTTAACTTACCGAGCTTCCACTATTGCTGTTGCATGTGAGAAGTCTGAAGCGTACTGACCTCCCATCATGCAGTTACAGTCTCAAACAATCCCAAACAATTGAGCTATGGCCTATGAATTTTAAACAAACCTTTTCTGGTTACCCAGAGGCAAGGTTGTTCTCACATATCTGCAAACCAAAACTCAGCAACTCTTAGCTTAGTCCTCAAATGTTTGTCCCGAACAAAGTTTCTCTGCAGAACTGAAGAGAGGTGGGAGACTCCCTTCAGTTCCTCCTCTCAGCAAGGGTTGTGCCACGGCCATAGTGCAAACACCAGCCCTGATCTAAAACAGAGCCTCTCAAGGAGACAGAACTTGCTGTGCTCCATTTTCTAAGTGCAGAGAGAGTGTGAGGAGGACAGTACCTCACCCAGCTCCCAAGGGGGTATGATGGGAAGCTGGACTCTGCCCTGCATTTGTAGATCCTGTTCTAACCTGAGAGATAACACCACACCTTATGGCACGAGTGACTGAGGTGCATCAGTTTGTTGAATATGCTCATGCTTGAGGATGTGAGTGAGACTTGCTGGAATTACTCAATACTGATATGAGACCAAAAATAGCCCACCTGATGCTCAAGGTGTCCAGGCTAACCCAAGGTGCTGTCTCTGAAACAATAGATTAGCCCTCAATAAAGTCTGTCCAATTCCTGCATACATCAGTTATTTTTGTTCTATAAAGGAGAGATATGTTTTGCAAGTGAGATGAATGCAAGCATGCCTCCTGCAGCAAAATCTTTTCTCTCCAGTACAAAATCAACAGGGAATCTATTTCATGCCAGGGAAACAGAAACCAGTATGTCTCAAATATGGACAAATTCACCTTAGTTCCCTGAAATCTGAAACAAAGACAGGAAAGAAATCAGTCACAGGGATAAGAGCTGCAGTTCAACTACCTTTAGTCTGCACTTCTTGTGTCACGCTAGAGATCAGAGAAGCAGCGTATACTTATCCCTGAGATGACAAATAAAGATTAAATGAGACTATTCATGTGGAATTTGACTTGTATCCCGAGCACGTGCTGCCTTGAAATGTGCACTGGATTAGCGTTCCTGGCCCATGGAAAGCAAAGCCCCTATCTGAAACTTCTGGGGTCTGGAGAACATGCAGAGGCTGCTGCAACCTGGCTCTGGGCAGAATTTCCATGGCAGTGTCATGGCACAAAAAAGCCAAGACAAAGATTCTCATTTTCAAAAGTGTGCCTCCATCCTGGCTGTGGCATTGTCCCTGTGCTGACTGCTGCGCCTGCCCTGGAGAATGGCACACACACCCTCTGGTTTTCAGCATGGGAAGTGAGTGAGCTACAGTCTCCCATCACCTGCTGAGATTCCCGAACTTCCTGGAGCTTTCGGAACATACTGAATTATGCCAGTGTTCACAGGCAAGAAATGACTATTTAAATGAACAATACTGCTGATATATTTTATCTGTATTGTCAGCTACTGATTCTAGACAGTGTGTTTTCATTTATGCAGAGGGACTGGGCATACATGTTTGATGAATAAAGAAAACACTTGCTTCCTTTGCAGTCCAGGCCCATCATTACCCATTCTGTGAGCCAGTCCTAAAAAGACTGACTTCTTCCAGCTGGTCCCTAGCCCCACCTTTTCTCCAGTAGTTTAGGAAGTCCATCTTCTTTCTCACCAACACACACAGTGGTTTCTAAATCAACTTCATACTTTGTCCTTTTCAGCTTTCCTTCTCTTTTCCCCCTTCCCTTCCTTCCTCTTGTTTTCNTTCTCATTTTGCTCCTTATCTGAGACACACAGCTATGGGCTCACTCCACCCTTGTGATGTACCCAGTTTTGCTGCCTCCTCTCTCATTTCCCCTCCATCTATTCCCATTCCAGCTCCAACCCATCCCTCCCTCCTGGCAGTGCACAGGGACTGAAAGTGGCCTTCCTTGCCACCATCAGCCTCTTTAAACAGTTGCTTTTTCATTAATCCAGGCTATGTGTATATGTGTGACTCTTTGTGTATAAGTCTAGACAGCTGCAACTTGGCAATCATGATGGAAGATCTCCATGGAGCAAGGTTTGTTAGCTGTTGGGACTCAGAATCCAGCAGGAAACAGAAATTTGACCTCAGTAACAAGACAAAGTAGTGCTAATTTCTGAAAGTAAACATTATCCTGCTTTTGTCTCCAATTTTCCTGTGCCACACACATAAGCATGTCATATTAATTTTCTTTAAAAATCTCATTTGGCTAAAAGATTGGTTTGGGCCTAGCAGAAAGGTCCAACTAGGTCACATTTTTATAGATGATGCCTCTTATTTCCCTGTTCTGTCTGCACCTCAGCTGTCCCACTGCTGCTGTCCTTAATTCGATACAGGTTTTCAGGATAACTCTCACTGTACCATTCTGGACAAGAGATTTTGATCCCTGACACAAATCCAGCCCAACTCTGCATTTAATGCACTTAAATGAATGTATTATGAAATTACCATTTTTCCTGTACACGCACGTATTAGACATAAATAAGATACCATCAATATCATAAATGGCACTCTGATATGAGCTATTTCTTGGAAAAGAGCAGACATTAAAAACAGAAATGATTTGCACATATTTATGGGGCTGTGGTTTTAATTTTGTTAAGGAGAATCAGACAAGAAAATGTGTCACATTTTCCAGCAATTCACATGAAACCTCAGTGTACTCCCTGAAACATGGTACCCCTGATTCTTCTTATCCAGGAGCTTTAGCAATTTGGAGAGCCCACAGCATGTGCCAGCAGCCAAAAAGAAAACAAGGATGGGGGAACGACGCTTCTTTGCATGCGAGGCTTGGCCGTGCCTTACCAAACACAAACCCAATTCATCATCTTCCAGACGCTATTTCATACCAACAATTTTGCTGTCTCTTTAATGCATCTGTCTGTTTATCTATTCTCAAGCACCATCTGCTTGTCCCGCTCTCTCGCACTGCACATGTTCACAGCGAATACACCTCCAAGGTGACAAATGAGCAGTCAAGCTAATTTCATTGGGATAAACAAGAAAGCAAGAGCCAGATGGAAAGCCACGGAGAGAGCCAATGTCATTTGGGGGGAGGAGAGAGTGTTTGGAGGAAGAATCACCATAACAACGGCAAGTGCAAAGAAGAGGTTTCTATTCTGTCTATCCCACTAATTACTATGAATATTTTATTCTTGCCCTGTGGTTTATCCATGTCCAGATCAATGATTTACTGGCAGATGGCTTATTTTGTTTCAGACTTTTTTTTTCCCTTCAAGTTTGACTGTTCAGATTTTCATCAGGTTTGGGGTTTAGATTTTTTTATTTCTCTTTTAGGAGTTTGGACCATTTTTATCAGCTGCTCACAGGGAAGCAGCACTTGAAGGAGTTTAATGACTTTGTGAATTCTGAAATGAGACCACCTTTTTATTACAGATTTTAATTGCTGTAAAGACACAAGCTGTTTGTTGGCAATGTTCATTCAGACCCTGCTTTACAGTTTACAGATAATCTTTTGAGACTGTAATTTTTCTCTATATCACACTTCCAAGCCCTGGCATAGCATAAAGATCTTAAATAATCCTCACTACATTGGCTAAGGTCCAGCTAACTTCAAAGCACCAGGATCTCTCTGCCTGTCAAAACACAAAGATTGTTGCCATTTAGCTAAACTGGTTTAAAAACACACTTTAGGTAAAAAAATGCAAAGCTTTATATGTGTGTGTGTGTGTAGCTTTAAAACTGTTTTGTATTGCCTTTGCCTGTCTTAGCAAGAGACATATCCAAAAGTGACAGAAGAAAACTTAGATTGAGCTAAATATGTTTATATAGGCCTTAAGAAGATACAGATTTTTAACACATGGTTTTATTTCAGTTTTCAGTTCAAATTTTGCTTGAGACATGTTCACGCAGCACAAAGCAGGGCAGTGCAGGTACACGTTAGCTGCTGTGTGGGGAGTTAGCTTAGAGCTGGAAGCACAACTCTTTGGCCAGGCTAATAAAAAAAAAAAAAAAAATTTTTTTTGATCAAAAAAAGCCCAGCACAGTGTCTTGTGGAGATACTTGTGCTGGCCGGGCATTCCCACATGGTCAAAGTCAGTGACCTTGCTGCAAAGGACAATCTGGTTTATAATTTCTAGTGACACACGAATACAGAGCTAAGCCAGCGGGTTGAGAAACCTCTCAAGTTCACTGTCATTGCATCCAATAATGGCTCAACAAATTTAACAATACAGGCTCAGCAAGCACTTTATTTTGCTAATACAAACAGACAAGGCACTTAAAAAATATGTCTGTTTTTTTGTACAATATCAGTATCATTTACTCTGAATTGGCTCCTATAGCTCAACATGCAATATTAAAAAAAAAAAACCATGTGAAATGACCATGATCTAACTAAAATGCCCCTCTACCTGAGCTTCCCAAAGTTCAATTTCAATCTTGTGTACATTCAGTGATTTCTTCAAAGACTAATCTATCTGCATTAGAAACTCCTATTTCATGCTTTTCAGTGAAATGTCTCTCAGGAAAAAAATTGTTCCCTCCCCCAGTGAAATATAAACTTTCACTTTGAAGATACATTTTCAAGCAATCTCCTTTAGACCTTTGCTATAAGAAAAGAGTCATTCTGGATGTAATACAATCATGTACTATAAGCACTGTCTTTTAAAAGTAGTTTTAGACTCCGTAATGTAGGAGGTACTCTGTCTTCATGAACAGGAGCTATTCTGCTGAATGGCACAGAATCACACTGTGTGCTGAAAGACTTTGCTCTTTGTCTCCCTTCTCTTACTAAACACATGGTTCTCCATCAGCTTACTCAACCAGTTTGCTTTTGTTATGTTAAACACTCATGGAAAGATTAAGGCTCGGGTCCGTCCTATATTCCTGTGCGTTCCAACTGCACCCGATGCTATTTGCATGAGAAGCACTACTTGATTAAATTTTGGGCATGGTATTATGGGGCAAGTTTGCACATTAAAGCAGGGGTCTAGGCTTAATAAACAGAAGGGTCCTCTTCTATAGCCCAAGTTTCCACTCAAGTGGAAAAAGGTCCTCAGTAAAAAGCCTGTTAATTATTACATTTGATCCTTAAAACCCTATGTAAGGTTTTTCTCTAAGTAATGTTGTACTCCTTGGGAGGCAATGGTGTGGTAAATCACCCTGGGTGTTCTTCTACTCATAAATAAACCAAACAAATGATATGCCAGGAGAACACACCCCAAACCTCAAAAATAAGATGTTTTAGGATGGAGAATGTTATATATCTCTACGTGTAAGTAAAAGAAATGTATACAGTTTGCAGATGGAACAAAAAAGGAATAAAACTTGCCATAAATAGAGCTCTCACATGAGTATCTGCTGGTGTACTGGTATTGTAAGAAAGAAGTTCAGGTTCCACTTTTGTAAGATGTGTAAATAATCTCCATAGCAAAGTGGTTTCAAGAGAACAGGCGCACCTTCCTACACACAAATAACTGCAAAACTTTTCACCTCCTCAGTGGCCCTGACATGCCCAAAGTCAACAGAATGGAAGACCTTGGTGTACCTCAGAACTTTTCCTGAATAAACATCAGGAACTCTAGAAGGCAACTTCAGCCAGGGCCTCCCTGACAGGCCTCCTGCAAGGACAACTGTACCAAGAGGAAAATATTTGGTCATCTCAAATGCAGGAGACTTGTTCTATTTTCAGTAGCACCACCTCCTTTCCCCTCCCCACAGCACAAATGTCCAGGTGCTTGTGAGGATCAGGCCTGGCCTGGGCAGCCCTCAGTATCTTTATAACCCTTTGACCTTTTCTTCTGCCTTTTTTAAGCTCTGTTATTTCTCTTTCAAACACTCTCCTCCATCTGAGGATGGGTAGATGGATGGATCTGCAACTGGTGACCTTCTCTTCGTTTCCAGGGTGCAAAAAGCCAATGGACTCAGTTAGCAATGGATATTTGCCCACCAGCATTGCTTGCAATTATTTTCACATACCCTGGATGAAATTACCATAATCCTCATTCTCCCTCTGAATGCACAAGGCCTTTGGATGAGTAAGCAGCACTCTGGAATCAGTGAAGCAATTGCATAATGTGCAGGTGCTCTGGAGAGAATTACCACTTCCCAAGGCTATCAGGATTGTACAATATTGAAAAAGATAAATGCACAGCACAAGCCTTACATAACTTTTTTTTTAAAATGCCTCTTCATCTATCCCTTTGTTAGTCTTTCCTTACACTGACTGCACTTTGCTGAGGATGTCACTCCCACTGTACCTGAAATAAAACATGATATGTCTTTTGGCAAGATCAAAGCTGGAAATTTATACCAGGACAAGAGCCTGTGGAAACCCTTTAAGAAAATCAATTTCCAGTATAAAAATTCAAATGCAATAGCTTCTATTTAATCTTTTCAGAATGCTTATTTGACTGAGATTTAAAGGAACACATAATACTTCAAAACAGTACAGCTCCCAAACCAAAGTACAGTCTTAATAATCAATAATCATCTTTGTTGTTGATTGCAGTGATGGACACTAGAAAATCTGCTGCTGCATTTACCAGGTCCTGAAAATGGATGATACACATGACAGATGGAGGAAAAAACCAAAAAAAATCTGCAGTAAAGCTCTGACCCAAAAAACCACACCTGCTCTTGCAGTTGTACCATCTCAAACGACCTTTGCTCTTTGTAAAAGCTTCACCGTCCTCCAGCCTGCAAAGCTGCATATCAGGGGAAGAAGTTCTGGATTAGGATTGCCAGTGAAAGGTTACTTTTCTGGTGCATTCAGTGTCAGGGCTAAAGGCTTTAACTTCACTACTGATTTTGAATTGTTTGGGACTTTTCAGCTTTGATGCCTGCATCTAGAAATACTCCTCAGAAATACTGTCCTTCCCCACAGCAGCTTTGCAGAGCTTAGCAACCTGACACATGCAGAGCATTTTAAGATGCACATTATACCCAGCTTTATTATTCATAGTGCTGAATGTTCACTTTTCCTACGCAAAGGCACCAGATCTCCTACATAAAATAATTTTAGGCACTTTATGGAAATAAAATATTAAGAATAGGACATTAAAGAACTATTTTGGACTGTCTTTTATCTCCACATGTACACAACGGTCAAGTGCAGCTTCATTTAATTCTGCGCTGGCCTAATTGCTGGGTACCTTCCACATCCATCTGTGTGCATTGTGGTGGGTACGTGCACTGAGGCCTTAATGAGTCAGACACCTGCTCAGATGAACAAATGGACTAGAATTATCAGTGCTAATATCATCCATACATTTAAGCTGCTCTTAATTTAAAAAGAGTGCACCAAAACAAATGGAGATGCATGCTAGAACTGGTAAGGTTACTCCAGCCAGGATACATCTGCAGGAACAGTGACATGTCCCCGGGACCATCCTGTGGCAATGCAACTGGAAGGACTGCACCCACACACTTGAAGAGTGAGAGCCCTTGAAGCAGGGTAGTCCTGTTGGGAATGTTCCTGCCAAAGATACTTGGGAATGGGGGGTGGGGAGTTCTAGTTAGACTGGATCACCACTGTGATAGGGACTATTTTAAATCCAGAATAGCATAAACAACCAAATCTCACTGACAGGAAATGTTCTCTGGCATTGTTCTGTTTACTGTGATTTAATTACTAGTGAGCCCAGAACAGAAGTGCTGCAGTGCACAGAGCGAGGGAAGACACTTCAGTTCAGTGCCCGTTACACAAAAATACCACTTCATGTTTCCATACCATTAATAGAATCCTTATGCAATTTTCTGCTCCCAGAAAGATTTGACTATTAAGTAGCTTATACTCTGAGTTTCTATAGATACTGCCGAGTCAAGCATCCCAAACAGCCTCCCACAGCCAGAGGAGTTTTTATGGTTGTGTTTATGGTGACATTTCATAAAAAATAATGCAGGGGAATAATCAACAGAAGCACAGATACAACAGGATCATAAAAACCTACTTCATACTCAGTACATAAATGAGCATCTTCAAACTTGTTTTCAGGTACGTTACTCTAGTATTTAGCTGACATCTCTCTCAGGGCTTTTTTCTGAGGGCTGAAAGAACACAGCTTCCAGTATAAGCTTTTTTCAAAGCAGATTTTGTGGCACTCAGTTAATACTGTGTTCTTACCAGCATGGTACTCCTGATTGCCCTCGTTACCCTAAGCCACCAAGGGTGTGAAATTCTACCTCTAGAAGAGCCCTACCTTTCTCTATGTTTGCACAGATAGAAAGGCCCCAGCTGGGAGTTTTAGCTCAGTTCTTGATTATTTCATGTTCTTTCAATTCATTCCACCTTTTGATGTTGTGTGCCTGGGTTCTGCCATTTCATCACTCCCTTGTCCTCTTCCATCAAATACAAGTCTCTCTTCCTCATAATTCCTACTCACTCCACTTCTGCTCTGCTTGAGAGGTAGTCCTTTATATCTACTGAATCATCCTCTGGGCTTCCTTCACCTCATCCCTTACATCAGTCTTATCACTGATTACTAATGGGAAAAATTAACATGAATTTCCCAGTAATATTTGGTCATGTACTTCCACCAGAAAAGCCATCAACTAATTAATACCAGGATAAAGATCAAAAGGGACTGTTCCAGGCTTGGAAGGCTTTTTATATGAAAATGGGATCATGCTCAAGTACATGCTCAAGTACAGGATGCATGTAGAACCATACAGCCCTAGAATCATAGAATCATTTAGGTTGGAAAAGACCTCCAACATCATCAAGTACAATCATAAACCTAGCACTGCTATGCTCACCATTAAAACGTGTCCCTAAGTGCAAGATCTACACATTTTAGCTTTTTTAGAATTTTTTAAAATTATAAATATTATATATAAAATAAAAACTGTTTAAAAATATATTATTTATTTTAAAAATTAACATTTGCATAGAGGCAGAGTGATCTAAGAGCAAGGTCTCCATATTTACAGATTTATGAGTCAGTCTTCGTGTAAGCACATATGTATAATTTTAGAATTTAGTGTGCAATAACACTTGTTTCGAATTGTCCCTGAAAGTGCACTCAGTTAGAATGATAACTCTCTGGGAGAAAAAGGAGTCAGAGCATGCTAAAGTATAGGATAAAAAATTATATGAAAAGGTGGTATGAACACTGCAATATAAAGTCTGTCTTTCATATAGAACCACGGGGAAGTTTTAGCCTCTGTCCGTTTAAGCTTCTCTCTTTCTCTTGGTCGTAGCCTCCAGCCCAGGTGGAGACAGCCCTGTTCCAGCACCATGAGCTAAACTGAAGACGTGGCAGCCGGTTGCTTTTGCTCACTGGGTGTGCTCTAATGGCTCAGCTGGATCAATTCCTTCATCTCACAGAATCCTGAAAGGTACTTGTTAGTGCCTTGTTCCATTAGGACAGCACTATGAAAATGCACAAGCGATTCCTCCAGGGCTGTGTACATAAATGGCTGGCTGGGACACCGAGGTGGGATTTATTAGTATGCCGTGTACAATAAGTAGCAATCAATACTTCATTCTTGGCACAGTTGAACTCTGCAGAACAGTCTGAAGATAGAGTTTATGCCAAATAGCAGCATAGGATTTAGTTCAGGACAGATGTATCTGAAATATTTTCATAAAAAGAGGGGTTATGGAAAACATTTGGCAGTTTCTGGAGCATGCAGCAAATACTATATTTTATACCATCTATAACAGCATAGCTGAGCATGTAAAATGTGTTAAAAAGCTGTTGCACCCATCTCCTATAAGAAGTTCCATCTTTTCTTAAAAAATATAAGGTTTTAAGGTTTGGGGTTTTTTGAGGTTTCCAACTAGCCCGGATTTGTTTGGTTTGGAAATAAAATCCCATTTGTGCTCAGCTCAACTTATTTAATATTCTTGAGATAAGACAAAATTTCTTAAGCTCTTTGCAAGAAGTTACATTCAATAGCCTTCAATTTAAAATGTTCTTGCTAGAACATCCAGGAGAAAATTGTATTCTGGACTCCAAATACTAAATGTTTCTGCTGCTTTCTACGTGGCTGCAGAAAAAGGCTTTTTATTCTAATTAACTGGTTTCCAGATGAGGCAGCATTTCAAGGACTGCCACTACCAGGATGAAATAACATCATGATCTCAGCCATTAAGCTAATGCAACACACAAAACATACATGTTAGAGCTAAAACCAAACTTATCCCTTAGTGAGCATTCAGAAGGGCTCATGTATTAAAGAGCAACCCATTAAACTTCATGGGTCCCTTAGTGGTACAAGCAGTTGTAAAGAGATCCACATCTGAGGGAATAAAGTACTTCCCCCATGGCCGCTAGGGATAGAAGAAGACTCTGCTGACCATCACTGCCTTCATTCCGACTTGAAATCCTGTTGGTTTCCTCACTCTTTCCAAGAATGTGAGCAACAGTATCGTAAGTAACACTGTAAAATCCCAAGTAAATATGCAGATGGAAACCTGAGCAGAGGAAATATCTTTTTTACCAGATTCTGTTACACCCCATCAGACTTCTCTAAATAAAGCTAATCCTTTCCACACCAGACCATTGCTGAATGCTAACAACAGGGGTCCCTGGAAAAAATACAGTTCGATGCCCTTCTCCTTTGACTTACTGCATGCCTAAATAGGTTGCTCTCACTTTTGCATCACTTTTTATATATGAACAGGAAGGCTACAGGATCTGTGAGCCTTTCCATGTCTGCTGCGGGAGCGTTGGCAACAGATTGACGTCTGGAGGAAGGAACCGAGACTGGTGACACATTCACTCCTGAAAGGCACTGAAAAGCAGCAGCTCACTGCCTAACTGATGTACTCTGTAAGTGTGTTCTGAATGCGCTACAAGGCACAGAAGCAGGCTTGTGTTTCTGCGGTATGATGTGAAGGTGATTATGGCATGGGGATAGTTTATCAGATCTTTCAGTCTCTTCTCAGTCATTGAAAAAAGTGTCAGAAATACTGTTGGGCAACATCTGCTCAGCAGGAACTAGAGCCGTGCTGCTGTTGTAGCCATTGTGGGCAGATATGATGATACTTTAGGTAAAGTTGAATCTTGGTCTGGCATGGGTCTGTCTCTTGATCTGGTGTTCTTTGCTGTTTTTAATCTCAAACCATTTGCAGTGTCCATGCAGTGCTGAATCCCCACACACATGAAGACTGCCAGAAACTGAAAACCTGTTGGAATGATACTTCATGGTTAAGAGCCTAAATCTGACTTTCTTTCTGGCTTACAGACATAGTAGAATGTCTGGAACAACAACTACTAGTAATTCCCCTCAGTTTTGGTTTAGGGATGGCTTTTCTTTCTACCACCACAAAAGAGTTGTATAGTATAGACATTCCAATTCAGTGCTTCTGAACTAGTGTCATATTTGAAGCACAGTCTCCTACGGAATTTGCAGAAGGTTATGCTGTGGGATGGATTGTGTTCTGGTTTGTGTCATGGTTTTACAGCTGTATAAAAGCCAATGAGGGGCTTGTAACAAATAGCTGAAAATTCATTCTCTAAAACAAACAACTCATTAAAGCCGACGACTGAATTATTTAATACATGGTAAGTCAACAGTATAGGCAAGAGAATTCTTTATGGAAAGCTAGGAAATTGCTGATCTTTGACCAGCTGTCAGTACTTTCACTTGTTAAATTTCAGTGTGCAGTGTTCACTCTGCTTTTCAGAATGTTCTGTCTGAAAATATCTTCTCTTGGAAGCCCTGTAACAAATAAAGTGGGGAATGTTTAAGATATTTGGGTTTTTTAATTTTGTTTGGGTTTTTTTTTTATTTTGACCTTTAGGTGAGTTTTTATCGATACTAATATTCCTGAAATGCTTTGTCACGGTAGTGATGTCTTATCTAATAGTGAAAGAAACTTTCAATACTCTTACTGAAATAAAGGGAAAGCCTCATTGCTTGGACATGTTCCATTTCTCCATGTTATCTTACAGGAAATCTTTACTACAGACAGTTTTTAAAACAAATTGTCTGTGATGACATACAACCTAAGAGGCCCTCTGGAACTCCAGTAACACTGAGGCAGATGTTGTTCTGGATTACAAGAGAGAGAAGCATTACAATATCCACAAATGGAGTGCAACATACAATAGGTGGACAAGACTTACACCAATAAGTAATAATGCGTTTATATATATACGTGCATGCATATGTGCATACATAGATCTGTTGGGGTAAGTCCAGAAAAAGGACACGAGAAGGTTCAGAAGGCTGGAGCAACTCTCCTATGGAGTCTCCCTGAGAGAGTTGGGGTTGTTCAGCCTGGAACAGAGACGGCTCAGGGAAGACCTTACAGCAGCCTTCCAGTACCTGAAGGGGGCCTACAAGAGGCCTTGAGAGGGACTTTTTACAAGGGCAGAAAGTGATAGGACAAGGGCCAATGGCTTTAAACTGAAAAAGGGCAGGTTTAGATTTGATATAAGGAAGAAATTCTTTACTGGGAAGGTGGTGAGACACTGGAACAGGTGGCCCTGGGAAGTCATGGATACTTCATCCCTGAAAGTGTTCAAGAGAAAGCCAGGTTGGACAGAACTTTGAGCAACCTGGTCCAGTGGTAGGAGGGTTGGAATTAAATTGTCTTTAAGGTCTCTTCCAACCTAAAACATTCTGTGATTCTATAATTCTATAAAGCTTAAGACTAAAAGTTGTTATCTTGGTTTCATTTCATCCTGAACATTAATGTTCCCCATCTAATTTTCTGGAGAGGTGTCCATTTTGGAGACACTATTAACACACCTGTGTTTTGTCAGAAGTCTCAGGGAGAAAAGTTATTAAGTTGGAGTGTGGAGAAAAAATGTAGAATGGTAGAGGCATCCTCTTCAAGTACCTCACTGCAAATCGACTATGCTTTTGAAGCAGCTCACAGTGACTTGCAGAGCCAGCTACTATTCTTCACTAACTAATTACCAAGCAATGATACACTTCAGTAGCACAAATGTTCACTTTCGGTGCCTACTCAGTACCATTTTTAGCTCCATTTACTGAGGAAATGAAGCTTATTCTGTATCATTGGGAGGTCTATCTCTTTGTCCAACCCAGCAATACTTGGCTGACTTAAATCAAATCTGATGCTTAGAGACTTTAATAGATAATGGGAGACAATTCAATTGCTCAGACAAACATCTAGAGCTATTTTAGATGTCCACATGAATCCTCCATCTGCTGCATCAAAGAGGTGCAGGTCTTAAACAGATTTTGTATGTTAGCTCCAGTCCCATGTACAAATCTCTAGAGCAGGACACCAGCTTTAGGCAATGACATAAATGTCTGGGCACCAAAATCTTGCCCTAAATCCCAACAAGTCTTTTGAAAATCCATTGCCTGCTGGGTTAATGGTCACAGCATAAAGCTGAACTGTATTTACCTGTTGTATTTTAAGTGCCAGTTCAGAGCTAGCCACAGCTGGGTACTGCCTCTTTCACACTGCTAGGAGTGGGTGGGGAAGGGCCTGGAGATACTGTGAAGAGGCTTAAGATTAAGTGGAGAGGGAACTGCAGGAATGACAGGACACTCATAAAAGCCTGCAATTATTGCAGTGAGGTCAAGGCTGGAAATTAAACATAAAGAAAACCAGACTTCCTTACTTCCACTGTTTCCCGTGTTTACTGTATAATAAATCGCTTATATGGCTGCTCATTAATCTCTCCAGACACAAATAACCCAAAAGGCTCTGATTCATTTTCAGACTTAGCTAACCATCTTTTCTTAAAGCTCACCAGTAATGGTGCTCCTAAGGGAGACCCAAGATATGGCTGCAGAAGAAACCCCTGCAAGACTGTTCCTGCCCCTGGACTTCAGACAGGGCTGTTACCTGTTGCACTCAGACCCAGTTCTGAATTTCCCTCTCTAAGATGATTACCGTAATAAAGTATTATATTTGCCAAATTTAAACTGAACTGATAGTCAAGGACTAATTTAACCCATTGTTCTGACTGCCTGATTCTAATAATGCACAGATTGACTCCCAGCGACTGAAGTGCATTTTTAAATCCCTCTGTAATCAGTTGTCCATACCCCAAGATAAACAGACCCTAGAGCTTTGTCAAATACTTCTGGCCTGAATGTTGAATACTGCTGAGGGAGGAAAGGTCCAGATTTAGTCTATATTAAATACCTCATTTCCACCTTACTGGATCAGCCGTATGCATTGTGATAACATTGGAGAACCAAAGAGATGGAACAGCTTTGTAAGTAACCCTGGTAAAAAGAACGGAAATGAGGACAGAAAACATCAGAACACCGACTCTGAGAGAAAGGAGACAGGAGTGTAACTTAGAGTGGACATGTGGTCCTGTCCCACCCTACAGTATTATACTGGCTCCCCTGGAAATAACAACAGCCCTGTACCCAAATTCAGAGCCTAATATAAGGTTCCAAGTGACTGACATTTATCATGGGAACAATCCAGAACTAAGTCTGTATGAGGTCTTTTCATCTTATGACCCTCTTGCTTCTTTTTCACAACACCTCAGAGCGGAAGAACCATTGGAGCCTTTACACGCCTCCATTTCAACACATGAGATCTTGGAGATCCCATTTGGGCTCAGCAGGCAGGTACCAGCAGTATTTTATTTACAGTCATCTATCTGCCATGGAAGGGCAGGCAGGGCAGGCCTGTGAGCCCTGATCTCCTAAAACACTGCAGAAAGGTCCCAGACGTTATCTGTCACAGCAGAGAGAGAGAGTTAAGTGCCTTCTGCATGTTCTGGTGATCTACTGGAAATGGATGTAAGGGTGTTGTGTTACCCCCATTGTTTGGTTCTTCCACCCCTGGCAAGTTAAATAAAAAAATTTAAAAAAAAAAATTAAATAAAGTCATAACAATACACTCTTCTTCTTCTTTTTCCATTTGGAAAACTTTGAATGCTTTTTGACATGTGACTGCTTAAAACTGCAAATTTACAAATTAGTTTGTCTAATGTGGCATGTTTGACTAATAACGTTTTATAAAATAAGCCTGGCAAGTTGTGTAACAGAAATGCTTTCAATGTTTCTTGCTATCTGCAGTTTGCAGTTCTCCCTGGCATTACTGATGGCTAGTCCATCTCTTTCAAAGCCCCACTGCATTAAATCATTTCATAAATTAATATAAGTGTGCTGTCTCCAGCAGACAAAGAGTGGATAGGAGATCTTCCAGGTTAACGCCAAGCCTTCAAAAAGCTTTTGAAATCTCATTACTCAAGTACTGTGTATAACTGACATACATCAACACTCACTGTGTTGGTAAATGGGGTGGATAATCTGCCAGGTTCTCATTCCCCTTATTACTCCTTTCCATAATACAGGAAATTAATGTTTACATATTATATCAATATATATGCATGTTCTTTGTATTTATACTACATTTTTTATATATATATATAATTTACATATTATAGTTATATCTATAAATGTAGCTTAAGAAGACTGCCATTCAGTATATTAGTATAGTATCACAATATGTTTAAAGAGTGACCAGAAAACCTCATTACAACCACTTCACTTTATCCATTACCCAAAGTAACATAAAACATATTCATGGCAATGTCAACTTTTCCCTCATGTCTTCTCAAAAATCCAAAGCTGCTTAATCATGAGCAGGATTTAGATTCATTAGTGTCTAACGAAGCACGAGTTGTAGCCTTATGCAAACCGCAGTGTTGAAAATCACTTTCTTCCTCACCCTTCCCTTTCTCTCTCTTCCCAAATAAAATCTGAATTCACACTGGTATCTTCTCGACTACAGGCACCAATATAATCTTCCTCTCCACCAAATCTCCCCATCCTAAAAAAAAAATAAATTAAAAAAAATTTTAAAAACCCCAGAACTTAAGAATACCTTACATAAGTTTTGACTTCAGTTACATATGTATTCAAATATTTCAGCATATACACAATTATTACCTCCTAAGTTACATTTTCTTCCCAAGTGAGGAGGAAAATCACTTAAGCAAAAATTCTGCCCATTTCTGAAATAACACAGCAGCATTTAGCAGAATGCACTAACCAAGAGAAACCTGCTTATTCCATAAATGTCTAGACATGGATATTCTAGAAAAAGCAATGCAAGCATTTTCAAAGGTACATTATACTCATCTCACTCTGTCCTACCAAGCCAGTTTGACAAATGATCCCAACAAGGCAAAGAGCATTGTTGAGCTCTCCCAACTGCCTTCTGACTTCTGCAGTCTTCTGACTGCAGAATTTGGGTTGAACAATTGCCAAAAAAAAAAAAAAAGACCATCACCCAAACTTGAGCAGATAACTGGCCCTGAAATAGCCTTACTTCAATCCCTGTCCTTTTATTTGTGTTTGATTTGCCTTGGGAAGCATGTGAGAGCTGCTCTCTGCTGTGCACCCCCTAACTCAAAAGCCCCACGCCCCAGTGCTCCGAGCTGCCTATTGAGAGCCAGGCTCAGCAAAAGGAAGCCCTGGGCCTACACGGAGAGGTGTGTTTCAGATCCAGAGGCCTCTTACACAGAGCAGATGGGATCAGCATGGGGTGAGGAAACTAACTTAATGTCATGACTGTAGGGAACTATCAAGTGATGCAAATTTTGGCTTTGCTGTGAAGGGAGAATGAACGTGTCCATTTGCTACCTCTGTTCAGAGTGAAGGGGGTCTCTGTGCAAGCACACGGAGAGAGCAATTACAACAGTCACCGGCTAATAATTATTGGACAAAGTTTAATTAGATGATCTTGATTCATAAAACTCATAACACGATGTGGTGTTTTTTCTCATTAGGACTTCAGCTAAATCAAATCCAAATTTCTATCAGGAAATTGCCTCATGAGCCAGTAGTGGCGCGGTAAAGCAGCTCTCAGCAGCAGTGTGCCACAGTGCAGGACTGCCTCACCACCACATCCACATTTTCTGTCCTGGAAGCCATAACCTGAGAGGCCCAAAACCCTTCGGAGCCCCAGTTCAAGATGAGATGGACTTTTGGATCCATGGAAGACCTCATTCCAGACTATGCCAAGTACGGAGCACCACCATCTGCACATTTGTTTGACAAATGGCTTTGCACACCTACCTCTTGAGGAGGCATATTGCACTGCAAAAATACTGTGTTCTTGGTATTTGCTGAGTGATTTATTTCTTCATAGACAATTTCTTCTAGAAATTTTGATAGATTTTATTTAATTTCAAACTGGAATAAACCCAAATGTCAAAATAATTATGTGTTTCTCTGAAGAACACTTTCCTGGGTTTGGCTGGCTCCGATTAAGGTAAACTAAGAATCAATGGCCTCAAACTGTACATCCACCATTTATCTTCCAGCAAGGAATCAGCCTGTTCTGAAAAACCCAAACAGACGTGCTGAGCAATTCAAGTTGCCTGAACAAAGAGATGAATGAAAAGCTGAACAAAATGTGTACATGGGAGCAGGCACAGCATTGTGACTTGTGAGCTACATTATCCTGCAATCACAATGTGACAAGCGGATCCCGTGGCCAGACTGCACTTTAGTTTGGGAAGTATTTTGCATAGTCGGGTTTGCATATTTCTTTGGGACAAACCAAAAGAAAATGGAGAACAGCCTCTGAAAGGCAGACACATTGATTTGTCATACTATTCAAGTGTCAGGTTTCTAATTCAATAGGGGATTTAATTTACTTTAAAAATCCAAAGATTAATTCCCTTTGTTTACCCACTCCTTCAGATCCAGTTCTTGCAACACTTCGTTCTTCTTACATGTTTTTGAAAGTCATATGCATTCTTACTGGGAACAAGAATCATCTTAAATTCCTGAGTGACTGGGTGGCTCACCAAGATTTCTTAATGACTAACGAATTTTTTTCACTCCTTCTTCATTAAGGCATTGTTTCCCCAAGGAGATGTCCTTGAGTACTCAAAAACTGAACAACATTCTTCCCGAGTACTTTGTGGCAGATGCAGCTGAGTTCTGAACACCTGTGGAGACAGTTTCTCTGTGAGCTGGTAACAGCCATTAGCTGGCAATCTCTAAGGATAATGTCTGATCATGTAACTGAATTCTTATTCCTTCCTGTTTTCATTCTACAAAGTTTATGGCAGGTTTGTATAATTTTTTTTAAAAGAAACTATGACTTCTCTCCACCAGGAACATGGTGAGATATGCTTATGAAACTGCAGATTGTGACCAAATGAGATTTCTGGATCTTTGTCTCACCCTTCCACTGTTCATCTGTCTCTGAACTCTCTCTGTAGCCTCACCATTCCCACATACTTTAAAGGAACAAATTTTTGGGGAAGGAGTGCCCATGTTGATCACAAAGGTAAAACCAATCTTTCCTGTTCCCTCCAAAAAGTGTGTTTCCCTTCAAAACAATCAGTTTTCTGTTTATATTTGTTAGAGTGAGGAAATTAGTGGATATTCTTGCTCATGCAAGTCTTAAGTGATGACAAGTAAGAACAAATATTTTTCTTTTCTTCTGGTTTTGCTTGAACTTCTCTAAAGAGGGAATGAAGCCCTTTACTCTATAAGAAACCCTGGCTGTTTGATAGGATGGCCACAGTAAATGATAGAAGGAAATCTGTTTGACCTTTGTGTGTGACAAATTTAAGTCATAGTTACAGAAGGATTTTTAAAGTGCCAGAAGAGGAACTGCTATCTGTTTCCCATGTATGTAGGTGTTATACCAGCTGCTCGCATAGTCTAGCACCTTGTGGCTGTTATTGGTTGTTTTTAACAAGTGTGTTTTAAGACTCCTCCCTTCTTAACACCGGTTTTCCCCTTTCTCCACTTAACAAACCTATGTGCTTGTACAGCTTCACAGCCTGACACAAATGGCCAGGGCGTGGCCTGAAGAAATCCCTTTCTTCTGCATGCAGCAGCCCAGGGAACTCCTATTAGAGGAGCCAGGAGGAACTGCTCAGCTGCTCTTCATTTCACCAGCCTGCTGCCCATCCGAACCCTGCTCCCATTCTGTAGAGGTAGCTCTGCCTAGCTGGTTTCTCTGACACTGCCCTTCAGATTAAGCTCTTGGCACAAATACACCTGGGAGCTAAGACAAATTTTCCTTTGGGCCTTTTTGCTCTCAGCATATGCTTCTGCAAGCCCATCCTCTGCTGGGTAAAAAGGAGATGTGGCTTACCCCAGGACAAGATTGGTTGCTGGCAGGACCCAGAGAGACTGTTTCTGATCTCAGCTAACAGATTTGGAGGGGGGTATGACTGTGTATTTTAGCATATTCAATCTGTTAATCACTAGTGATAGGGACTCAATAGTGTCCTTTCCCAGGGAACAGAAGGGTGAAAGCTGTCTTCTTTGAGGATTTTGCAAGGTAAGATGCAGGCTGATAGCTAAAGGATTTCTTTCAAGGTACAAAAGGGAGTATAAAATGACTGAAGCTTGTGTGGGTTTGGGAGAGAACAGGGCAGAAAGAATCTTCATCAGCCTTTATTCCTCCTTTTTTTTCCTATTGACCCAGCTCTCTAACTGCACACAAACATGCACAGCTTATTACACATCACTGCTATGGTGTTTTCAGTGTGGTGGCTGGCAGCAGCCTTGATCTTGGCTTCTAGTCACTGTATTTGTAACTCAGGTCTGCAGAACACTAGTGACACTTGGCAGGATTTTTACAGAAGTCAAGGGCAAAAACAGCTGAGTCCCATTCAAGACACTGAAAGTATAATGAATGTCGGAATCACACACTGGCTGTTCAGAAATTGGTGCCATTAGCAGGAAAAAATGCATGCTAATCAATACGTGTTGACATTTAAGGGCTCTGAAGTATTGGTGGGCTGGCAGTTTACATCTACTCACAGCACTGCACCGAGTCACAACAATTTACTGTCTGCTCTCCTGTTGAAACCCACCAATATAAATTGTCTGACAGGCACTTGCTAACTCTTCCTTCCAGTCTCATAAATTACTCTGTTTAGAAATCAATAAATCTTATATGGGGAATGGGTAAGGAGGCACGGCGCTGTTTAATTAATAGCTAATTTTCACAAGGTAACATCACGATTTCCCCACCAGATTTTTTTGCTGCAACTCTATAGATTTACTCAGAAGACCTCTCATGGTACATGCACGTCCTTCTGAACTTCCAGAGGTCAGTTTTCACTTAATTCATTCTCATCTGAAGTGCTTGTGTTCCCCGTATCTCTTGAGATCCAGCTACCTTCCTTTTTGCGCACAATCTGCTAAACTCAAAGGGCTCCACAACCTACCCAAATTCCAGCCTGGGAGCCCACCATGGGACAGCCCAGGCCCTGCCCTTGTTTGCACAGGAAAAGGCAGAACCTGCCACAGCAGTGGACAGGCTGTGCACTGCAGATTGCTCTGGTGGCCCTACTCAGAGGCAAAATCCACCACGGGCAAATTTCAACTTCTCCCATGGAAAACTTCACTCATGAGTTCCAACTAGCCCACTTCTGAAGAGATGGAACTACTCTCTTTTAATGGAAACATTCCAGAAAAAAGGGCATTTCACAGAGATTTCCCATAAACTATCAAAATGTCTCCCCTAGTTGCGAAGGCAATCATCAATGGACCCTTGGCAATGTAGAGAGCAACCAAAAAAAATTTTAAAAAAAGAAAAAAAGAAGGATTTGTACACATCTGTAAAAGCATGAATGCTCTTCTCTTAGAAATTTTCACATTCTCATATTTCATTCATGCGCTACTTATACAAAAAGACTCATGGAATGTTCACTGAGTCCCTTACAAATATGAGACAAAGTACAGGATATGTTCACTCACACTTCAGTGCAAAATGGAAAGGGGAATATCACAACATAATTCATAAGTGTAGTGTTTGACACCATACCTTCCCTTGCTCATCATCGTAAAAAAACATAAAAAACACAAAAATCCCCATGAAATTAATATTCTATTTTATTTTTGTTCTCTCAAAACAATACCTGAAATTTTGTCCCTATATTAAGTTTTGATAGCCTGTTCCCCAGTGAGTTTAGCTTGATCTGGCTTTTGGACAAAACGTAATTATAGAGATAGCCAATTACATGAATAGTTACAGTTTGTAGAACCAAATCTCTGTTTCTCTCTGGATTGTCCTTTATCAGCATATTAGATCACTGTCTGGGACACTTGATGTGGGAGAAGGAATTGCAGGTGAAATGACAAATAGCCTGAGAGATGGAAAAGGCCCATGGCACACCATCAGCGGGGAATGAGGCAGGAGAAATTTCTGGATCTCCTTCACAACTGAGCTTCAAGAAGCCTGAAATAGTATTCTGTAGGCCCTTTATTAAAACAATTAATAACTGGCATAGAAAATGATCCCCAAGTCCACACACTGGACTGGAACTTACAAGACTTGGTTGTCACCTAATCTGCCTGTTCCTGAACACCCTGTAGAATGTGGACAATAGCAGTGCACTCAGAGGCATTTTGTGAGGACAAACCTGTGAAGACTCAGAGTGAGCTCAGAAGCTGTACTGTTAAGGACAAAGCAAGTGTTAAGTAGAATTTATAACAGCAGTACACATGTTCTGCAGATTCACAATTTCACCCATTCAATTCAGTGTTTCTGTTTCATCGCAGATGTAATAAGCAACTGAATGAATGTACAAAAATGCATCATAGTTACAATGTGGCCTAGATTGTCAGCTCTCCGCTGATTTCAAGGTGTTGCAACAAATCTAAGGCACCCTGTAGGCCCCTTCGTGTTTCAAATACTTGTAAATATCACAGATCACACACATACAGCGAGATAAAACAGCTGCAGGTAAAACAGCTTCTCACGTTTGAGAAAATATAACAAAAACGTAAACCATTTTATAATGTCCCAAAATTATTTGCAATATAAAAGTAAATGCCTGCTTAGCTCCAGCTGAACTAACACTTATGTTTGGTCCACCCAAACAGTGGCTGATGCCCAGAAGACAGAGGAAAAACTTTAAATGGTTGGACAAGAGGTATGAAAGCTCTGAAAAGTGCCTGAACATGAGTACTGAGCAGAGACAAGCACTTGGGTGGTGTGAGGAAGTCAGGAATCCAGAAAGCACACCCAGCTGTGGAACTGCTCTGATGCTCTGGTTGCATCTCTGACAAACCACTTATGAAAGCCTGAGGCTTCTGGTAGAATTAAAATCCAGAAAACTGGGCTATTCACACAAAAATATTTCCTAGTTACAGGTGAGACTCCAGAGGGACAGTATCTCTAGATGATGCCTTAAGTTTTAACTTTTATATTTTTCAAATCCTGTATTGCCTAGTGTGTAACTCTGAAGCTTCTTGCAGCCTGTCAGCTTCTGTTCTCTCACGCTAGTCAGACATACCAAGCCTCTCTAAATTTGTGGTCCAAGGACACCCAGATTGTCCTAGACCCAGAATATGTAAACCAAAATCTTAGAAGGGGGGGTAAACTTGCGGAAAATTACATCATTAACTGAAGTTTTAATTGGAGAGTTAACCCTGATATGCAAATGAACAAAACTTATAAAAATGTGAAGAACTCATGACTCGGGGTCCATCTTGGGTGTAGCCTTTGGCCTGCCCAGGGTGTACCTTTGAAGGCTCTTCAAATAAATCCCTACCTTTATTCCCTTATTCCTGTCTAGTCTCTGTTTCTTAGGTGGCCCCTCAGGCATCACAGAGCTGGAGTCTTGCCTACAACTCCTGCTTTCTAGGTCTCTTGTGCTGTGGAAGCCAGGGTGGAAAACTTTGCCTCACTAGGCAGGAGATACAGAGGGAGAGGACAAAATGTCATGAAAGCTCTTCTGCATTCAGACAGCTCAGCATCACCACCCTACACAAAAGCATCACTCAGGTCTGGGGGAGTTCTTAAAATGGAAACCAACCTGTACTCAACCAGCTCTAGGGTGTTCTTGCATAAGAAAAAAACAGATTCCACTCTGATGGCTTCTGCAAGCAGGTCTGGTTGTGAGAACATGGTCATCCTCAGTAACAAAGGGTTTTGTTTGGTGTCTTACCTTGGAAAGTCATCTTTGTCAGAAACAACACAAGAAGTGAGGCACCTCACTGAGCAACATGACAGCTGTCTATACCTACTACAGACTGACTATTGACATATGTTTCTTAAACAAAGATCTGAATTCTTGTCACAGAGTTTAACATCTTACATTTGGGGGTTTTCTCAGGCTTTTTTTCTTTCTATCCATGCACTATATTCTTTTTATTAGGGTTTTCCTCTAACCTAAATAAAACATTTATCTTAACATAAATTCATAGATAGAAATAAATGCACTAACTGAATAAATAAACCTTGCCTACCATGTAACATTTATTTGGTGATGTTCAAATTGCTTAAGGTCTTCTGGGCCTACAAGTCACTGTACTGTAAACTGATGTAGTCACTGGGTGGCACAGTGCAGCGGGCCCCAAAAATCTGGCACAGCTCTAGCAACTGCTCCCCAGGGCAGGCACACTGGTGCTGAGGCTGCAGCAGTGGATGGGTTTGCTGCCTCTTGGCATGAAGCACTTGGTGACCTGAGCAACCTGCCTGAGAGGGATGCACATACTATGCCTCCGCGTCCTACAGAAACTATCAAGAGAAGATGTTCAGTGCTGTCAATCATTTGCTTTATTTCCCTCTAAGAGTTCAAATTCAGTATATTTGCTTATTAATAAACACCATTTGTCAGCTGCATCTCCAGTGTATTCCCAGTGAAACAAATAAGGTGCGCCAGAGAAGCATTTAATGTTCAGATTCACTGGTTTAATTTTAGCCAGTTGCCACTACTGCCTCATACTTCATCCTACCAACAGATTTATGTCTGGGTTTTCTGATCATCCATTATTTCTTTCACTGTTCAGCGCTTTGCCTTTTTGCCCTTTTTCTGAGTAGATGGGTGATGCACACACATCTCTCTCTGGGGCCAAAGACACTTTCAATTCTTCCTCCTGCATTAATAACACATACAGACAACTTGTCTTCTGAGGGTTTTTCACTGAATTTTGTTGCCTCTTATTCTACAAAAGATATACTGTTATGAAAAGGCTCGTTGCTTTCTCCTACCCTTATCCTCAGGGTACTGTCATTGTTATCTATTAGCTACAAAATAGCCTATGTTTTTCATATTTCTCAGTAGTCTTGTTTATTATTTACTGTTCTTTTCACCAGACTATCAGCTCATTTCTGCTGTCTGCTATGTATCGCACTTCAATCATTATGATTTTGCATCGCTGTTTCACCATCTCCTATAAAAGCACTCAGAGGGGACAGCCCTTTCGCCCCTGTGGCTATGAAAAATGTAACTGTGGCTTGTACAACAGGGACCTCTCAGCATCAGATGAAGCACCTTTATCAGAATTTTCCATAAACACTCAGGTTCACAGGGGTTTGCTTTTTTAAGTCTTTTGCTTTGCTTGAGACTGCCCTCCTTTGACAATGTCGTGAAAGTCTTTGATGATGTCTTGAAAGAAAAGACCAAGGTTTTCTTCTCTGTTTTTACCTGCAACTGGAACAGAAGCTCAGGGGGTAGGGAGAGCTGGAAAGAGGGCTGCTTGGCAGTACACCAAACACAAGGCTCCAAATGAAATCCTGCTTCATTCACTGTTTATATTCTTGTTGGTCTTGTTGTTTAGCATAATTCTGCCCCACATAACTAGATCCAGCTGTCTCTCACAAGCCCTTTAAAAATGTAGGTCTTTACATACCCCCTCTTCAGCAACATATAACAATAACAAGTAATAACTTACTGTTAGGCAAGTTTCAACACGTGCAAGCAGCCTGTTAATGAAAATAGCTTGCAGGTCTGAAAGAACCTCTTAAGAGCTCTCTTAAAGGACCATTAAGTTTCTCTTAGGATTTTCTCTTCACCAGAAGCCCAACAGTCACAAATAAGCAATCTTTTGTTGTGGTGATGCTTTGTTCTGCTTTGTCAGCCTGATTGACAATAATCCAGCTCTGGATGTTGCTCCACCCCTGCCAAATGAGAACATATCTGCAACTCCTAGAGCTCCTCCAGACTTGACTTCAGTCTGGAGATCTGCACAGCTGAATGGGATATTTTTGTACTTAGGGAAGAGTGGGGAAGAAAAGTACCTTATTATCAAACAGGCTCTTTCTGAAAATGGCAATAAATGGCTTATGGCCAATTTCAGCTAATGATGGCCTTTCCCCACCAAAATACTGCATTTCTTCCTATCTCCAGACTACATCCAAATCCCCATTCTCTGACATTGCTGGCATAAGGCCTTTATGACAACTGCTTCAGCCATGCTGTTATCGGAGTAGCGCACATCCATGGAGTCACTGGTGAATTTATTTATACACGTCCTGCCCTCGTGCCCAGCTCCCGGTGCCAGGCATGGCTGGGCAGTGACTCAGCAGCAGGAAACCTGGTGTTGATCCTCCGCAGCTCACATCCAGGGATTGCTGCTTCCTGCTTCCTGACAGTCATTGGGGAACAACAAAATCCTTCAGATAAAGTCACAGCAGCCTTCATTCTGCACCCCAGACTGCCCCTACTGAATTCCTTGACACGTGGAACATTACACGGCCCCATGTCCCCTTCACTCCTTCCCTCTTTCCACAGTGGTAATAGATTTTGGATAAACAGAGGCACAACAGCAAATTCTGCTGAGTTTTTACCTAACCCAGCTAAGAAAAGCAAACACAGCAGGGAAGCGCAGAGGTTCATTCAGAGGGCTCCTTGGTTTTTGCTTGCAGCAAAAGATTTTTCTAGGCCTTACTTTGCATGTGTTTGAAGGCACAGAAGCGTATGAAGTTGAAGGCTTGTAAAAAAAAAGAGCTGAGTCTTTTTTTCCCCTGCATTTAAATCTCAATAATGTCCTTAGACTACATTACATTTATACATAAATATATATGTGTGTGTGTACGATACACATAATGCTGACTGCTTCTTATTCTGCTTCAGTCCAGTGAGCACATTTCAGCTACCACGGCTTTGTGCCACCTTTTCACTTGGGTCTCTCTTATTCTTCAGGTGAGTCCCAAGAGGGGAGGACAGGTGGGTAACCCACAGATATTCCTGCCACAGCAACAGCTTCTCCAAGCCCAGACCCTCACGAAAATTTGCCTCTGGAGAGAAAAAACCTCACCCCCCCGCCTCTTCTTTTTGCAAGTCTGACACCCCAGTCAGCACAGCCCCCCGAGCCGGTGGGCTCAGCCGCTGTGTGAGACATCCACTGCCCCGGGAGCAGCTGACGGGCACGAAGCACCGCGGAGGACATCCATGTGCTCGTGTGTCCCTTTGCCGGCACCCTGGCGGTCACTCAAAGGTGGGGATGTCCGTATTGCCCGGCTTTCGCATCTCTCCCAGCGGGAACGCCTCCGCTGGCCGCAGCCGCCGCCGCCTGGCAGACACCGTCCGGCGGCACTGCGGGGGCTGCGGCGCCATCGTGTGTCGGCACCGGGACGGGGACACGGGGACATGGGGACACGGGGACACGGCAGTGCAAGGCGGTGGGGCGAGTGTCGGGCCGGGTCTGAGCGAATATGGAAAGGGGAAAAAATTGGATATTGTAACAGATATTGTTGCACTTTTGCTAGGTGATGTGATCCATAAACTTGAGATTTTCAAATAAAAAAGCAGGTGGCAACACTTCAAAAGGCTTCAGGGGTGTGCAAATATCACAAATGATCATCTAATGCTTCACCTGCTTGAAAAATCAAGCAAAAACTAAGGCATTGTTGAATTCAGGGCTAGCCTATTCAGTCACTTGCTCTATGCCTCTTACTTAGGGTGCTGCTCAAGATCCACAGCCAACCCCCACGACCTCTGCTCCACACGACTTATGGCAAAGCAGTGCCTTCATTGCTTTGTCTGCAATGCTGACACCCATTATCATATATTTCATTTATTTTATCCCTCTTTCTATTTTTATTTTCTGACATCATTTTCATAGGTGAGAGGAATGGAGCTGCCGGGCTCCACGGGAGGGAAGGGCAGAGCCGCGTCCCCGCAGCAGCAGCGCGTCCCCGCCGCTCTCCAGCAGCAGGGACAGACCCCGCAGAGGGGTCTGTGGCAGCAGGCAGGCTGCCCCGTCCGAGTGGCAAGCTCTGTTTTTTTGGATAGTCTCTGATGATACACTTTTCCCGTTTCCCAAAGACCTGGCCAAAGAGAGGTGCGTGACTAAAGTGCTTGACTGAAGATGGAGCCAGGGGAAGTGCAGG
Source organism: Machaerirhynchus nigripectus (assembly GCA_013397975.1). NCBI lineage: Eukaryota > Metazoa > Chordata > Aves > Passeriformes > Dicruridae > Machaerirhynchus > Machaerirhynchus nigripectus. The sequence continues at coordinate 136,158 of VZRQ01002276.1, forward strand.
GATGGGGACGGAGATTTTGCTGTGAGGAGGGGTTAGTTTTCTGAAAACAGTTCCATCTTTTCCCTCAACCCAAAAATATGGCCCAAGAGATGAACACAAAGGCAGGTACCCTATGGAGGTGACAGGCTACTGTGGTCCATACTCTCTGCGATCTCTAGCAAGTGTGCAGATGCTCTGTCAGGAGAGTTCTGTGGCATCTATGCAGTATCCAGGATCTGCATTGTCCAGTATCCAGCAAGCTCTTAAGTGCAACAATACCAGAAGCCAGGTATAAGGAACGCCATTTTCACTGGAGAGCATTTCTTAACACCTCTTGCACCTGTGTTTTGCTTGGTTTTGTTTTTTCAAAAACTGTTTTTGCTCAGCAGTTTTCATTTGTTGTAACCAAAACATTGTTTTCCAGATCATTGGCATCTTCACAGGATTCAAGATAGGGATGTACTGAGGTCTTTAGTGCCAGTACAACAAAGAAAGGAAGAATTGAAGAAGTGGAATAGCAGAGTCAAAAGCTACACAGGAAACCAATCATTCTCCAGTTGGCATTTCTCCTCAGAACTCTGGAAAGTGCTTGTGGGGGAAAAAAAAAGCACAGAGAAGCAAAAGGTACATAGTTAATCAGTACATGTAGACTTCTAGTCCTAAGGAACAGAGAAAAATACCTCTCAGAGTGTGCAATTAAATGCCCGTTAAATAGAAAACATTGTAGGGACCTAAATGAAGTGGAGAAAATAAGAAACTTAAGAGCAGAGAAGTACCTATGAAAGGAAAGAGTTAAAAATGAAGGGTAAATTACTATCCCACAGAAAAGATGAAGACTTATTTTAACATGATTGAAAATGCACTTAATTACGGCATCATTCTCTCATTTTTACAGGCTATCTCAAAAAACCACTTCTCTAATGCCACTAACCTTTGGACATATTTGCCTCCTCCATCCCTCCAAGGGAGGGCCAAAGCAGGCTTCGGAAAGGACGAACAAAAATACACAGAAGGTGAAAGAGCATATTTACAATAAACTGATTCTGAGCATCTAATTCCTATGCATTTAAATGCTTTTTGGGAGAGTTCATGACATACAGCTTTCTTCTTCTGTTCTTTATTTTCAAACATCTATGTCCATCATAAACACTTTGTCCATCATCAGTTAATCAGAACTCTGTGAGTGGATTTGGGGAACTTATTACCTCAATAAATAATACAGTGTACTTATTTGTCCAAAGTATTCAACAAAAATGTACATAATTATATAATGTCCTAGAATTATTTGCAATCTAAAAGTAAATGCCTGCTTGCCTCCAGCCAAACTAACTATTAAATATAAAGTTCACCTGAACATCTGTATGCTTTTGATTGTAGGAGAGGGTTCCTCCTTTCCTAATGTTAACGGCTGATAATATGGAAAAATAAATCCACATTCCTCAATAAGTGAATGTGCATTTAGCCTTGTTCCATTCTGAAATGACCATACATAATTTCCATTATTATGTGATACTCTGGCTATGATTATCGTGAGTTTCTGCTTTGAAATATATTAAATTTATTTCATGAGTCTGTGTTTGGAAAGAAGGGAAAAAAGGCTGCTGAAACAAGCTGAGAAGCCCAGCTTGGTCTTCTACTTGATGCTCTCCTCACAAGCCAGCATTCCTACCCCATCCTGGAATGGCAACAACCAACCAAATCCCTGAAGCCCCAGACATATACCCAGATGTGCTGACCACATACATGAGCAAATGTGGGTGAAGGCAGTTTCATTTCAAGGGTGACAAAGAGACTGTAAGTGCTCAGCAAACATGTCATCAGACAACTCATATTTAAAGCACGTAGCACAGATTCAGGTATCAAATCTTAGGGCTGACACTTTGCAAACTGTAGCTCTGGCCAGTTCCTTACACGATGATGCATGAAAGGGTCCGGTGCTTTTCCTTCAATCCGGCAGGTGAATGGATTATGCCTTAGTTCATCGTACTGCGCTGTAATGGCCCATATCAGTGTTTCATAAAACGGGTGCTGAGCTCATCCCTGAGTGGAAAAACATTATTCGCAGCCATAAATCTCTAACTACTTATTGATGGAATCAGCACAGTCTTTGTGAACTCCTTACAACTTTATATGGTATGGTATAAACTTATATTTTATTAGACCCTTTCGAGAAAATGTATTCTCCTCTTGGTCTCGTTGATGATGAAACTCCTGCTAAAAGCAGAGAGGGGCAGTAGCTCTGGCTTAGCTCCACCATCAGCTCCACAAAATTAATTAACATTTTATTTGCTCTTTTCACTCCATACTGTGGGAATTTTGAGCAAGCAGATCCCAACATGTGGTTTTAATGCATGTGCTGGGGAAAGAGTAAGGAGGCAACTCACTCATAACTCAAGGGAATGTTTTTCACCTATGAAAATGATGTCAGAAAATAAAAATAGAAAGAGGGATAAAATAAATGAAATATGTGATAATGGGTGTCAGCATTGCAGACAAAGCAATGAAGGCACTGCTTTGCCATAAGTCTAGTGTGGAGCAGAGGTCATGGTGGTTGGCTGTGGATCTTGAGCAGCCCCCTAAGTAAGAGGCATAGAGCAAGTGACTGAATAGGCTAGCCCTGAATTCAACAATGCCTTAGTTTTTGCTTGATTTTTCAAGCAGGTGAAGCATTAGATGATCGTTTGTGATATTTGCACACCCCTGAAGCCTTTTGAAGTGTTGCCACCTGCTTTTTATTTGAAAATCTCAAGTTTATGGATCATATCACCTAGCAAAAGTGCAACAATATCTGTTACAATATCCAATTTTTCCCCTTTCCATATTCGCTGCATAAAAAATGGAACAATAAATACAGAAAAGCTCCAGTGATGACTGATTTGTCATCAAAATATGCCACCAGCTATCTGGGGGCTCAGGAAGGTTTTTTGCTTTACCTTCTGAAGTCTGTGAAGGTGTCTAATTTCAGAGGGCATCTTAGAGACTACTTAGAGGGAACGCTGTCTTTATGAGAGAAATGCTGCAGGAACCAGGTTGCAACATGCTCAGGAGTGAGCTGGCTTGCTGAAATCCCCTGCCAGCTCAGTGTGAGACAGCACAGGTAGACCCCTGCATGTGCCTTCCTCTGCACAGATGTGTGTGTGCATAAGATGTGCTCATAAATATGTTCTAACTGTTGGAGAAAACAAAATTACAGCAGCTGGTTGGAGAGGGCATTTTTATAACTGCTTGCTAATGTTCCCATAGCTTATCACCAGGCATTTTAGAACTGTGGTCCTGCCAGTAAGTGCCAGTTCTTCTTGTTCAGTTCAGTTTAATAGCTTAATAATGTATAATTTGAGTTCTTGGGTGCTGGTAGTGAAAGGACACTACACTCCATTAAGTCCAGGATATTTATTTTGAGAAAAATGAATGAGTGCACAATTTTCTGGGAGCACTAATAGATGTAAATGGATTTCAAAAAGCCTTTTACCATTACAGAATAAGACTCAGCTATGGGTCACATGCTCATCTCCTGGGATGCACCCAGAATGCAGTCTGTCACTCACTTGCTCTGCACTAAAGAAATTCTGTGGATCTTGCTGGGAGTGTCCTTGATTTATTGAGCTATGAATGGGATCAGAGTCAGGCCTCTTATTTTCAGAACAGGCAGCACTATTTATATAAAGATATATGGTTTTGAAACAAGCTAATTCAGCATTATATTGATGATTTGGAAGGCTACCAACTTGAAATAACACACACACCCCCCACACCCCCCCTGAAATTCTGTTATTTTCTGATTCATCCACACAAAGGGATGTCGGTCTCAGGATGGTTTGAAGTTCTTTCATTGACTGGTGGGTTTTGTGTTCAGACTTTCTACCCCTTCTCTTCCAGAGCTCATGTGTGATGGGCTGTAATATAATGTAACAGCCTCCCTGCTGCTTCCTCTGGCCTCAGTACCATTGATTAGGTGGCTACTGGGCTATAGAGCTACTTACGTGAGTGACGGACATGTGGAGCTTGTTCAGCATTTCCCATGTCTGTGGAGCACCACACCCTTCCCACACCTTAGACTTATTAGCTCCTGAGTCTTCAACACAATTATCCACTCAGCAATGTACAGGACAGGAGACATTATTTTCTAATACCTGATTAACGTTTCTTTTGTGGCTGTAATATCTCAACCCTCCCAGACTAGCATTCTACTTTGGTATTAGAACAAAATTGCTAAGAATAGAAAGAGGAAAACTGGTCAAAGAGGTTTGGCACACACAGTACACCCAGTGTGGCGATGCACAAGGCTTGTCTGTGTCTCTTTCACGTCACTGGAGGGAAAGGGAAGTTGGGATATTTTCTGTTGCTTAAGCATGGGAACTTTATTCCCTTCTGATCAGGCTGGTTCATCACTTCTCTCCCCAACATCTCTCAGTCTGATATTTTGATCATCTCTGGTTCACCTTCCCACTTGCTAAATATAGTGTATTCTCTTGAGGAGATGGGATACTTTTTTCCCAGAATGCCTGGTGTAAATGCCTAAATTAATTGCTGACGGTGTCTTTCTTCAATTTGAACTTGTTTCTCCATTGCTACTAAGGCTAGTAAAAGTTACTTGGAACACTTATCCTACTGGAACTATATCCTGGAACACTTACTTATCCATTTTGTGCCCACGTCACTCATCTCATCTCATCTCATCTCATGTCTAAATAAGAAACAGATAAAATTCATGAGCCCATATGCTGAGCCAATGCTTGGCATATAAACAACAAAATATTAAAACATATGAACAAGAGTAAACAAACCTAAAAGATTTCACATTTCACTTTTTATCACATCTCATTTTCATTTGTCACATGCAAATGTTGTTGGAAAACTGTCCTGCAGCAATATTTTCCTTTTCAATTTAATTTTTATTGATTTCTTTTCTTTTTTCAATCCCACTCACATAAATATGACAATATGAGTTATCTATGGATGATTCATTTATCTTGCTGACAGCTAGCCTGTCCAAGGAATTAGGAACAATCACAGCTCAATGACATCTATTTATACTTCCCCTCTGGTTTTGTTACATGTAAGAGGAAAATATAGTCTTAATCAGCAAGGATGCACATTAAAAAAAACCAAAATACTATATATCTATATCTATATCTATATCTATATTTATGGGCTTTCAGTTGAGTTAAAATATTTTCTCTTTTCATTTTGTAACCATGCTGAAGATACATGATTTCCTGCAAGGAGTCATTTTATTCTCTTGAATATTACCATTATGACATAGGATAAGTATTACATTTCTTATTTCTGGTATTTCTGTCTATAGCTACAGTTTCTTCATATGTGATGCTGCTTGTATTTGAGCACCATAGACTACTTCACCCAGAAAAAGTTTTTCTCCATATAACTACTTTTCCCTTCACAGAGTGCAGTTTACATTGTTCTCCACAGAGGAGCTTTGAGCCCTCAGCTCTTGGGACTATTTACGTGGAGTCAACCTCTGTCATAGCCATCTCTGATGATCTTAAAGGCAGTGATGCTAAAAAGAGTTTCCTAAACACAGTTCCCAAGGTCAGATGGAAAGCAGAATTTGAATACATATTTGAGAGAGACTGAAATATTACAGTTTATGACTTAAACTTTTGAAATTAAGGACTTTTAAAACTGTGTTGCAAAAGCTGCAGAGAAGACCACCGCACCTGGAAAGGTGCCTGGCCTGAGGCCTTAACACTACTCGCTGATGAAGATAAAATAACAGCTCAGGGCTGGGGACATTCACAAAGCATAAAGCTTAGCACCTCCAGGGTGGAGACCCCAGCCCCAGGGCTATCAGCTGCCAGGCCTGCACAGACCCTCGAACCCAAGGGTGGGGGGGGAGAGGTTTTGGGTGTGTGTTGGAAAAGCCTCTGGTGAGAGGCACAGTGACTGCTGCCCATTATCACTGTGCAGAGCCCAGCTGAGGGGCCCTTCACCCAGGGGGGGAAAAGCTNTTTCACTCCTCAGCGTGTAGCAGCGTGGCGTGGCCATGGCGATGGTGGGGGACCCTCACCACCAAGAAGACCAGATGGAGGGGAGCAACAAGACGTCACTGGGACCCCTGGATGGGTGATATGCTTCCACCTAACCCCTGCCACCTCTCCCTGTCCCCCACACCCCCACACTCCCACATACACTTCTTTCTCTATGTCTTTCTTTCTTTCCTCTTTCCTTCTCTTTGCCTCTTTTACTATTAAATAAAATACATCAATTTTTTGGCACCAACATTTAACCTCATTTGGTTTTAATCTCGTTTTTGGGAATATTTTGAACCTTCACTAAGTTCTTTCCGGTTTATGCACAGAGACTTTGTTTTCTCTGCTCTTCTAGCCTTAAACCGGATCGTAACAATATTCCATAACACTTCCAACTGCAGGGAAAGTCCTAAATAGCTTCTTTCATCACCAGCCATACTGGGGACAAGGACGTGACTTCTTGTTCACGAGAATGCTTCTGTTGTGAGAACCCTTCCATGTTCAAGGACTACCTCTGAGAAACAGGATTTGCAAGTTTGTATCTGCAGTTTCTATATGAAGATGATCACTAGAAACAAGATAGGTCGATGAACTTGAGTGAGAACGGGAGGGTCTTCTCCTCAGTGCTTCACCAGGCATTCACCTCAGTACTTCACACAGAGCAACACTTCCCTCTACTTTGAGATGTACTTGCTAAAGGAGGGGGTTCTGACATGCCCAGGAACTTTGCTACTTTTACCTCCTGCTGCCACTTTTTGCACTGATCCCGTTGATCACATATTGTCTTTGCTCTAGCTGAGATCCAGGAAGGGAATAATTTTGCTGTGTTTACCTCCACATTCATACATACGGAGTTAGTTCTACAAAAGCCTACATTTGCAGCTGGCAAAAAGCCATATAACTTGTTTCACCTGGACTCCAGTCTTTGATGAATGCTATCAGTGACACCAAGTTCATTGTGCCCTTGTAGTTACCACTGTCATTTTTGCCAGCAGGTCTGAGGAGCTGTGGGAGTGCCTGAGAGCCAGCCTTTGCAAAGGGGTGGGGGGTGGATCAGACTCAGAATTTTGAAGTGGAAAAAAGCAGTGGGCAGGCAACAACGCTGCGTCCTGTTCCCTCTGAGAAAAGGGTATTGAGCTTTGGAAGAGGTGTAGAAATAATTAGTAAGGCACTTATTACGAAGTTTCTGCTCTTTTTCTTGTGTGGAGTTGTTTTTCTCAATGTCAGCTTCATAGAGAGCTCTCTGAGGCTGGTTTTCATTCAGGTCACCAGCACAAAAAAATTCACCCACTGCTGAGTAAAGTAATGCAAAATGTACAACAATACAATTGAAGGAAATTGGGAAGACAATCAGAAGATTGTCCCAAATCTGCAAATGCTTTAAACTTAATAAAGCACCAAGTATCAATTAAATGCCTTGTGGTTACAAACAGATCAGAAGTTGAAGGCTAGGAGCCGTGAAATTATCAAGATTCACAGATATGTTTTGCATGACTGCTAAACCTCAAAATAATTAGCATTGAATATCTCTGCTCATAATCTAAAGCAGATGCTGGAAATTAGAGGCTAAATTATGTAATCTGGATGCCAAAAGTTTGTCCAAAAGTCCTATTTGTGGCACGCCATTGTTTTGTTGTTTTTTTCTTCAGTAATAATTGAAACATGCGGTTTAGAATCATAACTGACAAAACTTCACATTTTTAACTGCTCTGGGTTTATCTCAATGTACATATGAACATGCCTATTTGGAAGATTCCTGGCTGTCATATACCCATTTTATAACTGTTACCAATTTTGACAAACATCCGTTTAAAAGCAAATATAAAATTTAAAGGCAAGTTTCTCACAATTAGTCACGTTATAATTTACATTGCAGCATGCTCTGGGAGGTTGTTTGGGGGGTTGTGGGATGCAGTCACAACACAAGCCCTAAAAGGGGTTTGATTAGAGGAAAACATTTCTTTACTTGCTTCAGTCTGTCTTTAGTCATGTTGGTCCTTACACATATTCTTAGAGGAGCATTTGGCCTGAATGAGTTAAAGAGAGAATTTCAGTGGCTTTGCTATGTTTTTGAAACTCAACATGGCTTTAAAAAACAGGTACAGCCCAATTAAAATAATTATTTCTTTGAGGCCTGAGTACACTGACATTTAAAAGGGACTTGTAAATAGTACCTGCAAAAACACCATCTGGCAACTTGCACAGTATTAATGTGTCTAAGCCTTCGTGAAACTTGGAAGAAAAAGTTGGAAACTGATTTCTAGCATAAAAGTATATAAATATATAGAAAATTACATTTCTTCATGAATATCAATGAAGGAAAAAACGGGCTTCATTGCAACAGTAGGGCAAACTAGCTCTGTTGACAAAACTTAATAAATAACCTCTTAAAATAATTAAAATACCTAAAAATTTTTATATGTTCATTACCATGATGAATCCCAGGCCCTTCTCTCTGTCTATCTGTCTTACAAATCAGGACCACATTAGAGAGGGCAAAGCTTGAAATATTAACCTAAATCATTTGTTTGTGCTGAAATTTTTGGAGCCTGAAATACAGGTCCTGCACTGTTGTGACAGATTATCTCCATGATTTGCTCTACTTCAACATAAAAGAAAATACACAGAGGGACAAATCCAGTTGTGTCTTGTCTGTTTGATGTGTGATTCTTTTTAACAATCCAGTAACCTATGGTGAGTTTCTTCAAGACTTATGGAAAAATGGCACACAGAAAATATAGTCCTGTCTTCTCACACCTCAGGCTTCCTGCATAGCAAAACCTTCATGTAGACAAGAGTCATGTCCTCCTCCTCAATTTTTTAGTCTCCACAGCCTGGGAGACTCAGCCTAACCCCTGTGCCTTCAAGCTGTACCCCAGCTCCCTGCCATCAGCATTTGTGCACAGGGAACCCAAAACTGCTCCCAGGGGAGACAGCAGTGCCCAGCCCTTGTCACTGCTCTCTTTATTTCTGTCCCCATTTCTCTTTGTGGTGGGCTGCTGCCACACCCCAACCAGCTGTCCAAAGGTCCTGGGAATTCATACTGTCAGGAAATGTATATGGCTTTCCTCTTCAGCATTGAATCTGACCCACATATTAACCTCATTATTTCTACATTTGCATGACAACAAGCAGTTTGCTCAAAAAAAAAAAAATAGAAAAAGAAAAAAAAAAGCCAACAATAAATCTGTGGAAAAAAACTGAGAATGGATAACTGTAAGTCTGATGGCTACAATACGAAGACTATGGTTCTTCTCCTGTAAGGCTGACCCACAGAAACAGCTGAGAAACACGGGAGGTAGGGAGAAACTGCAAGCATTATGAAAATTTTGAGAAATGGTTGAATGATCCCAGCAGAGATAAAATGGAATGTACAGATCTTTTTTGTTTTCCCCTGTTCAAAAGCAAGAAACTGCTCCATTTTTTCAGCACATGCACCACATTTTATACTAAAAGGCAATTCCAAAACTCCGCAAGCTGTATGCACTGGGTAATTCAGCTTCTGGATAGCTCTGTTTGCTTAAAAAATATTTTTTACAAAGTTAATTATTCCATGAGGAATTTTTTAAAGTTATGAGCACATTAATTGAACACAAAACTTTCGGAAGTGCACTTTCACATAAATCATTTAACTTCGTATGCTAAATCGGCACAGTGGCTGAAGGCGCTGTTATGTAAGTATTAACAGGACAGCTGCAGGTTGTCCTTTCATCATACTATTCAGATAAGCTCATTTGTTATACAGAAACCACTCAGAGCCCAAGCACTGATAAAAATCTTCCAAAATCTGTGTTCAAAACAAGTCCAGCAGTATCCTGTGACAGAATCATCTCCACAACAGAGTTCCAAATATCTCTTGTGAGATCCCTTTAAAAATAGAGTTTCCCACAAAGATATTGCTGACTGAGTTTATGGAGTCTGACTGGGCTTTTAGTTTAACTGCAAATAATTCCAGCCCCATCTACTGAGTCATTCTAAATTTGCAACAGATCATATATTTAGAGAAAATACAGAGAAAATATACAACAGTTCTTCATCTATTTGAACTGTAGGTTTTTCAGAGAAGAGATATTTTCTTTATGATTTTAAAATGAAAATGGCCCTACTAGCAGTTACAGTCTTAAAACAATGAGTAGAAATAATTAATGAAAAAATGTCAGAAAGTTCTGAGGCTCACTGAGCCAAAAGTCTTTTATGTTTAAGAACAGAATTTCAATAAATTTACTTTACTTCAGAGTGTTTTAACAGACACCTGCAGCAAAAAAATCAGTCTGCCTTTTCCAGAACTCACTATAGACATTTCCGTTAGGACAAATTCTGGATTTCTATGAAGAAGTTCACATATCTTGTCAGTGTACATTTGTGGTCTCCCATCTGTGAGGAATGCTTCAGAACACTAAAAGGGGCAGGTTAAGCATTCACTATCCGTTCATCAGAGAAGCATTACATATTATGCCTGGACAAGTCAACAGAAAGGGCCAAATCCTATCCCCCAACAAGGTTTTCCTCTGCTCCCTTCATCCACACAAGGCTGCCATAAAGACTTCACAGGTGCCCTTATCTCAGCACTGCAGAATTCATTTTACAGCTTTGGATAGTAGGCAGTTCCTGCTCCTCTCCGCTCCACACTGTCTGGAGGCAAGGGGAATGGTACCAGTTACCCACCATCAAAGCCATTCCTTGTAGTCACACCAGCTTTTGGGACTGTCAGATCTGCTGCCAGGGACTGCACCTGTGTTGGTCACCCAGCTCTGGAGGGTGGCATCAGGGTAGGAGAGCAGTTACAAGGAGATATTTTATTGGACCAAGTCCTCCTGGCCACTGCTAAAGCTAATTAGATTGACTAACTTCATTAGTCTGCTCCGAGAGGGAGCTGGGCTACTAAGAACCCTCTTGCTGTATTAGGAGGGCCCAGATACCTCCCATAGCACAGGGCCCAGGCTGGAGTGTTCCTGTATACTTGGGCAGTCCCCTGTGCAGCTACACCTGCCCATATGGTGTTGAGGTGATGGTGATGAGTATTTAATCCTTTCTCTACCAAGTCGTGTTTCTGACAGCTGGAGTCTGCTATGAGCTCTTGGTGTTTCAACAAGAGCCCTTCCCATCTGTGAGAGATGTGAGTCCTTCCAGCAGCAGAAACAGGGCTTCCCAAAAGTACCACCTACAGCTTTAAGCTGAAGTATGGCATCACAGTCACAGGCTGCCCACTAATGAGAGCAGCTGGGAGATTCCATATGTGACTGTCCAACAGATCTTTAAGTGTCCTTAGGGAAGGAAGCATAGCATACCTGGTTAGATAAATCCTTCTCTCACACCTGAATAATAACAAGTACCTTCAAAACACTTTATAAAAGTTTGAAGAAACTTATGCAACAACTCACATCTCAACACATTATTGCACTGCAAGTTAGTCATAGAGAGCTCTTCCCACTCGTTTGTTTCATGAACTGTGTGGGACAATACCAGGAAAAGGCTGCCTTTTCTGAAAAGCAAGGAGAAATATTTCCTCAAGTTCTTTGATTGCAGATAGTTTTCCCATCACACGCTCACAGACTGGCTCTGACACTCCCTTCCAAACTCCTTCTTGTATTCCCTTCAAACAGCTTATGTGCCTTCAAACAGCTCACATGCAGGCTGCTGGACTAATGAGATAAACTGGAGGCTGGCACAGTTTATGTAACACTGGTGCTACACAGCTACTGAAACTGAGATGGAACACTGAGGTGCTTTAACTAAAGAAGGTAACATTCATTAGTGATGGGATTAGAATTCATTTATAAAATGTGATTCAGGCGCCTAAATTTAGGTGTGAACCGTGTAGTTGTCTGTGATGAGGCAGCTGTCTGTGGCACCATTATATATAAAGGAGGTTGAAGGGTCAGTTCTGCTTCCTAAATCACAGGTGTCCTGTGCTGTTCAAGACTCTTGAGGGCAGCTATTGCAGAAAGTTCACAGGCAATTTGTGTCCTGCTGCAGGGCAAAGATCCTGCTAGAGACCAGGCAGGATGACCTTGGGCTAAGGGCTCTGTTCATTTGCTCACACATGGGCATCCACTGCCATTTGAGATACTCTAGGAAATCCAAGGTGTGCACAAGGCTGGAAGGCAGGGCAGAGGACATCTGTGGGACATGTGCCCATCTGAAATGACACATAAATATGCTTGTGCAGGCAAGACACCCTGGGCACCTCAACTGGCACAAGATAAATATTTGAGGGTGACCAAATGATGATGTATATGTCATTGTCCAGGCAAATGGACCACATCTCCAGTCAATACAGTTGGGAATGCAGATACTGACATCCATTCAATAACCCTCTAGATCCATCCACTGCAGGGGCAGGTTCCCCAGGACACATGGGGAGGATTCACAGAAGCTAGTCTAGTGTTTGCACTAGAAGTATCTTATCTTTCCTGGTGTCCTGCTGCTGTTCCAGAAGAATAAATGTCTCTGGAAGGTCCTATGTCATACACACTCTGCATGGATGTTCCAGAGACAAGGAGACATCTCACACAGCACCAGGAGCCCACTTTTAGGCAGCTGAATCCTGCAGTAGCTCACACTGGTTCTAATAGCACCCTCACCACCAAACTCACCTACTGATACTCACCCTGTAGACAGCTCATTGTGCAAGCTTGAACAGGATCTTCACCTCCAGCTCTGCCCAGAGGCTGCTGTGCTGTAACACTTCAGACTGCAGGCTGTTTCCTTACTTTGTGTCTACCACTGTGGCACCCTGATCTCAGCTCCTTGCCCCAGCTATGCTGAAATAGAACCACTGAACCATAGAATCAAATCACAGAATACACAGAGTTAGAAGAGATCCACAGGGATCATTGAATCCAACTGCTGACTCCACACAGGGCAACCTAGAAGTTAACCATATATCTAAGAGTGTTGTCCAAATGTTTCACAACACCAAGTTTGGGGCCATGACCTCTTCCCTGGGGCACTTGTTCCTGTGACTGACCACCCTCTCACTGGAGAACTATTCCTAATATCCAAAATGAACTTCCCCTGAGGAAGATTTAAGTCATTTCCATCCATCCTATCAGCAGATACCACAGGGAAGAGATCAGCACCTCCCTCTCATTGTAAAGGAAGTTGTAAACAGCAACCCGTGCTGGCTGGGCCTGATGCCGTGGTTGTCCTGCATGTGCTGCATGATGGCACTCAGGATGATGTGCTCCATCACCTTCCCTGGCCCGAAGGTCAGACTGACAGGACTGCAGTTCCCTGGATCCTCCTTCCAGCCCTTCTGGTAGATGGACACCGTATTTGCTCACCTCCAGTCAACTGAGACCTCCCTGGTAAGCCAGGACTGCTGATAAATGACAGAAATTGGCTCAGTGAGCGCTTCCACCAGCTCCCTCAGCACCCTTGGGTGGATCCCATCTGGACTCACAAGTTACAATTACTTTAATTACAGGTAGTAACAAAACCTATCTCACTATTGAGGGAATAACAAGCTTTTTTTGTTTGTTTGAGGCTGAGCAAATCTACTGCCAGAGAAACTGCCCATGAGCAAATTTCTATTTCCTATGTCAAGTTCCCTGAAACACCCAGGATCACAGTGACACAGAGAACAGAGACCTTAATTTTTTCCCCCACTCCCATCTCTTTAGTGACTTCCAAATCTCTTCAAGAACCCATGTAAGCCTCTCTAGCTGCTGAATTCCCAAGTTTCCCCTGACTTACTGATTTAACCAAATCTGTCTGGAAATGGATAAAAGGTGGTGAATACCTGGTTCACTGGGCACAGGTTTCAGAGTGTTCTCTGCTCTGGAGAGAGTATCTTCAGATGGAGCCTTCCGAGTGCCATTAATTCTGCACCTGCTCAGTGTGCCCATGGTATCACCTGACTTTTTATTTTTGTACAATTTCTAATATTTCTCATTATTACCTTGGCACCTGGGGACTGTGATTTGCAGGAAGGGTTCTTTTCCAGGTCAGGCAGAATTATATTACAGTTCTAAGACATGTTTGGCAACTGCTAATAGTGGCTAGCTATTTTTAGATTTTTTTTCTGTTCTTCTCACAGTTCAGATCTGTCCTATTTAAACCCCCCCCCCTTCTTTTTTCCAGAAAACAGAGATTTTAGGCCTGTAATAGTTTTCCCTGAAATTTTGGGATAAATTTTTACTGCTTTTAAAAAGGTTTACCATTAGATTGCTTCCACTTTGATTTTTCTAAAACTGTGGTATAATTATTTTGAACCTAAATCTGTATCTCTTCCATGATGTAACAGCATCTCTCAGAATAAGGTCTGAATTCCCATTGAAACCATTTATTCACAGCGGAATTTTTTAATATATCCAGTAATACCTGGTTTTGACATCTGAATATGAGGTCTAAATCTTTTTGAGGGTCCTGCCCCTCAGTCTTTGCCATTTATTTGCATGCTTTCAGATTTGCACTGTTATAATTCACAAAGCCAAATTTAGTGACCCCCTCAATGTCTGAAAACATCTGGGGCCACTTGCTGAGCTAAGAGTAGCAGAGGAAGTAGAATTTGGCACCTTCAGTACCAGCAGAAATAAGCAGAAAAACAAACTGCTTTCTCAGTATTATTTCACCTGAACCACACACAGATGATTGCCCTGTGTGGAGCTAATTCTGTCTGAAACCCATGGTTCTAAAAAATGTGAGGGGCAGAAAGATAGTTTGGAGGAAAAATGTACAGTAGATTTTCCAAGGCAGCTGCCAAAGTTTTCACACATGCATGCACAGAGAGGAAAAAATAGTGCAGTAGTGATGCTAGATCCTCTCTCAAGACATTTTTAGCATCTTGCAAAGTGATGACATTCCCAGAGGAAGCAGATGTACTCCTGAGTATACATTAAGTGTACCAACAAAGTACAAATTATATCAACGTGCCATGAAAATTTGCCAAAACCAAAGATCTTGTTTACTTTCCATTTCACAGGTATCTCTGGTTTTTGATCACTGCTACAAGCTGGTTATAACACCGGGGACATGGAGGCAGACACCTCACCGGGTGATGAACAAAAAAGGATCCATCTGTGACCTGCCGTGTATCACACATACCAGAGTAATGTCTTCACAGAATATTTTCCCTGGAATATTTTAAAATCTGCCTGATTTTTGACTGTCAGAAATACCCATTTTTGGCTGCTAGAATTCTCTCTAGAGTTGCTGAGCAATGGAACACGGCAGACGGTGAAAAAATCTGACCTGCTTAATGGAGGGGTTACAGGTTGCACATTAGAAAATGGAACATGCTTTTCTTTTTCTTGGTAGCTCGCTATTGGAAGCTTCCTCAATGCTGTGCAAACATTTGCAAGGACTAATATTGCAACTGCTGCCCGTAAATTTACAGACAGGGAATGAGAAAGCTAGAATGACAACTTTAATAAAAAGGTCTGCAGCTGGAAAAGTGAGCTTTAGTTCTTGTCTCTGCTGTTCTTGTATAAATCAGGACTAACTTAAATTTTAAAAGAAAGAAATTACCCTGTTTTAAAAATGTGAGATCAGACTCCTGATCTGGATGGATGAGAAAGATCCAGTCAAAAAAGGAACAACTATTACTAGTCTGTATTTACTTAAAAAGTGCCTAAGTATGTTAGTTTAGTTTGAGTACACTTGCTTTGCACTAAAATCAGAGATTTCATACAACATAAAGGATTGTCATTGTAATTGTGCTCCACAACCCTGGTAACTCAAGCAGCCCCCTGGTCTCTTCTGCATGTGAGTGCCCACATAGGGCATAAAAGTCTGTGTGGGTAACATTGAGCATTTGGAGAGCCCAAATGCTGTCAATGTATTTGAGGGATAATATGAGAGGAAATCCCCATCTCAGCTTTGGCTTTATCTGCTAATCTTGCTTTCCACCCATGTGTCATACTGTTTCTTCAAAGATTGTCATACTGTATTCAAAGATACATCTCTGGCAAGAAAGGCATTGTGTTTCTGCTGAGTTTTCAAACAAGTGGGAGCAAGCCAGCCAGTAGCTTGCAGACAAGTAAACAACCAGCCCTGCTGCTTTGTGTTTCATATATTAGACTGTACTGATGCAGAACTTTGCAGATGCTGCAGCTCCAATATTTGTTGATTTTGCAAGCTCATTTCCTACTTGGTTCAGGAGAGTTTCTGAGAAATTATGGCTATCTAGCAGGGCTTGGAAATTCTGCCATGAAATAGGATGAGTTTGTGTACTGATGGTGTTTTGCTAGTAAAAGAAAAGAAAAATGGAAAATTTATTTATGTAGCTGAGACACCACAGACAGTTGCAACCAATTCCCAGTTATATGTTTGATTTACTTTTTCCAAAATTAGCACTAATCATAACTCAGTCTAGGGAGAATTGCCTTAAGAGTACTGTAAGAATTGCTATCTAATGGCCTGGAGAGAAAGAGCCCAAATGCTAGAAGCTCAACACAAAGTGCCCCTCACAGCTACAACAGCCGTCTTCAAAGGGATTGAAACAGCTAAAAAGCATATCCAGGCCATTGACAAAAAGCCTATAAGTTGTTTGCTACCATACCAAGGCTAATGCAAGAAAAAGATCATACTTTTTCCTTTTTTTTTTTTTTTATAGTTACAGTCTTTCCTCTTAGAGACACTATTAATGGATTTATGTTGGAGCATAATGATGCTTCCTGTTTTGCTAGTTCTTCCTTCCATAATAAGTCCTGTCATTAGATTTGCCTTTTGCTTTCCACTAATGTTTTCAAAGCAGTAAATGCAGAGACTGCAGGATGTCTTTCCCTGGTGGTAATAGGTAATTAAAAACCTATCATTGTACAAGCATAGGTAGGATTCTTTTTCTCCAAAGCATTAGTTTGCTTTCCTCAGTTTAATTTAATTTGAACTCATTATGGGTCCTCTTTCTTAGCTCATGGCTCCTGCTTCTTATGTGCATATCTGTCTTTCTCTCCCTTTCCAGACACAACTGGGTATAATAATGTTGGCTTTGACACAACTTCGTAGCACGGATATTTAAAACACAGGCTTCTTTCCAGCAAAGCCAAGGCTTCAGCTGCCACAAATTTCATTGCCAAACTTCTGCCCTGTGCTCCTGGCAGCAGTTTAAAGGGCTGGAGTGAGATCCCTGTGAAGACTGCCATCATGAACAGGGTCTTTTTTTGTTCCTGCTTGTACTGGGTGACCAGGCACAGACGTACAGTGTAGCACAGGCAACGAGCAGGAATGGGTGCCTGAACTTTAATGCAACTCTCTGGCCATGGAAAGGAAGGCCCTTGACAAGGCTTCTCATAGCTTTCCCACACAGCTCTTCTCACAGCGTCCTGGTCCCGGGATACACAGTTACACCCTACCAGGGCTGGCCTTCAGCACACAAGCCACTAAATACCTGGGGTGGTGAGGGAAGAGGCTGCAGAGCATCTAAATGCAGTCAGGACCATGAGATTTATATCTTGTTCCTTTACTTCCAAAATAGGCCCAAGATCACCTGTGCTCCAAAACTGGCACTTGAATAGTCAACTGCTAATGGACAATGGAAGTACTTAGAAGGGTCATCAAGCTGGCACCAGAACGATGCCACCAAATTCCTGGGAGAGCATAGTCCTTGAATCCTCTGTGTGTCCTCAGAGCCACTGTACATCATTTATTGGTTCAGACAATTGTAATGGATTTCTCATTCCCTCCTGAAGACAGTAGAAAAAGGGATTCTTGGTATCTGGCCAATATTTCAGTCATTATCAGAAGAAATGGAAAAATCTGTGATCTTCTTTGAGTAATCAGAAACCGGTCATTTTAGGAGATAATCTAAGGTAGAAATACATTTTCATGGTCACAGAAGTAAAATTCGATTTTTTTTTTATTTCTCAATAATTTAAACACAAAATACAAGAAACAAAGAATTTTTGTGCTTTGCTAGCAAGGATCCATTCAATTAGTATGATTTTCTAAACAGAAAGCTTTGAGTTTGCACACAGAAAAAGGTGCAGAGTATTAGTCACAGGAGTAAACCATTGATTGAAGCAAGCAGTCCACTGGGAATGAGGTGCTTTGTATTCATTGAACCAGATGCTTGGGTTACACATTTTGCATCAATTTGCTACATTCTCTCTATTTTAGACACAATTTCTTTTTAAAGACACAAACAAGACCTTTGAAGCCAGTGTGAAAATAAAAGCTGTCCCCATCTGAGAGAGGGGGTTCCTTGGAAGTCTAGATCATTATTTTTGTGGTAATGGCCTAATTATTAATAGCTTAATTCTCAGAGTTCAGAGAGGGCTGAACTCAGAATGCATAGAAGTAGCGTAACTGCTTACATGGAAGCGAACCTGTTAGAGCTCCCTCAATAGCTTTAAAATGGCTACATTTTGCATAGTGTTGGGATATTTTTGCATAGTTGGGTTGTGCTGACATTGCATAGTTGGGTTGTGCTGACTGAAAACCAACAGCGGCATTCTGGAGGAGAATAATAATTACTCTATGGAGTTTATACGTTGGCCTTGCTCTCACAGTGGGAAAGAATGTATGTGCTGCTTGTGAGGCTTTATGGAAGGAATGCAGATGCAGGCTGTTGCAATTTTTTTGGCCAAGATTGTGTCATTTCATTTTAAATTCCAAAATAAGGTCGCAGTAAATTTTCTGCATCCAAGTGTGAGCTTCTTTTTTTCCTGCTGCTTCAGTTTGCCAGAAATGCGAGCAGTTGTAAATTTCCACACAAAGCTGAATCCAAAAGGGACAGTGCAGATTTTCCACTGCACCTGTCAGGCAAGCAGTCACATCCATTGACTTCAAGAGACAAAAAGCTGTAACACCAAGTGCTTTGGCCATTGACTCTGGTAAGAACAACAATAAGCCAAGTTTGAGAGTTATTGATAGTCTCATCTAGGAAGAAAAAAAATACGAGTGAAAGAAGAGCTGTTTGGAAAGGACTTAAAAGACATTGTGGAAGAAAGATTTAAACTGTACAGAAGGAAAAATATCCATTCTTATCACACAAGAACTACAAACCAACAATACATTCTGTGAAACTGTTCTGAATATGGTGAAATCCCATCGTGTGAGATGCTTAAGGTGACGTGTTTGCCCCTGGGATTTTTCACCCTGAAAACTGTATTTTAATTTTTAGATGTTCCCTCCAGTGAAACTGAGTTTTACCGTGGAAAACTTAGGCTTGTTAGTTACAGGAGTTTTTTTAGCTTTCATTGGCTTAGATTACAGCCATAACCTTTCAGTGAAATAAGGCCAGAAAAAAGACAAGATTGCCCTCTCTTAAGTGACCTAACATCTTTATAATTCTCTTTTTATATTTTTCCCTGTAGCTCAGTGATGAGTCTAACAAGCCTCTTTGTTGTTTTTTAAAGACATGATACATTTTGATGGCCATATTTTTATAATAAGCATCTGACTTTATTTCCAACTGCTCAAGCTAATTCATGCTGCAATTTCTTTGGTATTGCTTGGTTTGACACATTTGTTTTAAACCAGATTTCAGCTGGAGCTATTTTTTGGAAAATATAGGAGTAAGACAGTGAAAAAATTATGAAAAAATATTTTTATCATTACTTTTTAAGAATTTGTTACATTTTTTCCTCTCCTCTAACTTTTTTAGACGTTAGAATGCAGTTACAAGATACAAAAATCAAAAGAAGTTATCTTCTCAGATTTCAGTAGATCGTAGATTCTGATAGAATACCTGATTTCAGTAGATCGTAGATTCTGATAGAATACCTGATTTAAACACCCTCAGAAAATAGGAATTCAAACTCAGAAAACCACTATTTTCTGAGTAAGAAAGAATTAGAGTTTTGGCCTAATGCTCCTGCTATCTGAAAACTATAAAGATCTTTTTATCAATAATTCAGGAGCTTATCTGAGTTGGGAGTAGATTCCAAGTTTAAAAAGTAGGTTTTTTCCTCAAAAGCTGACTAAAAACTCATGGTTATGTGACAATCAGGTTCAAGAGCACCTGCAGAACCTGAATATACCTAAATCCATGGGACCTGATGGGTCCCCATCCCAGGGTACTGAGGGAATTGGCTGACATAGTTGTTGAGCCACTCCCCATCATATCTCAGAAATCATGGTAGTCAAGAAAAATCCCCAGCAACGACAGGTGAAAGGAGGACCTGGAAACTACTGACCATTCAGCCTCACCTCCATGTGCAGTAAGATCATGGACCACATCCTCCTAGAAACATATGGAAGACAGGGAGTTAATTAAAGCCAGCCAACATGGTTTCTGCAAGGACAAATCATGCCTGACTAACCTTGTGGCCTTCTCTGATGGACTGACTGCATCAATGGAGAAGGGAAGAGATACAGATGTCACCTACCTGGACATCTGTAAGGCCTTTGATACAGTCCGCCCCCAATATTCTTATCTCTAAAATTGAGAGATACAGGTTTGATGCATGGACTGTTAGATGGACAAGGATCTGGCTGGATGGTTGTGTCCAGAGACTTCCAGTCAATGCCTGAATGTTCAAGTGAAAACCTGTGATAAATGGTGTTCCTCCGGGGTCCATACTGGGACCAATGCTATTTAATCTCTTCACCAATGACATGGACAGTGACACCGAGTGTGCCCTCAGCTAATTTGCAGACAGCACCAGGCTGAGTGATAACACTGATGCACTTTAGGAAAGGGATGCCATCCAGAGGGATCTTGACAGGCTTGAGGAGTGGGGCAACTTTTTGCCAAGGCCCATGTGTCAGGACAAGGGGAAATGGCTTTACACTGAAAGAGGATAGATTTAGATTGGTCATCAGGAAGAAAATCTTTACTTTAAGGGCAGTGAGACACTGGAAGAGGTTTCCTAGAAAAACTGTGGCTATGCCATCCCTGTAAGTGTTCAAGGCCAGGCTGGACAGGGTTTTGAGCAACCTGATCTAGTGAATAGCATCCTTGCCCAAGGCAGGTAGGTTGGAACTAGAGGACTTTTAGACACCCCTTCCAGCCAAAGTCCTACTGTGATTCTATGCTTCTATGAAATAGGTGGCTAGTCAGACACCTCCTGTCTGAGAGTAGCATAATTGACCAAGGGGTTAGCTGGGTATCTACCCTATGGATTAACAGCTCAAGGGGAAGGAGCTAATGTAGCTCCTAGCCTGTCTTTGGGATGACATTTCAGCTCTTACCTTGCACATTAGTCTTAGTTGTTCCAGTAGAAGGAATAATCAGTTCTTATGTTCCCTGCAGGCTGGCAGCCTGAAATGTAATCTGCAGCCCAAGGGCAAAGATCTCATCTGAGTCACCTTTGTTCAAGATGAAAAATTAAGGAATTTTGTTTTAAAATCTTCTAGATGAGTTAATCTAATACCCACAGGACAGCATGACTGTTCAACCACTTTTGCTAGTTTCTCAGCACTAACAACTACATCAAATACATGTTCCACATTAAAAGCCCCTTGAGAAGAAAAGCAGTGATACGGTTGACAGGGAGGATTAGGATCCCTATTTTGACCGCCAAATAATGACATCTTTCCTCTTCTTCCTCTGCCAGGTCTCTCATTCCCAGTTTGGTGTCATGTTGTGATGATGGTTTTTCAGGCTGCAGGAGCACAATCTCTGCACTGCAGCAGTGTTTACAGCTACATTTGCTAGTCACTCAGGGACCAGGTCTGTCCCTGCTTCAAGCTGTGCAGAAGGCAGGCTTCTGTCTTTCTGGGTCACAGGTGATAAGCAAGTATGGCCACCTCTTCTCCAGGGAACTCAGGATATTTCTGCTTGTGTCTGCATATGCTCTCACTCTGCAGGAAGAATAAAACATCTGTGGAGTGACGGGTACTTGAATGCATTTAAAAAAACACTGGTGACTTTCTGTAAAAAAAAAAATTAACAAAAACCAAAACCAAAACCAAACCAACCAGATTTAATTAACAGTTGTTATAATCAACAGTGTTATGTAGGGGATTCAAAATGTCAATGATGCCTTAAGCAGTGACTGAAGAGAGGAGATCGATGTTCTACAGTAGCTGCTCTTTCAATATATTCAACATTTACTCTTATTTACAAAGCAAAGTAAGATTACTCTCCCTCCCTTTCCCCAAGTGTTAGTTGTAAATCTCAGTATTTCAGAGGTTATTAAAGCAGGTAGGTTTGCAGCCTTTACAAAGTACTCCTCATTTACTGATACCACTCACAGTTACATGAGCAGAACAAACACTAAGAGGGATACTGATCCACCTCTCCTGCCCACCAGCTTTCCACTGTGCATTTCCGAAATCTTCTAAGCAATTGTAGAGTGTGACAGTTGAATAAAATTTGTCCCAGTAGTTAAAATCTTACCTGATCAGCCTGTAGTTCCTTAGCAAAAACTCACTCTACGACCGTCCAGAAATCCCAGGCCAGGACATTGGGGTATTTGTTGGATGCCGTTTAGGAGGTTGTGGCTGCACCCATAAGAATGATGCCTGGTTCTGGGAGCAGCCTTCACAGTCTGAATGTGGATGTTTCTCTCATCCTCCTTCCCCTGTACTTGGGTGTACATTCCAACCAGTACAAAATCCAGTCTACCTCCCTAGACCAGGCTGAGAAAAATGCAGGAGCACTGGTTCTGAGATGTGAGTTGGAAGAAAAAAGGCAGTGGGCTGGACAAACCCTCCACAAACCAGGAGTTGCAAAGGAGACAGAAAATAGTTAATAAGATCTAGAATGTGGAATCACTTGCAGTGAGGTGAAATAAGATGGGTTGGGGATTGAATTAAAAATAAGGTCAAGAATAGATGTTTGAGATGGCAAAGAGTAAACCATGATTCTGCTGCAAGAGAGGAAAGCCAGACTGAAAATAAGCAAGGAGAAGAATAAGAAAGCCTGAGTTCAGGTGGAAATCGGTCAAAAGAAGAGAGCTATCTGCTTTTCACAAACATACAAGAAAAATACCCTCTGAAAATATCATTCAAGAGACCTAATGTACACACTGCACAAGATAGATTAATCCTACTCCAAGCATTGTTCTCTTTTGTTTTCATTTGCCAAAGCTAGTTTGGTCATTAGGTTAACAAATCTGTGGACTTCCCTCAGTTTTACCCCAAAATAAGCAATGTGCTGGCTGTTTTTTAAACTGAATTCTTTCTCTGCAGAGGAAGCCAATACCTGCTGCTAAACTCAAAAGCCAGACGGTGCATTTGGATGCATTCAGACATGACCCACTACATAGTAGGGAGTGCTGCCAATCTAAGATGATACCTTTACCCTGTGGATTTGCAAGAGGGACCAAACTTCAGCAGGCTAATAAGGCTGAATGCAGAGTGATGCTGAGCCCAGCACTGTTTACTACAGGAGAGTGATTGCATTAGCAGCCTAGCTGGGTGCATCAGGAATTTAATGCCTTCCAAGCAGCAGCTTTTTTCCACCTTAGGAGCTAATAGTTCTTACAAATGAATAAACTGTAAAAGTACCTTCTTGGACTGGCTTAAGGAAGAAGGGAAAACAGAGCCAGAGTGGATGAAAGAAGCCTGTCTTTCTTTTCACCCACATTCCTAGGTTCAACCTTTAAGAGATTCTTGTACTCCGTTTGGCTCTCCAGCCATTTACAAACATCTGCTCTGAGTCTCTCAAAAGGAACTTGCTAATCTGTAATGTTTCATGCACACAACAAAACAAAACCTGGAATCCATCCTACGTATCATATGTGCTATGTGGAAAGATGCCTGTGGAATTTAGCTGAGCAAGAGGCATGTATTTATTTATTCACAGCAATAAAACACAAATAGTGACTCAAAATGTCTGTAAGGGCCTTCACATTTCTCAAGCAATGCAAACGTCTGAAGTCTGCTTACCTATGGGTGTTCACTGAGGTGGCAGTGTCTTAGAATCACAGAATGGTTACAAGGAACCTTCAAAGGCCATCCAGTCCAATTCCCCTGCAATGAGCAGGGACACCTCCAACTAGATCAAGTTGCTCAGGACCCCATCCAACCTTATCTTGAACATTTTCAGGGATGAGGTATCTACTAGTTCTCTGGACAACCTGTTCCAGTGTTTTACCACCCCAATGGTAAAAAACAAAATCCTTCTATCTAGTTTGTATCTACCCTCTTTCTGCATAAAAGCATTACCCCTTGTCCTATCACTACAGGCCCTGCTAAAAAGTCTGTCCCCATCTTTCTTATAATACCCCATTAATTTTGAAAGGCCACAATGAGATCTCACCAGAGACTTCTCTCTTCATTTGCTTTTAAACCCGATACCAAATGATTTCACTGAGTATTCTGTAGCCTTTATACTCCGAGAAATAGTGAACAGCTATTTCTCAACTCCCTTCTTTTTACTACTTATGGTATTATAAAATTTGACACAACTCTCCCCCTTCCCTCCCACAGTGTGTTTTCCAAGTAGATGGTCTTGAGATTGCTTACTCTTTTTCTGTGGGAGTAGCTCTATTTTGCAGAGCAATGTTGCTATTCTTATCAGCACCCTTCCCAGCTCAAGTAAAACCCTTTCTAGATCAATGGCAAGAATTTAATTACATGTGAAATATATTTATGAAAACAGAATGTTAACTCCTACATTTGTTTCCTATTTTTCAACATGATATTCCTCCCAGAAAGTTCTTCTGGTTTAGCTCATGATAGCTTTACATGCTTTTGGTAAGAAATCTTTTTGAAATATTTTTGAAAATCCATATGTATGAATAACTGTAATCATCTGCTCATTGACACCTTCAAAAGACTGCAATAAACTTGCAACTAAAAAGAAATCTGAGCTGATTTTTCCCTTATATCTCATATTTACACTTTGCCCACTGTCTGATTTTATTCTCTCTTATAGTTTCTACAAATTTGCTTGATACCAAAGTCGGATTTACTGGCCTCAGAACAAATTCTGTAGCTCTTTTAAAGACTGCTGCAGCATCACTTTTATTTCTAATGGAAAAAAAAAGAAAGGCCTTCTGTATCCTGGCTGCTACTTTCTTACCCTTTTTATTCATTTAAATGAATGTCTAGGATTAAGGATATAAATAATTAATTAATCAGTAATATATACTTCATGACTGGAAAATAGTTTCAAGTAGACACTTTACAATCAGTAATTTCAGTAATCTGTCAGTCTGGGGAGACCTTACAGCAGCCATCCAGTACCTGAAGGGAGCCTACAAGAAAGAAGGAGAGGGACTTTTTACAAGGGCACAGAGAGATAGGACAAGGGGAAATGGCTTTAAACTGAAAAAGGGCAGGTTTAGATGAAATATTAGGAAGAAATCCTTTATTATGAGAGTGGTGAGGCACCGAAATTGTTGCCCAGAGAAACTCTGGATGCCCCATCCCTGGCAGTGTTCAAGGCCAGGCCAGATGGAGCTTTGAGCAACCTGATCTGGTGGGAGGTAGGCCTGTCCACAGCAGGGAGGTTGTAACTAGATGATCTATAAGGTCCCTTCCAACTCAAACCATTCTATGATTCCATGACTCTTCTACTTTGCCTTCCCTTTATTTTAGATCTCAAATCTTGCATGTGGTAGATAAATACTTTCTCAATAAAATCTGCAAATGGAGATTTCTTTTCCCTGTAGCAATTCCAGTCTTGGATGGAGGGTTGCAAGCTTTCTTTCCACTAGACCTTGAAGCCAAATGCCATTTTCCTCTCATGGAAACTGACAGGAATAAAGTGCAGTACAGTCTTAATGTCAGCATACTGAGGAGCCCATGTCTTCATTGCTGCATTTACAAAGACCTTCCAAGTCCTGGTAACAAAATTCATTATATAAAGTTAAAAAAACCAAACATATACTAAAATCTGATCTAAAAGTAAAGGATCTGGTGAATGACTGATTAAGAAATTAAGAAATGTTTTCAGGATGCTCCTAAGGATGTACAAATTATGTATGGCTACACTGCAATCCTTATTCAGAGGAAAACATACACAGGAGTCTCTAAGCTTGAAAGCACTAAATGGAAAACTGAAAAACCAGGGAGCAATTCTCCTGCTTGCAGGCCTCCACAAAAATTTCTTATAATCTACATCTGTGAGTTCCCTGACAGAGGAAAACACGTGAATAATGTGAAAATCTGAAAAAAGAAAGGCTATTTTTTTCATCTAGGCAAATATACATACATGTATGTCACATGTATCAATACCATGCTTTGCAGAAATATGCAAATATGTAAATATTTTTCTTGGCAAGAAAGATCCACAATTTTACAGGAGCTTTTAGTTAATATTGTCCTGACTCTCAGGAATAGAGAGAGGATGAATACCTTGAAGATGAAAGGTGCACCTCCAGTAATAAGACTCATGCAAGTATAAATAAAACCCACTTCCATTTTTATAGAATATTCTCCCATCTGACTGATTGGAATAAAAATATCATTGTAGTCCCTGAGATCATCATCTGCAGACTTATGTAACAGCAGAGAGTGTTTTTCAGGAAAAATATTAATTGCAGCCTATTATTAGCCATGAAAACATTCCTCAGTGTTATGAGTCATGGTTCTTGTCATCAAGCTAAATGCCATGAAATCTATTTCCTAAGAGCAATACCCTTAACTCTACTCAACACAGTGGTTGTGTTAGTGTGTTTAACTGCTGGCTCTCTGAGGTTTTATTGTGAAATAAAATGAGTACATGTGGAAGGACTTGAATGGTATCACATATATTTGGACTTCTGAAGTGGAGGGATGATGCTGCCATAGCAACAAAATCTCTGGACTGTTTAAATTTGAAACCACCGCAGTTAAACACCCTGTTGTGATAGAAAAACAGCTGTATTGGTAGCCTGTGGTCATCCTAATTTTTGCAACTACAGTTGTTTGCAGTATGGCCCATGTTTATATTATTAGGGGCTGCATTTCTCTAGGATTTTACAGGCAGACTGATGTTTCTGTCGTCCTTCCTCCCACCTGAGCAAGAATTTTGTCAACACCAGATTTTCAGAAGATAGAGCTCCATGTATGTGTCTGTATTTATATATATAGATATCAAAGCCGTGACTGAAGTTGAATGTTTCAATAGTAACATTGTCTTCATGTTGCTATTACTTGATTGCAAAGTATAATCCCTGGACTTGCAAATAAGCATATACATATTCTTGCATCTTATTTTATGTATTTATATGTAAATATGGCATCCTCAATCTCAAACTAGGGGGAGTAAAATAAGCCTTTTGCCAGACACGTACATCTGATACTTCTGTTCTTTTCTTTCTGAACTTAGCAGAGGTCTGGTTTAGGAGATTGCCTCTCTGCTTAAAAATTGTGATGCTTGAAATTTGTTGATATTTTTAATTTCTGTCTTTTCTGGCATTAAACTAGTGGGTTTTTTTCAAAATTCTTAAAGCAGTAATTACATTTATCAAATACTGATCTTCTTTCATACAATCAATTGTTACATCTATTACAGTTATCTACCTGTATGGACAAATAGCATTACAACAATATGAAGAATATATATCAAATTTTAATCCTTTTAATGTATTGAGTTCAGCTCCTCTTTTCATTTCTCAACTGTTAGTACCTTCCCATGTAATTCCATATTTTCTCTATCTGCAGCCATTGCTTCTCTGAACTTGGCTCTCCCAGCTCTCAGGCTGCTTATGTCACTCTGGTGGAGTAAAGGCTCTATCTGAAGGTAGATTATATTTTAATCTACCTATTTTCAGGTCTTTTTATGTATAGTAATTGCATTGGGTATCTTCAAGCTGAAAGAGAATCAGCTGTTCTGGCATATTATCCAGCCCCGCTGTAATTTGCAACTGTTCACAGCCAGAAATGGTGTACTATGAAAGAGCTGCTACCTACTAAAATATTTCTGGTGGGAATCCATTAGTGAAAATTTATGTTCCATTAGTGAAATTAGTTATGCGGCCAACATAGCTTTCTACTAAGTGCTGGATGAACACTCCACTCCCTCCCCACCTTGTAACTGGCTCACAAGTCATAGCAGAGCTTCCGACCACTGCTACCCCAGGGGCATAAAATGGGAGTATTTTTGGATATAGCGTCACTGCTACAAAGCAGAAACTTGCCTGTGAAGTGAAATTATCCATATAGATATGGAATACAGTTATAGTTATGCTGATACTTTTGACGTGGTGCGACAGCTCTGTAGGTAGTTTCTCTCATGATTTGGAATATCTCTTTTCAGCTCAATATATGTGTCAAAAGCACTTTAAGCCAAAATGCAAATAAGCTTAAAAGCATATAAATGTTCACAAGAAGACTACAATTAACTTACCGTCAGTGGTACAACTAAACTAACATAGATTAAACACTTCCCCAGAGGAAACAATTCTTAAACAAGATTATTAATAAAAAAAAAGTGTGTGAAACACAAACTCACTATCCCATAAGCTGTTATATCTCTTGGTACCCCAGGGAATGAGATGGGTAGATGCAGTGGGTATGGCATCCATGTGTGTTTTCATGGGAATCCTGAATACAGGCATCTCAGAGGAACAGTTACCCACTGGCTCACCTTACTGGGGGTTTTTACTTCAGTTCTGGCTCCAAGGCTCTGCTGGTGTTCAGGGAGCACTGGGCATCCAGGCTGCTGCATTTTCCCTGTGCAACACCAAAGGTTCCTTGACCTCAGAGCAATAGTGTGGAAAATAGATTATGACACTCAATCCTCGGTCACGTTTTTAAAAATAAACACCTTTTTATCTTGTGACCAGAGGCTAGCACAGGCTGTTCTACTGCTCTTAATAAATTTCCATTGCCTCTGAAAATTAACCAGCTTGGGAGCTCCTAATACATCATCATCATCATTACATTTGCCTTTGGTAAATTTACCTAAAATGTCTTTCCAGAGGACTAAATTGCTGAATAGCAGGGGAGATGAGAAATTGCTATTCACAAGTTACTGCCTTGCAAAGGCTAGCTTATAAAAATGTGTGCTGACTTAGGCAGAGTTCTTCATTGCCATTTTGGGCGTGAAGATTCGGTTACATTAGGATTTCTTAAAATAAGAGGGTGTCCTCACACATATGAAAATAAGAGGAATTGCTGAGCTCTGAAAACAAATCACTTAGCTTTGCTTGCAGATTTTTAGAAAACTCTAAGGGCTGTGAAGATAGAAAAATTGCTTAAAATACTTCCATTTTTCTTACAAAATGTCAGTTTTCAGTACTTCCTCTGAGGCATCTTCCAAGGATAGTCAGGACACAGCACTGGAGAAATGAGTCAAGTACTAGTTCTTGGTTGACAAGGTAATTTGGAAAAATCAGATACCCGACATCTATGTAGAGATCTTGTCCTCAGTGGCTATTCTTCCATGGACTACACAGGATTATCAATAATAATAACAATAACAATAATGATAATAATAATCCTTAATATAGGATTGTGGCAGCAGGTAACATTGAGGTCCTTACTTGGCCAGATTTTACAGTTTTCTGACAACACTTTCTTTTATAAAGATAAAAATCAGGTAGAAAAGAATCTTTGTAAACTTATAAATTATAAGTTGTCTGATGTTTTACGAATGTACTCAGATGTAATGGAAGTCATTAACATGTTACAAGATGAAGAAAATGTCTAGGAGTTATTCTGGTGATATAGGACTTACACATGATTTCAATATGTTCCTATTATTTAGTATGATTCAAAATTTTATTATGTGAAGCTGCACATCCCTAGAATTTTACATGCAAATTAGCGCCTCTTAATTCTTCTTCCCATACGAACCAGAGCATTAACTGGGCCACATTTTCAATAAGTGGAGCTCCATATGTGTACATCTGTGCTTGCATGTGCAAATCCCAAAGCTGTCCTTGCAGCTGAATGTTTTGGTTATCTTTTATTTGCAGGAAAATTGTTTTTACTAAGGGTAAAAATATAAGTATGCTTTGTATCAAATTATATGCCTCAGTTTCCTGGAAAGATTTGTGCACATGAATTAGTATAATATGAACAACATATTGCCTGATATTTTTTCTCCTTTAGGCTCATCAAAATGGGAGAAATTTACTCCATATTTGGGAAACTAAGACACCCAAAAATCATATGCTGGCCCAAAATATTGCTGCATCATTGCAGTCCCTGAGCTACCAATGGCACGTTGGATTGTTCAGGCATCTTAAGTGGAACTGTCCCATAAAATCTCAGACTGCCTTTTTGTGGGCTAAGCAATGTGAAGAAGTGCACGGTCTTCTCAAAGAACCGCTGTAAATTATCTTCCTGGTCACAAGGCAACAAAAGGGAAAGAACATGCTTTGCAAACAGGCATGTATTTGAGGCACAGCACTTCCTTAACCAGACCAGCTTGTATAAGAGCTTAAACTTTGCTCTAAGCTCTTCCTGAGCATAAAATCTCATGCCACAGCTTTGCAGGGTCAGAGCAACACGCACACATTCTTCTTTCAAGTTATGAATTTGGTGGTAATAGTCAGTGATATTCTCAGCTCTTTCTTAGGGCTCTAATTTCCAAGGGCTGCTTTTATACTCCTTTCCTTTACACAATATTTCAGCTGTTGTGGATTCTAGAAAGTTATCTGGTTCCACTGGATATAGAATAAGCAAAACAAGGATAATTTCAATGGCTACATTTAACCTGTGTGAATAGCACTTGATTTTTCAGTAGGTTTTTTTCCCTAACATTTCCATTAAAGGAACCATTCTAAATAATGCAAATTATTCTGACAAAGGGAGCCACAAGATCAAGCATAGAGTGTCTGGTATCTGTTCTACTTTATCTTGCATGCTGTCATAATAGGATGAATTTATAAACAAAGATTTTCCAAGATGTGTTCCAGATTTGTGAAGAACAACAGCATCTCCTTAGTCTCCATCTTTCCTCTGTGTCATATGTACTGTAGCTTGGGAATAGTGTACATTGTCTACTGCAGGAATGTGTTTTGTATGTCGGAACATGATCTAAAACTGATGTCAGTGGATTTTTGCATTGTGACAGTTCTCACCTTTCACCAATCTTCCCTAAGTGCAGAGGAAGGGACAGTCTGAATGGAGGTCCTTCTCTGAACACTGCTCCAAATAGCAGAGAACAGAGCCATCTGTTGACTGGGGGGTACAGTAATGTCTCCCTTCTGACATTCACAACGCTTTGGGAGTTTATGTGCCACCTCCTGAACTCCAGCATTGTTCACAAGTTTTTTTTTTGGTAAGTGCCATACTTCACAGATACATTCTTGGGAAGGAAGAGACCTAACCCCCACAGCTCCCAAGTGTGATTCTTTTAGCTATTAAGCACTGTGATCTAGAAAGCCTGTACAGAACTTTCTTCCAGATGTTAAGTAACGACTTAGGTCCTCCCTAGTATTTAATTTAGTAGCTACCTAATAAAAATGTAGGGGTGATGTAATAAATTGTAAAATACACAACAGAACTGTCTGATCCAGCATGCTTTATTTATTAAAAACATACACATGCCTGGAGACTTTATGCTGCCATGATTTAAGTGCAAATACTTTATTACAAGTAGTTTAAAAAGGCTGTATACAAGGCCATGATGAACCCAAAAATAGAAATCACTGGAGAAAATACAACGGATGAATGCAAACAGAATCTTTGCACAGTACCAGCTACCAGACACGCTATTTGAAAGATTTCATATGAAAATAAGTAGTCCTCAGTTATTTGTTTAACTAAAGGAAAAATAAAACAAAAAAAAAACCAAAACCCAAGAAACTAAAAGAAAAAATGCTCTACCAACCCAGTGTGTTTTGATCCTGCAGGCATCTGTGTATTCCCAGCTCCATTCCCGGATAAGGCAGCGGGAGCGGACGCCAACCCCCACTGGGTGGCACTAAATAACCAGGCGTGGAGCGAGCGCCGTGTCCGCGCCCCGCTCAGCGCCCTCTCTGAGGCTACCGGGTGCTGCCGGCAGAGCTGCCCCGCTCCTCGCAGTATTCTGAACCACAGCTGGATATTTTCCATCAGCCTGGCCTTTACAATTGGCAAGTGCAGCACTGAACTCCTCTCGGTGCAACCGAATCACAGGATGGAGACAGCAGCTGTGACAGAACAAGGCACTGCCCCAACAGCATTCAGCACTTTGCTCATGACTGTCCATCTCTCGTATCAAAGCCTGACCTTTACTTCATCCTTTTGTTTCGTGATAACTAGTCAGAATAAATCAACCTGTCAAACCTTCACGAAGAAGCTCTAATGCAGCTGTAGAACAAACCTAGTTTCATATATAGCGCTCACCATAAACAGAGGCAAACTTTGCATCTCTTAGCACGTAATGGTGCAGACTAACAAATGCCAACCTTTCAAGCCTGTGTGCATTCTTCAGAACTCAAACCTAGTTTTTAAACAAACCCTAACCTTAAATAAAACTTCTTTCAAAAGTTTCTCACCTTTTTTTTATGAAATGAACTTGTTTGAAGTGAACTGAAAATCTGAAAAAAACCCTCACTGGGACTTAGTGCTTATGATTTTGCCTGCTAAAATGTGGTATCAGCATAGGCCTTTGTTTTCCACTTGTATGTTAAAAAACACAGCACATGAACATGGAATTGGCTGCAGGAGGTCACACCAAAGACCCATCCAGTCCAGCAGTGGCCAGCAGTACATCACATTTTAATGGAGCAACCAAATACTGATGGCAAATTCTTGCAGTTCCTAGCAGCCTGGAGCTCAGGGACTCACACATAGGTGATGGTTGTGCTTTCTAGCCTTTGGTGACTTTTTGTTTATTTGGTGGAGGTACAAATAATGAATTTGTTTTATTTCCAGTTTCTCAACTTGCCTATGAGTTGCCTTTGGACACTCTGCATGGCAATACATTCCACATTTAAGTACACATTGCTTGAAAAGGGATCTATTTCTGTTTGTTTTGAACAAAAAGAGTATTGCTGGATGTAAGTATGATGCTGCAGTGTTACACACAAGGCAAGAAGTTTGACAGTTTTAAATCAGATGGGAGGGCTGCCTAACCAAACAGACTTTCGTATACTATTTGCATTATATATGATAAAAGGAGTCAATAATTTTTATGTCTTCTCTGAAGTCAGGTGATTACAGCATCTATAAGGCTTGGCTACAAAGCCTGTGACCTTCAAAACCAAACTAGCATAATGTTTATCCAGGCATAAAGATGCTGTGAGGATAAAGCTCATTGTTTCAGGCCTTTCCAGACTGAGGGAGAAGTGATATATTCATAATGACATATGGAAAGTACAGTGACATAAAGCATTGAGGTGAGATTCTGTGCCATGCTTGAGTCATCTTACAAGATCTTTAGATGTGAAGATAGTTTTACACCTACCCAGTTCCGAGGGTGTCTGTGCCTGTGGAGCTCTGCCTGTTAACTTACGCTTCTTAAATCTCTCTGAGGCACTCACAGGGTCACAACGCTGCCTTGTATCATCTCCTACTTCTAAAACTTCTTCTATCATACAAAATACATGTTGTATATTTAAAGTCAGCAAAAAGTTCAGCCTCTTTGAACTGACTCTATACTAAACCTATCAAGAAGTTCTGTGGTTTCTCCTTTTGACAGCTTAGTTCTTAGTGTATTGCTTCCTCTAGAAGTCAGGCCAGGGTAATTATGAGTAAACCTTCTCTCTTAAAAGGACGGGAAAGAGGACTTTTCCTTGGAAAACAGTTTAAAGACTGGAAATTTATTTTATAGAAAATATGATTAAAATCTAATGATAAAGGTCTGGATGGTTTTTACATTTATTCGTGTCATTTTTAGTAAGTGAAAAATGGGCCTTGGCATTTTCCCATCCTAAGGTCAGCCAGAAAGCTAGGTGCAGACCTGGAGTTTAAAATTAATTCTGAATAAATCTGTAAACAAAACTAACTGGACCAAATTCCTTCCAGCTGAACCTATGTGAAGCCTGTTGAATTATGTCAACAAGGAAAAAATTTGACCTATCTTGTTTGTAAAATGTTGCGCAAATACAACAAATACATTGAGTAAACAATTCCAGAAAGTGCAGCATCATCATCCAGAATATGTTCCAGGAAACATAAGGGTAGATAGTGAGCTGAAGACTTGCATCATGGAAAAAAGGCTAAATAAGGATTCAAATCTGTTCTAACACATTTAGCCTTCCTGCTCTTATTTCTTTCTCTATTTTATTCAGGACAGAAGAAAAATCTACTTACCAATCAGGCAGGACCAAATTCACCTCTGGTTTAACTTAGCTGGATTTAAGACCAAGACTGAATCAGTATTTTGGTTGCCAGAGGATGACAGAGAGTGGGCATGGGTGAAGTGCAGGATACAATTCTATCTACATACATAGAATATCCGGAACCAATACTTACGAGAATACTTAGTGTTCAATACATGGATTGAAAACACTCCAGTATCTTGCACAGGAGACCTGGTCTACTGGACTCACAGATATCCTGTTCCTGTCCTCAGCATCTGTGTGGTATTACATTCTCTGGCAGGAGTTGTTTCTCAGGTCCTGCAAAGCCTGGTTAACTGGTGTGGGTACCTGAATCTGCTTTTTGCCAACTTTGCAGCTGAGCCCTGGGGACCGCTGTAGCAGAAGAGTTCTGAGAGGATGAGCCAGTCAATAATTCAAGAAGGCATCTGTTTATGCTCAGCTTTTAGGCAAACCTCCTCTAGGCAAACAAAAATCTAGCAACGTTTAAACATACAGACCTAAACATGAAGCTTTAGATCTACAACGCTGTGTCACTGCTGCTGCATTGTGGTTTCTGATGGTTACAACATTTGACAGTTCTTGGCCTCCAAGGCAGTGGTGGCTGAGTTTGGCAGCTCTCCAACTTCTCCATGGGAAGCCAGAACTAAAGAGGGCATATTCTCCCTTTCCAAAGCTCCACTGTGTATCACTCGTATTTACACATAGCTTTCCCGTGGATCAAGACAAGTCTGGTCCAAAGGTTTGCTTCCTCTTTTTCAAGGTCAGAGCCAGTCTGTTCAGTCTGCCAGGCAGACTTTTTTTACACCCTTCTGTGTGCAGGTCCAGTCCAGCCTCTCCAGGTGGGTGTTTTGCAGACTGCATGCTGACCGCCTGCTTCAGGTCTTTGCAGCCTGGGTACAATTATCTCAGCTCTACTATTTTTGTGTAACTATGCTGAGCAAACAGATATTACACAATATTTCACTTCCTAAGTCAAACAGTCTTGTGGTATGACTGGGTACAAGGCAACCAGGACGCCTCATGTTTCTGCTTTAACTCAAACAGACTTGTAGCATATTTGGGTACAATGCAAACAAACAAAATATATTTCTCAAAAAGGTCTTCTCATTGCAAAGCTGTCCTTACTGAGTCTTGCTTCCTGACATTCTGGAGGGTAAACTAGGTGATCCTGCAACTGAGTACAGCATGACTTTCCTTCTTTCATCAAATCACCTTTTACTCAGCATAGAGCTAGTCACTGACTCATCTGAGAACAGCCTCTACTCCTCCTCTACCTCAGCCACTGTAAGCTGCCTTCTCCTATCCGTCAAAAGATAAATGTGCATGTAAATATTGGGTTTTCTAAAAAAAAAAAAAAAATAGGTCATTCATGTGCTCAAATGTTAAGATGATGATTGTACACTTCTCTGACTTACAACTTGGTAGCAGTAATGATTACTTGTTTAATGAGTGCTGGATATAAATACTAGAGGGAATTTATAATCTCCTGTTCTTCAACTGTGAACCACAGCAGATGGTTTCAGTCTATGCAGATAAAGAGCACAGTAACACATTTTGTATTTCCATAATAAATAAGAACAACACCAATTACAGTTAGATTGTGCAAAATAGGAAAGACAGCTTTCCAAGCAGTGAACATCTACTGATTGGAGCAGATTTTGAGATGATAAATACTACATTTGGCAGTTTAGAATCATCTACACCACAAATGGAGGAGAAACTGTGAGAGGGAAGAATGAATCTGCCAAAACTGGGATTTGGTTCTCTTTTCCATTACATTACTCTTCCACTCCAGTCTTTACAGTAATTTCCAATGTAGCTTTTTTATGCTAGAACTAGTTTGGTCACTGGAACAGTTCCTCTGAGTAAAGCCCCTCTTACATCCGATGTTGTCTCCAGGACAAATCCAAGCATTAAACAGGAGAGGACAGATGGGGAAGTGCAAGAAAACAACACATCAGCACCCATCAGTGTGTCTGTTATCAGTTCCAGCAGTCTTAAGTGTTGTCATCAGAGCAAAGAAGAACTTTAACAAGGAATTTAAAGGTTGTATGGGATATTTAAACATACAGGAAATTTCTCCCTAGTGGGCAGCACAGGGCAAGCACGAAACAATTGGGCAATGCATATTGTAATAGGAGATTTTCCACAGAACCCACCTTGACCAGACCTGCACAAGGGCCAGCCCAGGAGCTCCCATGCATTTGGTTTTTGTTCATGGCTCACCATTCTCAGTTCAGCAGCCCAGGTGGCTGAATTGATGCCAAACATGAGCTGGCAATTCCAAGCCAGGCAATCTCTTGTCACTGAACAAGGACAGTGTCCAAGGTGGAGAGAGCATTCTCTGTATGACAGCACCTGCAGTGGAGACAGGCATTTCTGTTGACGAGTTAGTGCCAAGGTAGGTCCTTGTTTACCTTTGAGGAGTGATTGACAGTTAGCAAGTGTAGTGCAGATTGGACCATGGATTTTATCAGGCAGGGTCCAGGATGCAAAATGATACCTGGGGTCTTTGCTGGATCCACATTTCATGATGTCACCCAGTTCCAGAGACAAAATAGCTGTTGTACAATTGAATCAAAATAATTACAGGCGTTAAATAGAAGAAAGAGTTACAAATGCAGCTTGCCTTGAAAGCAAAACCAAGCCTTTGGAGAACAAAGGAAAGTCATAACTTTCCCGTATTTTGTGGCCAAATTTAGGGAAACAGTGTTTGCAGCAATATTCTGAATGTCTATGAATGAGGAAAGATTGAAATCACTAGGACCTTTGTTCAGGAGAGAGAAAGGAATGTGACAGTGACAGAAATAAATAATAGACTTAGACATCAGCAAAGCACAAGGGCAGAGGCTACATTAAAGTGGGGATTTTTCTGGTGAAACCCCAGTCAGGAATTGTATGCTGAGAGACATAAAGAAAAAGGATGATAAGGCAATAAACAGGAAAGGCAGGTGAGTTCAAGGGCACTATTTTAAGATGGGAAGGGTTAAATCATGCCTGGATCTGTGAAGAAGACAACCCAAAGAAGAGTGACTAGAAGGACTGTTGATGATTAAAGACAGCGTGATGAGTGGGCAACAGAAACTAAAAGAGAGGATGAAATGAAGTTCTTAGGAACATGGTCAGAAAAGGAAGACAAATGGACAGTTTGAAATCTCACTGTCTATCATGGCAGGAATAGCAAGCTGCAGACAAGTAAGGGCATATGTGGTTTTGGGTCTGGAACTCTCCTCTGTCTCTTCTCATGCTCTTCAGTGTGAGCATGGATCACTGTCAGCTTTCATGAAGAAAGACAGGCCCAGGCTCTGGCAGTCACTCTGGCAGCACCTGGGCTTAGTGCTGGGTCCCAGAAAGGTGTGAGTGTGCAGGGAACACAGCTGTGGGAGGCTCTTGTGTTGCAAACAGGACCTATGCACCAGGATGCTCCCTTCAACTTGGCAGCAATTTGTTTCACCACAGGTATCAGAAGTGCGGAACAGCTGGATTCCAACAATCCACTAAGGTATCAAATCAGCATGTCTGTTCCCAACACACTTAGTTACTCTCAAGCTTTGGATATAAGACAAGTGCAGTTCTTGTGCTTGTAATTATTACCCATAGAGCTGTGAAGGTAGCTGTGTGTAGGAATGCTTGTTTTGGTTTACATTAGGTAAAACAGATTCCTTCCCTGAGGATTCGCTTTGATGCAAGGGAAAGGCAGATCTGACCTGGTGATAGCGAGAGCTATGCCAGCAGAAGCATTAAGTCCTGCAAGGACCATCCAAGGTGAACAGATCAGAGATTAAAGAACAAATGAAGAACAGCTTCTGGTCATCTAGGATGGTGTCTATGTAATACTCAGAAGAAAAAGTTACTGAAACACAGCATAATTATCGTAATAGACAGGATAATAGACAAGGAGGGCAGAAACTTACTGTGCCCTAGGATACCTGACAGAACGAGCAGCATTTTCTTTTAGACAAATACTAATGCAGTAGAAAGTCAGTGCCCTAAAAGTCTTACTAGGCAAAGTAAGAACAGCCCCTTAAACTGCATAATAATAACAACTGCATAATAATAACTTGACCAGAAGTCAGATTAATTCCTGGTAGAATTTTTCTGCCTTTAGGGACAAAATGAAGATGTTGTCTCCTTTCACGCACACATTCATTGTCTTGCATTTTTTTGTTACTATTTTTTTGTAACCTCAACCCCAAGAGGTGTAATGCATTTTAATTTCTCTTTAAGTAGGTCACTGGTTTTCCTTCTCTGCACTGCCCTCTTTCTAAAACAACTTGTATTCTAAACCTTTATTTATTTTNATGCTCCACAGAAATTTCAAATCTATTTTGGCAATTCTACTGTATTCAACTTTAACCTCACCCACTCAGTACCCACCAGGCTGTTCTCAAGTTCTTGTCTTTCCATCTGCTAGTCCTTCACAGAGAAGGATTTGGGGAAGAAGGCATCCCAGAAAGATTAATCTGCATACTGCAGAAAAGAGGAAACTTGTTCTTAAAGACCATGACAAAGCAATGCAACTTGTTACTAAAGCTGTCACCACTCTGGACATGCAGGATCTTTGTAAAAAGAGAGTGTGTTACTGACCATCAGGAGCTTAAAAGAAAACTGCCTAACACTCCATCCAATTATGGTCTTCCTGTATTTGCCTCCACTGAAAATTACAGTTACCTCTCCTCCCATCTCCCAGAAGACTTCCAGAACTTGGTAATACAGTAATTCACAAAATGTCAGAACAGTAATTTACGCAGCATGAGGTGGGGAGAGACGTCAGCAAGGGATGGACAAGAATTACAGTACATGCAAGGAGTAGCTGCCTACAGGAGGGTTCATCTCTGATTGCTTGCCTGAAAGGTGGAGAGAGTGCCTCAGTAAATTCTGAGCGTGGGATGCTACAGGGTGTAACATCACTGGTTGCACTAAGTCAGCACCCTGAAGCCCAGATTATAAATCCAGGGCCATGCCACAGGGACTACTGTGTTATTTGGAGCTTGTGAAAGCAACATTCAGACTCCTATCTCTGCCAACACAAGATGTGAGGTTTACAGGCACTGTGGGAAGAAGGTATAAATAATAAATGAGCTAAATAATGACGGCTAGCTGTACCTAATTATAGGTCTAGTTGCCCTTTTGAATAAAGAAAGTTCAAAGCTGCTGCAAAAAGAGGCTGATCCTTTTCCTGAATGGTGTTTGAACTTCACAGATTATTAACATGAGAAAGTGAGGAGATGCCAATGGAGGTCACACCAGCCTGTCATAGCCTTCTTGAAGAGAGGAGCAGTGTCTCTAACACCAGTTTATTTACACATCAAAACATTCTTCAGCTTAAATTAATATTTAGCCTGAACACAGAAGCAAATGTAAGATTTAAAATTAAATTGTGTACATTATTTGAAAGATGTTCTTCCTTACAGCTTTTGCTACCTGACTTCATAGACCAATTTAGGAAAGTAGCTCTGCAGGCTCTGCAGATATGGAGCACAAGGGCCAGTTAACTCCAGGAGTGCAGGTCCCCTAGCCTGGGTATTTAAGTGTCTTAATGCTAAGTGTCTGAATCTATTTACCTCCTCATCCCTCTATTCATTGCGAAGAATTTGTTCCTAGTGCCCTTCCTATGCTAAAATCAGAGGTTATGAATGCCTGATCACCATGAACTGAATTTCTATCAGATTAGGAGAAAAACATGGCCCATGGAATAGGATGCCAGGCTGGTGGGCTCATGTTCTCTTCCAGCTCTTGGTGACTTCTTGTGGTGAACTGCGGGTCAGTAAGCATTTCCCTCACGTTTTTCTATCTGTAAAATTAATTCAGTAATTACTAACCGCATTCTAAAAGAAATTGTCTTCTTTGAATAACAAAGTTTTAATTACATACTATAATTATTTCATTCCCAGCACAAATGGCTATCTCTATGGGCTCATTTAAGTTATTAAATATTTCTAAATAATCTGAGTAGGATCTTAAATTAGGATTCTTTTAAAACTTTAAGTGCATTTATACTTTCATACATATTATGAAATGTACTTCCACATAAAAGTGAAATTTTAACTGCTACAGCATATTGAAACAACTGCATTTGTAGAAAGTCCAAATACAATAAAAGGACATATAAAAGTGTACAATACCTTTGGGCAAATAGGAAACAAAAGTAATTGTGGGTTGTTTCTATTCCATGTTCTGTGTGCCTTCTCATTTTCTTTTCAGTCTCTGTCCTCTTGTAGTCATTTCTCTGAAGAAAAATGTTCTGCACAAGTGGTTCCGTGTACAATCTCTACACTACCTATGCAGTCAACTTTGGTTGGAAGAGTTCCTTCCTTCTGTGATGCTAATAAATACCCATTCTAATTTTTACAGTTCTCCAGTGAGTGTGTTAAACAAGCAGGCACTTCATTGCCTGCTTGGTCTCTACTTTGCTTACAGAAATGGGTCTCAGATCATACTTTACACTAATTTTGCTCTTAGTACATATCATTTTTTGATTAATTAAATCTAATCTGTCAGAAGGATAACAACACTTCTTCATCTGAAACACTCCTGGGTATAGAGGTCGGTTTTCTGTACAGTGTTGCAACATGAAGATTGCAACTGAGAATGTTTTGTTTTCCAATGGTTTATGGACTTAATTATTTCCTATGATCTCTTGTGTTTGTCCCCTGTGTTTTTACATTTCCTAAAATAGATCTCTGTACTGGTTAAATACGAACATACTAATGTATAAAATAAAAAAAAAAATATTTGGAAAGACCAGAGAGATCTTAATAGCCTTTATTTTTTCTCTTTTACATAGTTGACAGCAGAGCTGATTGAAGGTGTTTTAGTGGGATCAAAAGCCTGTGATACCATTTGATAGTTTTCAGGTTCTCTCCAGATGACTTGCTTTCAAAAGAATCTCTTCAAATGGCTTGCCAACACAGTCCCCACACTGTAAATTAGGTACTATTTATATTACTTAATATTACAGCATGTGTTTGTGGCTGCCCCATCCCTGGAGGAGTTCCAGGCCAGGTTGGATGGGGTTTTGACCAACCTGTCCATGGGAAACGTGTTCCTGTTCATTGAAGAGGGATTAGAGCTAGATGTTATTTAAGGTCCCTTCAACCCAGACCATGCTATGATTCTATGATTCTAAAATAATAAAAATCTAATGTTTTCAAGCATGATTGGTTAACATTACTTGTACTGCTATGGGTGGTAGTACTACTTTTGAATGTCAGAAAATATAAAGTGAATGCTTGTACATGTGTATGGGTTAAATGTATGTGTTAATGGATTAAAGATTAATGAAAGCTGATTTGTTTATTTTTGTATTTCAAAATGGAGAGTAATGTAACAGGCATTAAATATCCCTAGTATTATTTCCATTTAAATCAAAAGCCTGAAAGCCATTATTTGGCATAATGCATACTTAATAAAGAAATCCAATGACACAGGAAATAATTTGGTTGCAAGAATACTTGTCTAGCCTACATTTGCAAAAAATTATAGAATTCTCTGTATCCCTTACTTGCCTATGGAATTGGAGCTTGTGTGGCTTGTGGGGACAGGGTGCAAGGTTTCTTGCTTGCACACCTTCCCCACACAAGTATATCATCCGCTGCATTTCCAGACACTTGTCAAAAGAGTAAACACAGGGAGTCTTTTTCCCTTAATGAAGCTTCCCTTCCTGATGGGTCACGCTGGAAGAAGGGTTGTCTGAAATCACAGGGGTGCATGAAAGACCTCTTGGGTGTCCCTGGTGGTTTGAGCAGCTGTATGCACACATTTTGTGGTGCTACACAAGGTCCTGTGTGGGCAGGACTTTGGCACTTCAGTGCATGGAGTAGGCAGAAAACAAAAAAGCAGTGGGCTACCCTGAGGGTCACTGCAGATACTGGACTCCCATCCAAGGCCACACTGGTTTCTCAATATTGTAATCTCATAAATAGACTGATTTTAAATTACAAAATTATCCAATTTTTTTTCCTTGTCTAGTAACACATTTATGAAGTGCAACTGAAAAACACATATTGGGCTAACATACAATAAATTACTGTGATTATACATTTTATGGTCTAAAAATGAATGTTTATCAATTTATACGCACAAGAACAGTCCCTGAATCTAATAATACATGGCCTCTGCTATTCTTAGACTATATGCCTAGGGCAGATTCCCATCAGGATATAAAAATTTAGCTTAGCAACGGACTTTGTAATTTGTGCTTGAACACTGCTGCACCATTATACTTGCTCTGCTTTAGGCAGTCTTTTAAGAATTCATCTCAAGGAAGCATACAAGAAGAGAAATAAGGTTTATGAGCAAGCAAACAGTGAAAAAAAAATCAATGAAAATATCAAATACTGGTAATGGCACTTAAATTACAAATGCTGATAGTATCTCTCAGCATTGAAGAAATGAAGAATAAGGAGCAGGAAGACAACCACTGACTACAGTGAACCCAAATGTAAAGGGCAGTAATCTAACCAGAGAGCTAGTACCACATCCTGCCTGATCCTCAATGCAAATGCAAAGTATTCTGTTAAAAGGACATTAATTACAAGAACAGCTGCCAAATATATCTGTGTGCATATATACATATCCCTGTAGGTATACATACAATTATCTGAAAGAGTAATAAGTATCCTGAAATGTTCTAATATGTGAGCTGCTTCGTGTTTTGGGTTTTCTCTAGAGCTATCTGTTGAGATGTACCTAGGCACTTGCGTCCCCATACACACAAGTTTCTTTACAGGAAACCTTTCTTTTCCATGTGCACCTACGTAGGCATGGACACCGTGGTTCTTTCGAACCTGGCCTTTTGTGTGGCCTGATGGATCAACAAGTGCCCTGATGGATCATTTCATCAGTATAGATTCGTAACATAATTATGAAATCTTTTTAATGAGATTCAGTTTGCTGTAGTGTGGTTAATCCTGCCTTTTTGAATGGTTATACGAAATAAAAGAGGGTCTCTCAACCTAAGAAGGCAGATTAAAAAATAATGTTTTGGATATAGGACAACACTGTAAGGAAAGCTGAACGTTTGTTCTACCATGTATCTACTAAAAGTACTTGTTACTCACAGTGTCAGATAACAAATGGTTAAGAGTTCTTGTAAACATAAAATATATATGGATAGATTTTCACTGTGGAATTCATTAAATTAATAAAGCTGCCCTGAGAGCCAGGGTAGATAAGAGCGTGGGGAGTGCAGGGGAGATTCCTCCTCAGAGAGAAGGAGGATATGGTAAGAGATTTTGGAACATCGGGTGATGCTTTGCCAGTCTGCAATGCTGAGTACTCACTGGAATAAAAGACTTCCTTCCTAGCTGCTATTTGAAAAACGTCAATTTATTTTGCGGTGAAAAAGGTACATTTGCACTACTTATCACAAAACCTGAACGATCAAGGCTCTGCACAAGGATGGACCTGTGAGCCATTTCCTAACAACCAGATGCATCTAAAGAGCCTGTTACTTATATCTAGCCCAGATAAATTGTGGATGCCATTTCCTAACAACCAGCTGCATCTAAGGAAGAGCCTGTTACTTACATCTAGGCCAGATAAATTGTGGATGCCCCATTCCCGGCAGGATTCAGGCTGGATGGGGCTCTGAGCAGCCTGGTCTAGTGGGAGGTGCCCAGGGCAGGGGTTGGAACCAGATGATGTTCAAGTTCCCTTCCAAGCCAAACCATTCTGTGATTCTATAATCTTCACTTCCAGCATTTGTACTGTATTAACTGGATCACGGTGTCATACGAGAATGTTTATCAGAGGCTAAAAAGACAATGTTTACTGTTTTTCCTGGAGGAGGACAAGACATAAGTGCAAGCACTTCAAACATTAAAACCCCAAACAACAACTGGGTAGGAAGGTAGAAAACCCAGGGCTGAAAAACATCTCACTGGTTTCCTGTGATTTTCCGCTGTTACAAGCTCTTG
This sequence comes from Machaerirhynchus nigripectus, assembly GCA_013397975.1. Taxonomy (NCBI): domain Eukaryota; kingdom Metazoa; phylum Chordata; class Aves; order Passeriformes; family Dicruridae; genus Machaerirhynchus; species Machaerirhynchus nigripectus. The sequence goes on from VZRQ01002276.1 coordinate 180,012, forward strand.
CTTCCGAAGGCATGTGTTTTTTCCTCGCTGGTGCGTGCCACGAGCGGCTAACACTGCCCTGGACATGCTCACGCAGACCGTGAGGCCGGGTTCCCTTGAGGCACAGCGCCGGAACGCCGCACCCGCGGGCGGGAGCAGCCGGGACAGCTTCTGCTTCCAGAGCGGGCACGCGCGCTGCCGGCGCGCCCCGCGCATGCGCGCCGCGGGTCTCCTTGGCGCTGCGCGGAGGAGAGCGAGCGCAGGCCTCAAGGAGAGGGATCGGGAGAAACAAAAGCACCGGCAGCCGGGAAAGGCGCTCCTGCCGCCGCCATGCTCCTGTGCGCTGCCCTGCGCGCCGCGGCCGCACGCTCGGTAAGGGCTCCCTGCCCCCGCCGGCCGCGAATCGGAGAGGCCGCGGGAGAGCGGGGAGGCCGCGGCGGGGCGTGGGGAAGGGGGGCCTGGGGGTAGGGTGGTGCCTGTGTACCACGGACCCAAAGTCCCGGCTCTTCTTCAAAGACAGCCTGACCAGCTCAACCCTTCTAGCAGCAGATCACGCAGTTGCACCTGCAATGTAGTGTCACAGGATGGCTGCAGCCTTTCCCTGTCATATGACCTGTCCCATCCCTGGGAGCGTTCAGGGACAGGCTGGATGGGACTCTGAGCAGCCTGGTCTAGTGGAAGGTGTCCCCGCCCATGGCAGGGGTTTGGAACGAGATGATCTTTAAGGTGCCTTCCAGTCCAAACCATTCTGTGATTCTACTTCAAGAAATCTCAGAATTGCTCAAGAATTAAGTATAAAAATAAACGTAAGTTAATAAAAAATTCATTTTAATAGAATTAATATTTACAGTAAAATTATCAAATCTTAGTAATACCGGCCAGAATCTAGAAATCTCGATCTGCTCTGGCATGTCAAAGAGTACAGAGAATAGTTCAACAGAACTTGCATATGGCTCTGTGTTCTGTTGATACTTCAGGTTTGTGTTTACAGTAGCCCTCTTATGCCAGTTCTCAGTGTTTGGTTCGATAAAAGTTGAAGAAGCATGTAAATGCTTACTGGAGAAGAACTTCAGTAGTAGTGGTGGTTTCTGCAAACTTTAAAGCGCATAGGATATAAAGTAACAAATTGGGAAATTCTTCATTAAATGATGGATCAGAATTTGTGTTCAAGGCACTTAAATTAAGCAGTAGCAGAGTTAAATCCTTTAATTTCTACATTGTTTGAACTGGTCAAGGTGGGGGTCAAGAGATTTGCTGTCCTAATAGTACAGGAGAGTGCTTAATAGTCTCTTCTTGGCTTATTTTAAATGATTTGTGATGGCAGTAGAATTAATGGTGTACATTTAGAATGGAAATCAGACTGATTCTGAAAGCAGCCACTAGCAGTATGTGAATTATTAATACTATATTTTGCTTGCAGGTAAGGCAGATCCGATACTTGCATGGAACAGCAGAGCGCAATGCCACTGGAGCTTTATTTGTGGTAAGTAATCTGCTTTACTGTAAGGGGGATGGGTCAGAAGAATTTGGCATGTGCTTTTTCAAAACTGCCTGAAAGCTTCTGATGGGCAGAACTTTGCTATAGAAACCCACTGGCATTTACAAAAAACAGGGTTTTTTTCAGTAGAACCTTTTACTAGAGTTGTAATGGAGTATTAAAAGGTTTTATTTCAGTTTTTTGCCCTTGTGTTTGTTATATAGTGAAAATTCTCACTAATTTGTATGTGATTGCAGATAAGACATTGCTTAAACTTTATTTCATTATAAACCAGTTCTTGTTTCCTTCATTTATTTTAGTTGAGTGTGTAATTGAATCTCATTAAAATTTTTGCAGGTGCAGTTTCTTGATTTCCGAAATTTGCTGCAGAATAACCCATGGGCTCAGGTTCTAGCTGTGTTCACAGGAGTTTAAAAGTACAATTCTTGTTCATGTGTGATACAGCATGTAGTACAGTGACTTATAATTGGGGCCATTAGGCACTGTCATGAAAGGCATAAACAGTAGTGGCGATTGCAAAAAGTAAAAAGCCCTCGAATTTAAGTGTGTAAAGCAGCTGTGGTGTCTCTCTACCTCTGAAGAAAACCTGAAGCATCTCAGGAGAGTGTGTGTATTTTGTCCCATTCTGCTCCATTCAGAGCTTTAGCAGGTCTGCAGTTAAGCAGCTGAATAACTCGGCATTTTCCCAACCCTTGGTAAAAATCAGCCTTTTACTAGAGAGTTGACCACTGTTGAAAACAGGTGCTCGAGATTTTTGGACACGTTGTTGTTGTCATTGCCTTTCTGCAGCTGTCTCTACAGCTTTAATCATAAAATGAAGTTAATCGGATCACAGTATACGCTTTGTATACTTTTCCAGAAATCTGAGCAGGAATTGGTGATTTACAGGGTGAGAGCTGGTGTTCAAGGAATAGAGTAAATGGTGTAGTCTGGCAGTTTAGGAAATTTCAAGTGGAGTTGGAGGTTGGTGAAGACAGGCAAAAGCTGTCTTTGGTACCCTAATGGCTGTTGATGTCTGACATATGAAGCTTTGAAAATTCTCCAGGTGTTTTTCAGAATTTATGTAATTGTTTAAATTATTTGCTGCAGGGAGGAGCCTGATAACAGAGAAAGTGAAGTAGAACAGCTGTGTGTTTTGCAGATGTTTATTTAATAGCATCATTGATGACAATTATCCCGCAGCAGAATTTTTTTTGCTAGAGGAGCATAGGAAGTTGGTTCTGTGGGGGTTTGGTTTTTTCTTGGGGTTTTTTTTCCTTGGGTTTTTTTTTTCTCAGTTGTTTTTTAATAGGGTAGTATTTGTTCTTCTCTGAAGTAGAAGGTAATGGGAAGAAGACAGGTGGATGTCACTGTATGTGTGTGTAATTATTGGCTCTAACTAAATTTCAGATGTTACTTAAAGTGGCAAATTTCAAGGCAAACGCATCCTGCTGGTTTGAGAGGAAGGCATTATTTTAATCAACACCAGGTGTTTATATACAGACAGAAAATGGGACTCCCCCTGGATTTCTTTAGAGGGAAAAAAAGATTTTAGAAGTCTTTTTTTTTTTTTTTAATATTACAAGACGAAGAAGNTTTTTAATATTACAAGCAGAAGAAGTGTCAAAAGTTTGTTTAAAAACTGCTTGTGGAGGAATAATGGACTTATCTGGGAGTAACTCAAACCTGTTGTGGTGGTCCTCTTTGTATGTCAGTTTACACACAAATGTCTTGTGTTTGTTTTACAAACTTATTGCTGCTTCTTCTTGCACTTTTCATGTGTAAAATCTGTATGTGAGGAAGGGAAATGCATGCAGTGTATTTGTGTTGTAACAGCAGGGGACAGGCTAGCAAGGGACCTACTTGTCATAAAATCTAGTATTAAAGGGCATTTCTGATTTGCATGCCTATGCTTCCCTTTGCAAACATGTTACATGTTAGCAGAAACACACAGAAGTAAGAGAACTTCTACTGAAATGCTTTTGTACTCTGAAACACCCAGAAACAGCCTTTCTCCCAACCATTAAATTCAACCAGGTGCCATCACAGGCAGCTACATCACACTTCCAGTGAGAGGATACCAAGTACAAAATTAGGTAGATTGTTTGCCCATAGGAATGTAAGAGCAATGCTCCAAATCTGTAATTTCTGATGACTAGGGAAGGCCTGATTCCAGAGACATTTATTATGATTACCTTTCTTAACTGAAACATGTATTCTCTGTAATTGACTTTCACCTGATTTTAGCCTTCTTAACAGCTAAAACTTAGCTCTATTACTTTGTTGTTTTCAATACATGGACTGAGTACATGATCCTTAACACATCAAGAGCGCTGATGTGGGCTTTGTCATAGGGCTGCACAGGGAGTTCAGCACAGAAGGTAAAGAATTGCTGTATTCCCGTTTTAGTTACTTGTGAAGTTGGTCAGTGAAATACTTGGGTTTGAGCCCATTTCCACCATTCTTAAAGTAAGAGGGGTTTATATCTTGAGTTTTGTTGGAGTAGTGAATGTAGGGTACTTTCCCTTTAGAGGAGGAGTAATACATTTTTTTTCAGTGCTGATTTGATACGGATTCTGAACAGGTTCTTGCCCTAAATATCTCCCCTGCAGACCGCCCAATTCTCTCATTTTGGTTGACAGTGCTTTGGACTGGTGTTTACCACAGGGCATAGGTCAAGTTTCAGGTCAACTTTTTTGCAGTATACATGGAAACTAAATTATTCTAATTATTCTGTTTTAATTCTTCAGTGCCCTTTAATAATTTTCTGTGTCAAGAAAGATAGATTATTAGATCACTGGGAAAAAAGAAAGAATAATAATAAAATGGCCCAGGTTGGTATAGCAAAAAGAATGCAGGGTGACCTTTCAGCAGCCTTAGTGCCTTCCATGGGAGAGCACTGGCATCTGTGGCTTGGGTAGCCTTTGCAGTGAAGGTGTTCCCACTTAAATAGGCTCTGTTCTGCAGTAGAAATGTGACACAGTCAATGTATGAATGGAGTGAAAACTTCTTGTAAGACTTTGGGAAATTGGGGAGCATGAGAATAGATTTGGAAAAGTGCATGGATAGTGTTTGACCTTCCTTTTCAACAAATTACTGTAGTTGGTAAAGACTTAATTGTTTGTACATAGTTTGTGTGTGGAGGAAGTCTTAATATATTGCTTTCTTTTCATGAGCACACGAGAAAAGAGTGATACTGTTGGAGAAGGCTTGGATCTTACCAATGTCTACAAATACCTGAGGGGAGGGTGCAAAGAGAACAGAGCCAGGCTCGTTTCAGTGGTGCCCAGTGACAGGACCAGAGGCAATGGCCTCAGAGAACATTGGGAAACACTTTTTCACTATGAGGGTGGCAGAGCACTGGCACAGGTTGCCCAGAGAGGTTGTGGAGTCTCCATAATTGGAAATACTCAGAAGAAGCCATCTGGGCACAGTCCTGGGCAAGCAGCTCTGGGTGTCCCTGCTTGAGCAGGGGCGTTTGACCCAGATGACTTCTAGAGGTCCCTTCCAACTTCAGCCACTCTGTGATATAACATACTACTCTTTCCAATACTGTGTCGTTATTTCTGATCTTGCTCTCCAGATTCTGTATCCTAGAAAAACATGGAAATGCACCTGTGTCGTATAGGAGCATGTCAGTGCATGCAACTCTCAGATAAACAGCACATTGTCAGACAAATGTGAGACTAGGGAACATATGATAAATTCCTAACTGCTCAGGAGTCCTAGAACTGTGTAAGCTCTTGATGAAAACTATCAAACTCTCCATGGCACAGAATTAGATTAAGCCCTTTCAGGAAAATGGAAAACATAAAAGGTGGCATGATCTTATTTATTGCTCACCTCTGATATAGCCTTTACAATATATCGTGAAACCTTGCTACAGCTGCATCTCTGTCTTCCAGTATGAAGTCTTTATTATTCCTCTTCACATGTAGGACATTTAAGGATATCAGTTTAGAGATGATACACTGAAAAGAACAGCTGCTCTAGACAAAGAGGGCGATATTAATAAACCAAATACATTTATTTGCAAAAGAAATTGAGATGAAGTACAATTGTTAACTATCAAATAGCTATGGAAGGCAAAATAATAGCAAAATAGGCATGCAGATTTGAGAAGGAAAAGCTAAGTTATAGAAATACTTACCATGAATTGTGTAATTGATCTGTGGAGCTAGGACATGGAAAGGTCTGTAAGGGAAAAAATAATTGAAGTTGTACAGTATTTCCAATCAGTTTTTCCTCCATCAGCCTCTTTTTGAGAGCTTCCATTAAAATTGGTAGAAAACACTCATCAAGACTACATATGAGTCGTCAAATCCTTTATCTGGAAGGGTCAGTCTAAAATAATGGGAATCGTGTTCCTAAAAGCTCTTTTATGTTATTTTGTAAACCATACAATAAGCAAGGTATTAATGCTTAATAAAATATTAGAGTGTTTAAAGAGAATCAGTCATCTTTCTGTAATTCCTGTTCTTACAGGAAAGTCATCCTTGGTGGAGAAGTATTTATTGACTGTAGTTTTATATTGGATTTGAAACTGTGATGAGGGCACAATGCTTTCAAATTGATGGTGGCAGTCATTTTGTCTGCTTTGGGATATAGACAGGATAAGCAAAGGTAATCCTTGGACAGACCAACAGATGTCACTGAAGTATTTGCCCTTGCAATATTTCCATATTAAAATTTCTAAATCCAAGAATAGCTATGGACCACACATGTTCTAAGTTCTTCACTGATGATACATATTTCACTTCAGTATGCAAGTGTCTTGAAATATTAAGGTTTCTCATTAAATCCTTTGCTACTTGGTAAGAGGAGTGTAGTGTGGCAACTGCAAAATCATACTGGGTTACTGGAGGAAATGACCAAAGTCAAAGTCAGTGGAGGGGGTTTCTTTGTTCTAAATACATTTTCAAAGCTTTTATTATTAGCTAGTTGTGGATGACTTTTAACATCAAGCCTCAAGTACAGCTTGTATTTTCTCACAAACCTTCCATTTAATTCGAAACTTTCTCAATTTGGAAACTATATAAAGTTTGGAATTAAACTTAACTATAGGTATTTAAAGGAAACCCAAATGAGCTGCTTAGAGACAGCTAAAAAATTTGTGCAGAAGCATTTTCTGGTGGAAAAGGATTTTCACCAGAACTAAGATTTTTTGTTACAGGAAAATGTTACTTTTTTCAAGGCCTCCAAATTTGTATTTTCTGAAAATAGAAGAACTAATTTAAATGTGATGTTTCCCTAGAAGACCTCCTTAAAAATAACTTGTTAGAATACCTTATTTTGGAAATACTCATTGAAAATTCTGCTTCTTCTGTTTTGATTCAGAATTATATATAAAATGAAAATGTTGAAATCCATTACAAATCAAAATAATATGTTAAAATGGATTAATAATGTGTTTGAATGTGCAAATGTTTTAATTCTATAGCAAACTTCTTGATTAATTTTGAAGGTTTTTTTAAAATTAGTGTTTCATGGTAAAAGGAAAAATGGACTGGTGTTTGCGTCTCTTGTTTATTAAGGTATTAACCAGAGTGTTTTTACTCTACCTATTGTAAATTGGAACATAATTGTCAGACTGTATTAACAGTGTTAAAAATACATATTTTGATAACAACACCATACATTTTCCCAATATATAATTTCATGTATTTCTCCATAAATAACTTTTTAGTAGGAAGTAACAGGAATAGGTAATGATTTTTAAGAGTGATGAAATAATTATCAATATTTTTGATAGCTTTCCCAAATATATTTAATCGCTTAAGTACTATGAAATTTTTATCTGGAATACATTGCTTTTATTCAAGCAGCTCAACTGTAACTGTCTAATGAGAAGGTATTTTACAACAGTAAATGTGTCCTGTATAATTTCCTAACAACCAATTTTTACATGTTTTTCTTCTTCTTTTCCTGAAGCATAGAGATAGTCCTGAAAACAATCCAGATACTCCATTTGAGTTCACACCTGACAACCTAAAGGTATGCAGACAAAAAAAAAAGTTCAATACACAGACTTTGTCTTTAGATGAGTGCTGATACGTTTTTCTTCTTTCCCTTTAAAAAGCGAATAGAAGCGATCATAAACAACTACCCAGAGGGACACAAGTCTGCAGCTGTCATGGCAGTACTGGATTTGGCCCAAAGACAGCATGGATGGCTGCCCATATCAGCTATGAACAAGGTATTTATATTTAATTATCTTTCAAGCATAATTTTACTCTTTTCTTTCAAAATCTTACTAGAATATTAACATTAGTTAATCAAAGCTTACTAATGTGGGAATTTACATGTGGCACAGCATTGTGAGAATTCTCTGCAAGACTACATTTTTAAAAATAAAAGGGAAAACAAATGCAGAAAATCAGGGCTCTGTTTACATACTAATAGCCCGTTGCTAGAAAATACAGACAGAACAAAACAAAAATTAGATAAAACCTATTCAGATAGCTTCTTTACCCAGAATGATCCTAGAATTAGGAACAGAAACTTGATTTTGTTCACTGCTGAATTTGGGGAGAGAAAAAAAAGATAATGTCAGTGGAGTTTTCTTCCTCCCAGATTAATGGCACTTCACACATTGCCTGGATTATACTTAATCTCTAGGCCTGTAAGAACTCTGCAGAGCAGTGTTAGTGTAGTAGATGTCAGGAGTGTTGAGTAACACCTCAGGGCAAGTACCCAGAAGACTTGTCAGGTTAATTATTAAAATTGTTTCAAAATAAGCAGGCAAACAACTACACTGCTCCAAAGTGAGAGGCTGCATGACAGTAACCAAATACCAAGAAATAAAAAAATCTGGTTTATATTAATATGAATAAATCTCTTGTACTTTGTGTTACAATCTGGCATATCATCAATTTTAAAGTGTAAAGTTTAAAATTGAATTTAAGGTGTGGATTGCGAGCGTTAGAGAAATTACTGAAGGAGTTACATGAGCATTTAAAGAAAGGTAACTTAGGTCTGCTACAGTTTCTACAGTGTAACAGAAAGCCTCAAAGCTCCATTAAGGCTGTCAGTGTATTTTTGTTTATTTAAGTTTGAGGTTAATATTATGCTTAAAACCATCTTAAGGCTTTTAAGTGAACAAATATTTTCCATGATTTGTTATTTACCTGCTATAGAAACTGGAACATAAAACAGTTACACTATTGAAACCAGAGCCAGTTCTCAATTTGAGCAGTTTGCCAGGGTTCCAGGTTAATGAGGTCAGGGATACTTGCACCAGAACTGGCTCCATGGAGATCATGCTTCACTCCCTACTTATTAGCTGTGACAGGAATCTGCAGATGTAGCCCTGGTGCGTCACAGAACCTGAGGGAGACCTGCTCTATATGAATTAGGTAAGCAGAGTACCAGCTTACAAGTATTCCTTACCAAAAGGCTTACATGGATTAGTGTGGGCAGGCTTGTACGGGTTTGTTCATTGACACGGCGCAAGTGCAGTGTGAGCTGGAGCTGACAAGGAAAGCCCAAACCCAGCTGACTCCTTGCATCCCCTTGTGCCTGACAATAGATGCTGGAGGGGAGCTGACTCGAGCTCCTCGCTCTGCTCATCCAGGGCTTAGTGGAGTTTGTGCTCGAGCAGGGTGACGCCAGTCAGAGTAACTCCGGTGTCCGGTCTTGGCACTTGCAATACGTTTGTGCTTTGATATCCACCCCCACTCTCTTATTTATCTGTTACTGCAAACAGGCCAGGTGACTTCAGTGAAATGGTTTGCTAAATGCATTTACTGCTGCCCTCTGAGAATTCAATACAGCATGTTTTTCCCTTGTCACAGGTTGCTGAAGTTTTAGAAATGCCTCCCATGAGAGTCTATGAAGTAGCGACCTTCTACACCATGTACAATCGCAAACCTGTTGGGAAATACCACATTCAGGTCTGCACCACCACGCCGTGCATGCTGCGAGACTCTGACAGCATTTTAGAAGCCATTAAGAAGAAACTTGGTATGACACAGATTTGTAATATACTTTCTGTATTTTTTTTCACCTTTGTTTAATGATACTGAAGTAAAATTCTTCCTATGGTGGAAAAAAAACTAGCCTTGTTCAACTTCATGAAGTTCACATGGGCCCACCTCTTTAGCCTGTCAAGGTCCCTCTGGATGATGATTATAATGATGACAACATAATTTATGAATTCTCAATGGAAAAAGTCAATTGAGAGTGGTGCATCATGGGATGTAACACTCATGGGTTTTGCATGTGGGTTGGGGTTTTTTCCTCCTTTCTGGGTGGTTACAGGGAGAAGAGAGGGTAAGATCAGCAACTAACAACTCTTCCCCTTCTACGAAAAGCTGTGTTAACTTTTTTGAAGAACCAGTGATAAGAGCTGCAAAACAGCTGCCTATTATCTGTCATTTCGTATGCTCTGTTGTCTGAAAAATGCGTATTTAGATGCAATGCCTTGTTACAGCAAAGATAACTTAATTTCAGCTGGAACTCTCAGCTTTCAGAGAAATAAAGCAGTAAGGATGATTCTATATTTTCTACTGAGACAGGCCGTACTTACAACTTTTATTATTTCCCACCCCTTCCTACTGTTAAATGGAGGAAAACTGCTTTTCAGCATTCTTCCTTCCATGGAGTATTTTGTAGAGATCAGACTCTGAGATGTTACTTGGACTAACTTGCCTCTGGGGAAGGTCTGTATCTCTAGCAGTAGAGCAGTTACATGCCACGGATGCTAAGTATGTGTACAGTTCAGTAAATCATCCTTTGTGTATAAACTTGGAATTTGTTTACGAATTTGTAGCTAACAATGCTTGGATCTTGGTTAATCTGGGGATATTCAACCCTGTATATTAATGCATTTCCTATCAGCACATGAAAGCTATGTTACCCTATTTTTCCATTTAATTGTATTGATTACTAAAAATGTTCCTGAGTAGATCCGTTGTGTTTCTTAGAACTGTCATTTTGTGGTAATTTTTCTATTAATTGTACCTGTAAACAAGGTCTCAAAAATGTATCTGAAAACTGACTTAATGGTTTATTAGAACCTTGTATTTAATGGAAACATTTTGGACTCATTTAAGGGGGTTTAACTTTGCAAATGCTTTTAAGGCCGAAATACAAGTAATGCAGTGTCCATGGGGTTACTTAGACTCATGCTTTATTACTCTTGTTCATAACCATTGCTGAGCCTAATTAATTTATTGGTTTAGGTATTAAAGTTGGGGAAACAACACCTGATAAACTCTTCACGCTGATAGAAGTGGAATGTTTGGGTGCTTGTGTAAATGCACCGATGGTACAAATAAATGACAATTACTATGTAAGTACTACATTCCCTTTTCAAAGATTATTGCTGGCTTACCTGTATTTTCCAGTTGTTCCAGATTCTGAAGTTGAGGTCAGTTTTCTAATTCCTATTGGCAGGGACAACTTAGTATTTAGAGCATCTTTTAGTTTCTTGGCCTCTTCCTAGAACACTTCATTTGTATCAGGTGTATCAGTGTATTTTTCATTTCAGTTACTGTCTTGATTATACAAGAGGTAACAAAAATTTTATCGTTTTTGTGATTGTGGTCTGCCCATAAATCTGGACTTTTTAAATAGGTATTTGATAAGCTTTTGAAAGCACTTTAAAGTAGTCTGTTGGAAAGTATGGACTAATTTAAGCAGTGCTGTCTTGAACTGTACCCAACATTTTTTTGTTGCAGCTGACACCATTCTGCAGTATGTGCCAGGGCATGTGTGTAGTGGGTGGGCAGAGATCCAGCTCCCTAATACGTGGAAGCTGAAAGCACAAACCGTTGTACATTGGCTGCATCAACATTGTTTAACATAATTTCTGCAACTACACATGAAACAAAAATCTCAACATCAAAATGACAGTAGAATTTTCAAATTTCCTCATTCTTTAAGCCAGTATGTATGTTAATGTATAGGATCAAAATTACCCATGCTAGGGTCACACTGAAGAGTCACTGATCTGATAAATCCGAAGTGCTGCAATTAGCATAACTAATGACTCTTTCAGTTTTGTCCATGATTTCATTTTTTTTTTACAGGAAGATTTGACACCCAAAGATATTGAAGACATAATTGATGAGTTAAAGGCTGGCAAAGTTCCCAAACCAGGCCCAAGGTATGCTGTATTTATAATACATTACAATATATAATATCCTGTATTTGTATATTATATATATTATATTGGTCACCTACATGAAAGATGGTGCTTCTGAGAAACTAAATTACTTTTCCAGTGATTTGAGTTCACAGCCTACAGCTAAAAAGCATTAATTAATTTACTGAACAAAAGCGCATGCATTCAAAGCCAAAACAAACTGGAAAGAACTGAGAATTTGCATGTTCTTGATGACTGACCAGAGCAGCATGAAACGTGAAAACATGAATTCTGATTTGTCTTCATACTTAATAGGTGAATGATGTCACCTGTTGGAATTTCTGTCTAGATCATTTAAACCAACAAATTCTTGTTGGTTGGTTAGTTTGTTGTGTGGGTTTCTTTTTGATTTCTGACAAAAAACGAGGATTTTAAGTTTGTGAGAGGGTTGTTATTGCTGAACTTTTCTTATCTGTTATTTCCCACTGTTCTTTGTTAGCCCACCTACACTTGTGTCAATGGGGAAATTAATTTGACTTGGGTGTTACCTATTCCTGTCTATATAGATGTTTTGAATACAAGTACAATAATCTTAAAACAGTTATAGTTTCAAAAAAAGACAGGGAAGCATCTGTAACAAAACTATGATTGATAAAATTTGATGCTGCCTGGCCAACCTATAAATGAATATAAAAGAAAACAAGTGGTCCTAGCTTGCATTTAAGTTTTTATTTGTCACTACTTGAATTTGGAATCCTTTCACTTTAACAGCTACATCACACTTCTTTTGAAGGCTGAATGGGAAGAACAAAAAAAACCCAGTGGCTTCAGCCTTAAGTCAGATTTGTGACCGTCTTCTATCCAATGATTAAACAGAATTTGAGTTTTTATCAATACCAGCAATGGATAAAACTGCTTTCATTTTTCAGGAGTGGACGTTTTTCTTGTGAGCCAGCTGGTGGCCTTACTTCTTTGACTGAACCACCCAAAGGACCAGGTTTTGGAGTTCGAGATGACCTCTAAGGATTTTTGTAATATAAAATGAACTGTCTGAAAAGAATAAAGTATCTTCAATCTCAGTAAAATTATGTACATTCTAATGTTTTGGTTTGAAAAAAAAAGTAACAACAATTAGACTATCCAACTTACTGTGCTTTTAACTACAGTACATTTTAATCATAATTCCAGATTGTAAGAAAAGTGGTTCTCTAGACTCTGTAAAGTGACTCCCTGAAAGAGTCCACTTATGATCAACGAGAGATGGAAAGTTGCATCTTTGATCTGTCATTGAAAATTCTTTCAGCTTCTTCTGAAGCTCTTTGAGGAAGCAACAAAACTCACTAAATTACACATCTGACAAATGCACAAGGAACCAAACAGAGATTATCTGACAAACTTCATCATGTAACTTTTATTGGCAATTTATAAGCAAACAAGCAAACAAGAAAGGTTATCTGAGCCATGTATAAAAAATCCTGCAGGTTCAGTAAGAAGTGGTTCTTCTTAAGCTTCATTCTTCTTAGTATCATTCACAAAAAATGTAAAGGAAAATCAGGATCAGGAAAAATGTAAAGCCCCAAACAGCAGTAGTATTCTACTAAAAGAATGAATAGCAACAAAAACCAACTTCCTGTGCAAGTTTATTTAGTACAGACAAGGTATGGAGTTGGAGGAAGACAGAATATACCAGAACAGTTCAGTATGTGCCTAAGGATCGTAATATCTGACACTGGATCTTTGATTCACAGATCCTGCTTTGACCTTACTACTGTGTACCAGCTACTTTCAAGAACTAATCTGTGTGAACTTGAGGAACTTCTTTCAATATAAAAAAGTTGAAGATAATTTTTTTTAATTGACTTAATACCTATACTTATAAAACTGGGCAAGTGCTTTAGCTATACAGACATACATTTCCATGTAGATTAGGAAATGTGGACACATCAGTCACCTGAGACTATATTTGTGTCTGTCTCTTCTAAAAATCTGCATGGAACTTACATTCCTATTACAATTTATGAGATAGATGGAGCTTAATTGTACCATTTATAATTTTATTCTGTATTACATTTAGTTTGTTTTCATAGTCTGATTAACAGTACTTCACCAAACTATCCTCCCTCTTCTGAGTTAAATTCTGTTTTTACAGATTACCTTCATAATGGCTATCTCACGTAGTCTGTTCAGCCACCACCTTTATTTCAATAGGCTCTGTGAAGTTCCTTCACACACTTAAAAAAGCAGTATTATTGTTGGTAGTTCTGGGAACATATCTGTAAACCATTTGTATGAAAAACTTGCTGTCTCTTCCATATTACTATATTTGTAAAATGAAATAATTGAATTGCATACAAATGGAAAAGTAAATTCAATAAATACATACAGCTCATGAGTGAAGCACTTTCCAAACAAGCATGAAAAAAAATCTTGTGTAGAAGTAATATAGAACATAGTGCAGAGGAGAAAATAGTACATGGATTGAAATCTTATCTGTCATTTAAAGTTCCTGAATGCTCTTCTGAAAGGTCACTCCATGTTTGTAATAGCCACAGGCCTTGTAGCAGACCAGGCATCTGGCACTATGTGGCACTTCTCTAGACATGAAATGAGACAGACGGCATATCACATCTTGATGCAAGGACAGACTCATTTTAGTATCCCAGTCTGACTGAGCTGTTTGTTCAATTTTAACTACAAAGCAGTATTCTAGCTCATACAGCCCCACCTATTTCTAACCTGGTGTGAAAGAAGGCAGCCGTTTTTGGAGTATAGGCTGAATACAAGTGAGGATGTTGTGTGCATTGTGGAACTATCCTGTGCTACAGTTATTCATGGTTTTGTATGTAACAGTGAAATCCTTTGGGATTGCATAATGGTGTTGAAGGGAAACGTAGTTTTGGACCTGCCAAGCTTGAAACTTCCAAGTATACAAAAACAAAGCTCTAGAATGCTAGACTCCCCCGATTTGTAAAGCCAGACAGAATTTGTGGCCTTATCCAACTTTTCTCCCCAATTCATTCCATCTACACGACAATTTCGATGTCTGTCTCATGAGCAGAACATGGACCTCAACAGTTTCCCATTTATTGGACATGGTTAGTTATGTTCCACAGACAACCTGTCAGTCATTTTGATGCAACATGTAAGAATATGCCAAACAGTTGACTAGAATAGGATAATTTACATTATCCCTTCTGCATGGCACAAATCTGATACATCACTCTTTAAACTGAGTATTGGAGGGCAGCTCCAGGACTGTGAAATAATTGAAGAGAAATAAGAATATAACCATTACTCTTCTCTCTCATCTTACCCATTTCATTCATGAATTATATGAGGCTTTATGGTCCTGGTTTCTCCTCAAAAAAGTTTGGGCAATCATTGTATTAAGATAAATGGTTAAAAAAAAATTCACATCTTGCGTTATTTAGGTTTTGTTGAAATTTGAACATTTCACACATCTCAACTAGAAATACATATTCTGCGTAATTTGTTACATGTAGCTGTTTATACAATAAATTATTTTCACAATGGTAACTTTACGCAGGATTGTGATGAGAATTAAAAAGATTATCATTATGAAGGAGTTCCAGAATAGGGCAAGAATTGATACATGCAACTTCTCTTTTCTGTTTTTGAATAGCTGCAGATAATATCTTGTGCTTGCTTTTACTAGTAGTAAAAAAAGCGTGTTTTACTAGTAGTAGGACATTATTGGTAACACATATTAACAGGACATCATTTTCATTATCCTCAATAGCAGAGGGTCACTAGTATTAATTCTAGGCAGTAGCACTAACCTGTCAAATAATTACACACTTGTAACTGCAGTTTCAATTGACCAGTTAATATCCTGGACTGTAAGAGTACTGGGTGGTGAGTTAAATAAAAAATGAGTCAACTACAGCAACAGTCAATACATTCCTGAAACGGGTACTGTAGCACCAACGTAACTGATTCTGTGTTGTCAGTGGTCTTGTTTGCCTCTCCTTAAATGAGGGGAAAATTAAAGAACTCACATACTATACTCGTTCTCTAAAAGTGGAGGATAAAGAAGTAAAAGAAACTGGGGAGAAAAAAAAGAGACTACCTTGAGCAGATTTTAAAATAGGTGGTCTTGAGAAAGGAAATGTGATTTAGGATACAGAAGCCGAAGACATCCAAAGAATCCACCGGAGTGCGAGAGGGGGAAGTGATGGTTCTTCCCTTTGGTGAAGACAGAAGGAAGTGTGGAGTAATAGGAAATTCTAGATACCCAATGATGTGTTTGATGTTGGATAACAGAAAGGATTTCCATGACCACCACTGCTAGAAAAATGTTACCTGGAACAGTGTTCTGTCATTAAATAGGAAGAAGCAGTGAAATCCCATTCCACCTGTGGAGGATGTTTGCTGGCCCCATGGGCTGACCTGCCAGTTACCTCTGAGAGGCTGGTGCATGTGCCTTCACCTGTGTGGTATCCTGAAAGGTCTTATGTCAGATTTTTGTACTGCAGTCTGAATTTTCAGTCCTTCAGTTACTGAAAGACTGGATTCAGCAATGACACAGTTCAACCAGATGCTGGACCTGTTTGTCTTCAGACCTGTAGTTCACAGGGCTTGTAACACGGGATGTTCCCCTGGGGAGGGCAGATCGAGTACAATGCAGCTACAAAAGCATCTTGCAGCTGTGCTAGATGTAAAACGGAGGGGCTGCTGGAAACAAAGAGAAGGAACGAATGTAGGGGTAGCAATTAGCAGGCAACTGACTGATGCTTTTCATTAGTCCAAACAGTAGTTCTTAAAAAGGCTTAAGGAACTATTTTTTCCAGTTAGTGATAGATATTATCAGATCTTAACATCTGCTGCTGCAGATACTGCTCCCGAGACTCCTTCCCTGTTACCTCAGCTGCTGGTTGTGAACACCTAACACACCAAACTCCTGGAACTGCACACTACTCATGCACAAGGATCAAAATGCAGTATCACAATGCAGGCCACACCTGTAGCCTGTCACGTTCTACAGTGTGAATCCCTGTATAATACCATGAGAAGAAAAATTATTCTGCCTTTGGAAACTGCTCTTACTCCTCTTATGCTGACATTCCGTAGGCTGTGTACTCTTTAATGAGCTTGCCACTTCTAGTGATAGCTTCTGCCATCAACCTAACACAAAAGACTATGAAGGCAACTCCCTTTGTTACATGGTCACTGATGCTGGCAGAGCTGTTCCTGGCCACCAGACAGTACTCACTGTACACTAACAGAATCAAATGAAAGTGAAAGCAGTTGCTTTTCAACACAAATTATCTTTACCAGCATTTGTACAGGAAGCTTGTGAAAGCAAATGAGAGAATTTTGAACAGTAAGATGTGCAGCATGGGAATATGAGAGATTTGTGATGCCACCCTCTACCCATGCTGGTACATCAGGGGTGGGGATCATAATATACGGCAAGCCCACACAATAGCTGGCCTCAATCAAAGTCATCTTTCGATTCTGGGGGAGGGAGGGGGGGTCACTTTTCTAATGAATAGGAAATATTAAGGAATTTCTACACAGTAACACATGAAAGTAATCCAGTAGCAGAGTGACCACGGCAATTAAGACTACGCTAAAGAGCTTTGTTCAGCTGCCTTGTCAAAATACTACACCCGGTAGCCCTTCATCACCTCCCAGACGCGATCTGGAGAGCATTAATCGAGAACCCACGAGCACAGCACCAGACGAGTTCCTTAAGTTCCGCCACATACTTATTGTTACAAGCAGATGCCAAAACCTTTCACGAGTGCAGGGGAATGACCCGTTTCCAAGGCTGCAACTTGGGTTACATCGCCAGTCAATTCCATAACCCCTTAAAAATCTTTATATGACGTCTGCCTCATCTGTGCAAGCAGGGCACCCCCAAAACACTAGTTTAGAAACCGAGAAGCTGCCTTGTCCTGCAGCTCCTTGCCTGTCCCCGCCGGGAAAGAGCGGCGGGCGGATGAGAACTGTGCCTGAGTGGGGGATGGGGGGGATACAGCACTGACCGGACCCCCCGGTGCGGCGGGATCGGCATCCCACAGCCTTTCCTGAAGGCGAACGGCCACCCCGGGCTTTCCGGCACCGCGCCACACGCACCTGCGTCCGGGGGCTTCTCCTAAAAACAGCAGGGCCTTTAGCCGCAGCCCCTCCGTACCCGCTACGCAGTGCCCGGGGACGGGATGGAATGGGATGGGCTGGGCTGCGCCCATCGCGCACGCGCACTGCGCCGGGTAGTTAAAACTCACTGCGCCATCACCGCCGGAAAAACCCCTCCCCGGGGAGGGGGCGGCAGCGGCAGGACGGAGCGAGGCGNGGCGGGGCGCGCTGGTGGCTCTAGGTCGGCTCTCGTCCCGCGGCGGGGACCGGAAAAGCTCTCGTCCGCCGCCTCGCCCCGTGACCAGCCGGGGCCGCCGCCGCCATTTCCAGAAGGTTCCAGCGGCCGCAGCCCAAGAGGGTGCGCGGCTGCCCCGCGCATGCGCAAAGCCCGCGCCCTATTCCCCGTCCCAGCCCCGTGCATCTGTGGCACCCCGCGAGCCCGTTATTTCCCGTCGCCTTGCGGGCGTCCGTGCCCGTCTCCTTCGGGATAGCGACGGCACTGGGAATGGAGAGCAGAGGTGCGGTGCCCCCCGCCCCGAGCGCTGTGTCGTTGGCAGCGGCACCGCTCGCCCGCGTCCCGTGCCCTGCGCGAGGCCCACGTGGGCGGCGCGCGGCCAATGGGAGCGCCGCTGGGAGGGGGGCGGGGGGAGCCGAGCGGCGGCGCGGGGTGTGAGGAAAGGAGGAAGGGAGAGAGGGAAGGAGGGAGAGAGAGGGAGGGAAGGAAGCAGGGAGGGAGGGAGAGAAGGAAGGAAGAAGGGCGGGCGGGGTGTTTGCAATCCCCGGCAGCCCCAGCGCCCGGAGCCGCGGCTGAGCCCCAGCCCCTGGGCACTGCGGGCGGCACCCGCTGCCCTGCCCGATTCCCCGCGGCCGCGCCGTCCACAGAGACAGGACAAGCAGGAGAAGGAGGACGCGTCCCGCTGCCGCGCTCCCGGGAGAAGGTAAGGACTGGAGCGCACCTTCCCGGCTCGCGGCGGGGACCCCCGGCCCCACCCGGTGCCCGCGGGTGCCGCCCCCTTGTCCCTGAGCCTGGGGAGCGCCC
>VZRQ01002276.1:198775-260035 GCA_013397975.1 Machaerirhynchus nigripectus
GGGGCCCGCCGCCTACGGGAGGTTCCCGCGGGAGGCAGGGCCGGGAATGTGCGGGGAAGGTAGGGAGGCGGCACGGGCGAGCGGGACGCGGGTGCCGAGCGCGGCATGGCAGTGTACACACACATAGCACACAGCACACATAACACACAGACACACACACGCACATAACACACGCCCCGCCTCCGTGTCGGGAATTTCGGCTGCTCCCTGCAGCCTCGGGAGTTGCTCCGCCGGTGCCGGCCCCGCCGAGGCTGCCTGGCTGCTCAGCAGGATAACGCGTTCCCTGCCTTCCCTGCCAGCGCCAGGCAGCCGCCGATGGGGATGGAGCGCGGCAACTCGCGCTGCACAGGTGACAGCAGGCAACAAAGGAAGGGCAAGGAATGAGAGAATGCCAGGCTCAGTTGCTCAGTTCTTCGTTCTAGTTCCTGTCAGGCTCTCGAGGTACCATTGGTAATATTCGGTCTTGTTTGGTTTGGTTTTTTGTTTGGTGGGGGTTTTTTGTTTGGGTTTTTTTTGGTCTTTTTTTTGCCTAAAGGCTGTGCATCCGATAAGAAATAAAAGGTTTGTTGTTTGGTTTTTTTTTTTCACTTTAAGCTCCCAAATAAAACAAGTATTTTGCAGAATCACAAAATTAGTTAGGTTGTGAAAGACCTCTGAGGTCGTTGAGTCCAACCTGTGACCAAACACTATCATGTCAAGTAGACCGTGGCACTAAGTGGCGTATCCTGTGTTCCTTTACACATCTCCAGGGACGCTGATTCCACCACCTCCCTGGGCAGCACATTCCAATATCAGTATTATTATTTACCTATACCAATATTATTAGCCAGAGCTCCTGTGGAAATTGCCTGGACACTGTCACTGTGTTCCATGCCTTTCTTCTGTGGGCCATGTGATATGGAAGAAAGGGAATCTTATGTCTCTGAATTACAAGGTAATTCATGGTGTAAAATAAATTTTTAATGGAGAAAAGTGAGTGAGTGGTGATGCTTATAGGAACAAAAAGCTATTGGAGAGATGTGGAGCAGTCCAAATGTACTTACCCTCCAGGAAAAAATTGTCTAATCTTGGAATGCTAGGAAAGGGTGAGATCATCATGTCTATAAGAAATCATTAACTGTTATTAAAATAATTCATGTTTATTGACAAGCCATGATTTGGAGGTTGGGGGCACTTCTTTTTCTCTGATTCCGAAACAGTGAGGGTTTGGGTGTTTTTCAGTATACAGGTTGATGGTAGCTTGGTTGTCCTTGAGTCTTGGTTACTGTAGGTAGGGACATGGTGAGCTACTCACAGGTGCTGTGCAGCTGCAAGGAACCAAGCATCCTGTGCTTTCTTTCCTTCTTCTTCTGTAATCCTTTGCTATAGTTCGGTGGGTAAAAGTCCCCAGAGCAACAGATCTCCATCATTATCTAAGATGTCAAGGTATTTCAGCTGTTCTTATTATTTGAGGTTTGTGCAGGTGTTGGGTGTCTCTCGCTTTTCTTCATTCTTTAACATGGAAACTCAGACTCCCTGCTGACCTTGTGACTTGATCAGCGGGGGACCTTAATCTCACCTTCTGTGAATTTAGTGGGTTTCTGTGCAAGCTTGAGAAGCTGTCTGTTCAAATAAAATTGCAGGGTTTGAGGTGCAGCAGAACATTTCTTTGGGAAGGTGGTGGTGAACCCATTGACTGTCTGTGTCTTTTTACACCCCACCTCCGCCTTAGTAGTTCTACTTTTCTGTATGTGTCGTGCAAGCTAAAATGTCAAGGAGTACCAGTGTTTTTCTTGGCACCCAGAGGACCATGGTGGCTTTTTTGTGGTGATGTCAGTTTTTCAGTGTGTGGTGTGCGAGTCCCTTTTCCTATTTCCTGGCTTTTCTGTAGTAATCACTGAGTGTGGGCAGTTGATCAGAGAGCCTTTGGTTCTTTCACAAAGATGACAGCTCAGTCTTTCAAATATAAATATTTCTGTCTTTCTATTGCCATCTCTTTGTGTCTTCTTCTCCCACCCAGAGGATTATTCAAAATCATCTGCGAACTCAGAATACTACAGACATTAAGACTTAGGACAGATGTTGTGTAAGAAAGCAAGCCCCATGCCAACTTCACAAACTGAAGTCTGTGCACGGTTTCTTCCAACAGGCTTGCACAATAGGTGACTTCTTAGAGGAAAGGGCCTTTTAATAAGCAGGCTAAATGAGTGCTTGTATGAAGCTGCTGTGTTTGCTTGGCATTAGTTGCAGGAGGTACTGCTGTGTTTCCACTTAACCATAGGATTAAAAGCATACAGTGAAAGTTGAATATCTGTGTTTATAAATTAGTGATCACCAATCATTCTCAAAAAACACTTTCTTTGCATGCTTAGGTGTCTGTTTAAATTCCTTCAAACTCCATAAGCTGTTGCAGCTTTAACTTAACTAGGTGGAAGGTCCTGGATATCCTTTTTAGTGGAAATACGGGCAGCTAGAAATGACTGAGCTGGAACTTCTTCCTCAGTATTCAGAGCTTTTTCCTTAGTATTGGGCTTACAGACAGGAAAACAAATTCTATTTGTTGAACTGATTTACCATGTTCAGGCAATCTCAGGCCGATGAAATTGCCTGGGAGACGAGTGCAGTTGGTCCTCTTTAAAATTGGAAAAAACTATTGATCACAAAATATGTAATGATTAACCTGCTAGCACACTGTTAATATACACACTCAGAACAATCTACTTTTGACATTTTTTGGATCTTATTTTATGAAGTGGTGGGCTGGGCATGAATATTTGGTGTTTCTTCTTTTCTGTGTTCTACTGCAGATGGAGTATTATAAATGTTGATTGGTCATTTAGTCTCCAAATCAAACTATTTTTTAACTACATCATTAGACTCTACTTACTAGTGACAGATGGTATGAAATAAATATTAGCACAAACTCAGTCTTGCATTTTGTGTTATTACACTGAATGATTTTATTAACAGAATAACAGAAGTCAGAGCTCTTCTAACATCCTTAGGTTTTTTTCTTGTCAGTTCATTATTATTCCAGAACCTAGAAAAGTCCTAAAAGTTCTTCTGTAAGCTTATGGAGGCAGTTGAGGACCTTTATTGACACCTTGCTTAAAGACTAAATATTAATGTAGAGACATGAAGCCCTTCAGAGTATGACTTTGCCTTGGTTTATTTTAGATTATTTCCCTGGATCTGATGAAGCATCCTTATGTCTATCCTTAAGCTGCAATTGCTTTAGCAAACAACAAATGAATAAATGCTTCTCGGTTTCATGGCTTCTTCTCAGAGTGCTCCAGGTAGTGATAATGTCACAAGAGGATTGATTTCACACTGGTTTATGTTAAGAAAAGCCATTGGCAATGTTAGAGACAGAATTATGGGCTATATTAGAGGCAAAAACTAGAAATGCACTCTGAGGAGGAAAACTTCATCTGTTTTCTTCTCTGGTCCTGTCATCTGCTTTCTACCCAGGAGTAGCTTGCTGGAGATAGAGAGTATTGAAACAACTCTTTCCTTGCCTTACTTCTTGCATTCAGGAGGTTGGAAAGCATCAGAGGTAGAAAGCACTTTTTGTCCCCCCTGAATGTATTCAGTGTAACAAACTCCAAATAACTCTTACACGTTTCCAAGCATGCTGTGGTAGATCTTAAAAAGTTCCACTGTTTGATGACAGCAGAAACGAGCTGTGTGTGAAGACATTTCCTATGCTTTCCCTTCTATTTCCAAGCCTTTTATATTAGTCCTACTTAACAGTCGTCTGGCTATCAAACCTTTCAAGCTCTGTTGGCTGGATAACTGGATAGCTGGTTTGTGGAAGTGTCTTCCTCTTGTTTGTTTCCTTCAAGATTGTGTGCAACAAACAATTAACGGAGACACCAACTTTCTGTGGTGCTCTGCACTCTTCAGCAACCTACTAATCTGGGTCCTTACTACTAGTTTAATAATAAAGGGAAAATGGGCCTTTCGTTTAGTGTTATTCTCTTTCATGTGTGGGTAATGCTAATCATCTTTTGACTTCAAGAAGAAACAGGTGTCTTCACACCTGTTTCACCTTTTTAAAGCAAATAAAAAAATCCTGTCTTTTGTCTTGAAAATAACTGGTTCTTTGCTTTCCAGTTCCTTCGATTCTCCAGATGACACAGTAAAACTTCAATGAAAGTTAATTGCAATACTCACTGTAGTTTTACAGCCCTAAATAGTTATACTTGTCTGCAAACAGTATTCTGCTTGTTCTCTGTTTCCACTCCATCTGTTCCCTCGCTGTCTCTTTTCCCCAGGAGAAAGATTATTTCTGTAAAGGAGCTGACAGATGATTTTGTTATTATTTTTGTGAGATTTGGCAATGGCCAAGAGGTGGCAATAAAGACTGTTAAATATTTTGCATGTCTTCACAATTTAGCCAGGTCAAAAACCTCTGTTATCCAGTTAGGAACCTGTGAGTAAGCCAAGATTGCTTTCTGTCCTTTATCTACTGCTTTAGATTCTTCTTATGAATGGTAGCACTCCAGCTACCTGCTTTGCCTGTCCTGAATCCTGCTAAAGTTGGAGGACTGCAAGCAGGTGTTGGCAGTTCATCTGTTTTTAGCCTGTGAAGGGCCTTTGTGTGTGTTTTAAGTAATGTTCTTTCTGGCAGTGCTGCAGATAAGTTGTGGGTTTTCTTGGTTTTAGATTGATAAATTATCATTATTTTATGAAGATTTAAATAGAAGTTACTGAGGTTCTAGTCATAATGTATGGGTGTATGAAATCTCCTGTCGTGGAGATCTGTAAGTTTCCAGAGGGAAAGTAGATTCCTGTGGAAGAAGTTGAAAATTGTTTGGCAGTAGTTTTGCTTATCAAAGCGAACTACTAAACTAAAAAGTTAAAGTACTGATAGAAAGGCTTTTAAGTTTTATTTTGGTGGGTTCTGCATATGCAATAGCCTTTCTTAATTGAAAAATATTTACTTAGCTACATCTTTAGGGAATAACCAGTAGATCAAACGTGATGTTTACAACTCCACTTCTCCATGTAGTTTAAAGAGTGTATCATATTAAGCTAAACTGTGCAGGTGTTTCCTTTGAACCCATAGCTCATCCTAAAAAAGACAGAAGAGGAAGCACCTGTGAACGTACAAGTTTTTAGATTTGTAGATTAAAAAGGAGGACTAATGGATTTTGCAGTAAGTCTCTTTGGTTCCTAAGAGCCAGAGTTCTTGGGCTAGCATATTCTTTTATTTCCCTGCAATAGAACTCTTCTTTGTAGAATTAAGGATCTCCTTTATTTTGAGAGACTATTGATAATAAAGGGTGATCCCTTCAGGCACTCCAGAAGCTTATCTGTGTCTTATTCTAAGAGGTGAGGTTGTTTTTCCATGTAAATGTTTATTTTGACACCTAGGTATTTCCCACAGCAGGAATATGAGGTTTGCATTCTACACACTTGTCCTGATCTGATTTGAGTATGACACCCATACCCACAAGCTACACAGGTTCTTCTGGCCACCTGTGTGAGTATTTGTTAGAATAAATGCTGTCCTGACTGTGTAGCATATGTTTCTGGAGAGTGTAGAAGACACAAACCTTGTCCTAGGCTGAATGTATCAGCAGGAGGAGAGAACTGCCCATAGACATCTTGCTGCTGAGGTAATGAATATCTGCATTTCTGATTCGTGGGACAGAATCACAGACTCGCTGAGGCCCCTCTGGAGGTTGTCTAGTCCACCCCAGGCTCCCTACAGGCTAGAACAGTGTGTTTACGGTCATGACCAGTTGAACCTGAAATTTGGCCCAAAAGTGCAAGTAAAATATTATATTCTAATTCTAGTTAGTCTGTTGGGATACCCTGCTGAACTTATTGTTGAAGGCTTGATAAATTACAAAACTGCCAAACATTTTTCTCATTCAAATACGTAATAGAACTTTTTTTCCAGCTGTTGCAGTTAATGTGTTTTTCCTGACTAATTTAATTTTTAATAGTCAGAGGATGCATTCTTCTTGTACTGCCTGTGTGTGGTAGTCTTGTAAAGCTGTGGTACGTTCTACCAAGTTCTGCTATACAGATTCTTAATTAAGTCATTTAAAAAAATTATTTAAATTACTAATTAGCTGGTTGCATAAGTAAGACTTCTTTGCGCTTCATTTCGCCTGTTAAAAATGCCGTTTCTGATGCTTCTTTTTAAAGAAAGACAAATCCATATATGTCTTTTGTACGTTATTTGTGCTATAACTTATTGGAAAAAAGTCTCTTCCAGTGCTTGACTCTGAGTAAGCTTGTGAGTGAGAAACTGAAAGTGAAACAATCTTATTTTCTGTTGAAGGAGAAATACGAAAAGTAGCTGAAGTATAATTAGCAATAAGAGAATTTAGTCAGAAATCATTATTTGAATATTGAGAACATCTGCAAAGGAACTTAGTCCTTTGTTTGATCCTTTGGAATTCTTTAAAGAAGAAAAACTTCTATTCAAGCCGTTCTGTTTGTACTGGTTCTTTCTGTTTGTTTCTTTCCAGTGATTCCTTGCAGAGCAGCCAGCCTGTGTAAGAACAATAATGCTAGTATCCTCCATGAAAAGACAAAGGGTTAATCTGAGAATAGAGAAATGCACTTAAGAATGATACAATACTGACAAGTGTCCTTCAGATTCATCTTGAATTCTGGCACCGGTTCAGTTCCTTACTGGCCTGTGTGGAGGAATGCTGTAGAAATAGTGTAAGTGGTTCAGAAGGAATGATGCCCCTTGTCGCTATGTGGGAGCCACTCCTACCACACTGAAATGGGGGTTAATGTCTGACTTCTGAAAGGAAGTTTGTCACCATTTTGGGGAGAGGCAATGCTTTTTTTTTGTTCGTCTGTTTGTTGATAATGCCAGGAGATAACCAGAGATAACCCTGTTCTTAAAGGTTCATTTCTTACGTCTTATCCCCTCCCATTTTGTGGTAGAGAATGTGTGTACTTACATGCATAAAGAGAAGCTTCAACTCAAATCTCTCAGAATCAGGGAGGAGTTTCTGCTTTTAAGTAATTCCTACCCATTCTTTAATGAAAATATCGTCTGGTTTATGTTACGGAAGTTCCATGAACTTTCTGCTTTTGTAATTTAAGCTGTTCAATTTAAAATCAGTTTTTTTATAAAATGTAAATGCTCTCAATGCAGCACTTGTCTTGGTTATTGAGAGGAAAGTATATGATTAAATGGATAGTGGTAGTAGAAGGATCTGCTTTTTGTTTTCACAATACTGGCTTATTGATAAAGATTCTGCCATTCCTGTGCAATCTGGGATGCCACTGTGATATCAAATATCCTACTGTTTTATGCTTTTCTAGAAAAAGTAGCCCTTTTCCAAGCCTGTTGTGGAAGTTTTTAATTACTTAAGACTATGGTTTTGCAAGTTCATTTTTAATATATATATCCAGCCTACATGCTTCACTGTTAAGCAAGCCCACAGCCCTTCAAAAATTTCTCTGAAATAATGGAGAATTCCGTAATCTGAAACTGGTAGGACTTCTGTTCTGGAAGCTTGTCCTGAATATAGAGATCTGTACTATTTCTGTATAAATCAGACAGTACCTTATTGTAAAGAGAGTTCCTTGGCCCTGTGTGTTCCTTTTACTAAACAACTGATATTTAGGATTTCAGATTTGTGAAACTATTTCTGTTCAAAAATTAGAAAAAAGAAATCATAGTATTTGATCTTACTTTTTTGTTCCTTCTCATCCAGTGCTGTCCTATTTCAGCTCTCTGTTTATATCAGATCTTCTTTAGGGATTCCTGTTGCAAAGCACCATCTTCCCCACTCACCTCTTTTGAGGGTTGTGCCATCCTGTCTGTTTAGGTCGTGTTTGTCAACATTGTTGTTTCACCCTCAATAACATTATGTAAACAGATTAATTCCTAAGGCTCTTTTTTTTTAAGTCAGGAAGGAGTTCAGCATCCTAGAAGGGAGTTGTACAAGAGTCAGCTGGGAAAAAAATTAATCTCCTCCCTCCTTCTTTTGCTTTCTACCTTTTCTCAGCACCTTACAGGGCTTTGGTGGCAGTCTCTTGGTGTCTTCTTTTGGATGGGTCGTGATGCAGATGGGTTTACCCAGGTTTAGGGTCCATTAATCTCAGTAGTTATTTGAGAGTGTCCCATCCTTTGAAAATTACCTTTTTTGATACTTGGTTTTCAGTACTCAGTATACTGCTGTGAGATGTTAAAGTAGAGCCTACCACACTCATTTTCTTTAGTTCTTCCCTATTCAGCTATCCATGTGGAAGAACTTTAAAGGTCATTTATAGATACCTTGGATCCTTCTTCTTTTTCTCTGTCATGCTCTGCTAGTAATTTTTAGGTCTTACATGCCAAGCAATATTCGATGGGTTGACATAGCACCTGCAAGGATATTTTGACAAAATGTTAGTTTTTATGTGTTTTTTGCAGTGCCTTGGAAAGACATAAACAGTAATTAATTCCATATGAGTTTAGAAGTGTGATACCAACAAACTGCCTTGATTTTTGTTTTTTCATAATCTTGATGTGCGGAGTGACATTTCCAGTGGGAGGATCTCAGAATCCGTTTGAGACTGGAAACTTCAGAGAAAGTAAAGGAAGGAAATGGGAGGAGTGTGTTGCAAAAGAAGTGAAACGAATGCTTCTTGTCTGTATTTGCATGACTTCTTGCTGTGCTCTACAGTGTGGCTAACCTTTATCTTCTGCTGTGCCAGAAGTGCTGTCTGCCCTGTATTAGAGCAGCACTGCTCATTCGCCCTGCTGCACACAGCAGAATTGCATCATGAGTTGATAGGTTTTTGGTTGATATTCCACTTTAAATGATGAATTATATGAATCTCTGAGGTTAATGCATTTGTACAGTCTAGGTTACTGCTCCAAGAAGAGTCCTGTGGCAGAAGCTGGAATAAGTTCTCTAACTTAGGAGAAGGTTACAGGAAAAGAGGGTCCCATGCTGAAGGAAGTTGAACACTAACCCTGAAAGTTACCTATTTGCAGTCTGTTTTGGAATTTGTGTGAGATACAGGCTTTTTATGAGCACATGCTAAGTGTTTTCTTCACATGGGGGTATCTGAGACTTTTACCTTTTTCCTTTAGCAGTGGTAGGAAAGAGTGGTTGCTTGCAGAAGTTGAAAATGCAGTCAATAGTAGCTATGGTCTAACCAAGTATAAATTACTATCTAATGCAAAATAATCTGAAAAATAAAGTCTTTGGTGTTACAGGTGTGGCAAATTGGTGAAACTCTTCACTTCATTATTTCTGTCAACTTAAGTTGCCATCTGTAAAATGAAGGAAATAAGGCATTTTCATCTTCCAGCAATATTGTGAAAATAAATTAATATTTGTGAAGGGAGAGGGAGCATTCCCAGTTTTGATTTATGAATAGTAATTTCTTTGGAGTTGTCTAGGACAGGTGCTGCTTTTTATTTAGGATGTTGTTGGGTTTTTTTTTAAAAAAAAAAGTGTTGTAGACATTTTCTTCCCTTTAAAGAGGTAGAAATCAAGACAAGCTGAAATAGCAGGAATCATGTTAAGAATAGAAATGGATTATCTTTCTCTGGAAGCAGGTGAAGCCACTTGCTGCAGCTGTTTGTGGTCGTTGGTTCCTCAGAACTCCACCAGGTTGTCAGCCTGTTGGTTTCGTTCTGACAGGTAGATTTTGGAATTTTAGTTAAGAATTTGTGAGGCAGGAAATGTCCAACTTACTCCAGTAAGAGTTTCAGTCCTTACTTGGTTGACGCTTAATATAATGTAGTTGCAAGAAAACCTTTGGGAAGATGTACGGGTGTATTTCTAATGAGAAGCTGTGACATGAAAGAGGAGCCGTCTCTTGCTCAGATACAGCTGTTACTGAAGCAAGGTCTCTCTGATGAACCATGTGTATGAACCCATAATACCTTTAAACTTCATGTCAGTCCTTGTAACACATCTCATTGTACTTTCCATTATTTCTTTCACTGTGTCTTCCTGCTCAAGTAATAAACTCAATCTGGTCTGTGTAAAGTATAACTAAGCTGAAAGTGTCTGTCTGAGTAGATAACTGAGAGACTTAAATGGACCTCTAAATGTCTCTTCACCTCAACTGTTCTTTAATTCTGTGTACAATGAAGTTCCTGTAATCTTTGATAAGCATGTGTTTAGTTAAAAAAAAAAAAGAGGAGAAAAACCTTACTAAAGGTTAATTAGAAAACTATAGATTCAGTCACACGCTTTAGAAGAGAATATTTGTTATAAGGAAGTTGACAAGTCTAGGTGCTACTATTACTGCAGAAATCAATTGAAGAGTGTTGTGAAATCTGTGGAACTTGACACTTGAAACCAAGCGCAGGTAAAGTCAGGCTTTTAAGGTAGGGATTATGGGTAGGAGCCCAAGGTCCTATATAGGCAAGTGCAACAAACCCCCTGCAAAGGTTTTGTTTGTTTTCTGCATAGGGAAGAGTTGTATGTCCTCTCATGTTTTTTCTCTTCCTAGTAGAAATTCCTAGACTATGAGATACGTTCCTTATTTTGGTAGGAAGTAGTGGTGAGTTCCAGCTGAAGTACTGGAAAATCTTTCTTGCTGCCTGAGTGCTGGCTGTTTTTTTAGGGACTTCATCCTATCCCTGTGTAGTGTAGTCTGGCATGTGATGAGTAGGTACTTCAGAGTATATTAAAAGCTGTTCTGGAGATTGTGAGTAGTCACTGCCCATGCCCTTTTTACTGTTACACCATTTTATAAAGGACACCTTTATAAAATGGAGTTGAAATAAATAGTTTATTCTGCTTATTGCAGAAAGATTTGTACAATTCTTATATGTTTGTTAGGTTGATTTTTTGTTTTCTTTGATTTTTTAGTATATCCTCTAAAATCTGGTAGGGAAAACTGCTGCAGGGGAGAGGTAAGGCACTGTTTCTGAGATTGCACAATAGGTATAGCAAAGGAGTAGAACTAATCCCAGCATTGCATGTTCTAGGCACAAAGTTGTCTCAAATATTGTGCAAATCTTAAAGAAAAATTGTAATAAAAAAGAATTTCTCACTTCTGAACCACGAATGTTTTGTCATATTTTTATCGTCAAATGCTGTAAAATCTGCCAAATTTGTGACTCATGTCCGTGCTGGGTACTGCATTTGCACTTAATACAGCAACAGACTGTTGCCTTAGGCACATTAGTTTGAGACTGTGTTGGAGCTTAGTTCTTTCATCATAACCCTGACACTGGAATGTGCACGCACTGAACCGTCACAATTCTGTGAAAAGACCTTGTGAATATTTTCCAAATAAAAATGTTCTTGTCACCTTTCATCTGCAAAAGCCACTGCATGTATCATTCAGGCAGTGTTCTCCCTGACATACTAAATTGCTCTGCCACCTAAAGCCAGTAGTGGTTAGTAATTTATTTGCTGGTTACTGCCAGAGGACTGAATTGTGAGTACAATGAGACACCGTGGAGTGCAGGGCAAAAAGAGTCTGGTGAATTGGTCTGTTTGTTCTACTTGAAGGTATTATAATGTATACCACACATAAGAAGTGGTGATGGTAAAAATACAGTCTCAAATAGTACAGTGTACACAAATAGCCTTTTATTTAATCTTTTCTTATGCAGAATGTGTTTTCCTTTGAGCTTGCAAAGGATGATATGGTTCTAGCCTGCAGCAGGAGGCAGGCTTGCCAGTAGGGATGTACTGCAGTGTGTATTTAGTCCATTGTAGCTGCATATGTCTAATGTGTTATCAGCTTTTCAGAAAAAATGTTTTACTCTCTGGATCTTGTACCTATTCAACTTTGACTTAGCACCCAAGGAGTTAAAATGTTAATAATCCTACTTAGCAATAACATGTGTGCTGAACTACAGCAGCACCCTCAGTTGCTAAATGATGGAGAGGAAGTCTCTTTTAGGGGGCTCCATGTAACACTGCTTTCACAGGACTTGCACAAGAAACCTAAAACTATTTTTGCTCAAATAAAGCCTTTAATAATCTTTTCAGTGTCTTCATTGTAAAGATCAAATAAATTGCTCTAATGGTTATAGAATAGCTGTGTTGATATAGTTCTCTGCAATGAAGACCTTGGTACA
The DNA here is from genome assembly GCA_013397975.1 of Machaerirhynchus nigripectus. Classification (NCBI taxonomy): domain Eukaryota; kingdom Metazoa; phylum Chordata; class Aves; order Passeriformes; family Dicruridae; genus Machaerirhynchus; species Machaerirhynchus nigripectus. The sequence continues at coordinate 210,780 of VZRQ01002276.1, forward strand.
AATATTTTTGTGGCTGCAGTCACTCTGAAATTTTCACCTTTCAGAACAAAATTTTGTATAATGCTCTGATGAGATTTTTAAGTTCTTGCTCTCGGCAGTGTCCCATCCTTTACCATCATTCTGACATTTTCATGAGACATCAGCAGTGTTTGAGACTTCATTTTTGCAAGTATGGCTGTCCAAGGAGGTAGTGGAAAACAGACCACAGGGATAAGCTCATCATTCTCTGTTTAAACGAAAAGGATATGGAATGCTTGTGCTTTTTTACAAGGCCATAGGATTGGCGAGACTAAAGACTTCTGGTTTGTGTTCTGTAACACAGAAAAAAAGTATTCTGGGGAAAAAGTATTTGTGTGTTGATCATGGAGTCCCCTGTCCTTTCCTCACAGACACAATCCCTTCTTAGCTTTGTCCTCTCACATCTCTCTCTCTGCTGCTTCCTTGTCACAATCACATTCTGTCATTTGGCTAATCTGAAGCTTTAGACATATTTCTGTGTGGGAAATACCAGGTTAAAATACAGACAGATAATTCTTTTTGTAGACATGGTGTTTAAATTGCCAACCCAGAAAGGCCCAGCTCTGTACTACTGGACTTCACTGCCCTCCAACTGTGTGTTGTAACCTGAATGGTCTCTTTCCTCACAGTACTAAATTGCTGGTCTTGTGCCTCTTAGCACATCCCTAGCCTCTAACCAAAATATCCTGCATAATCTCTTGTTCTGTCCCTTTTTTATTACTGGACACTGTAGGTAAAAAGGTAGATGCTGATCTGATAACCTGTTCATTTACCAGGAGCCATTTCCTTGTGTAGCAGTTGGCTCTGGTTGAGTAACTGTGTGTAGAAGCACCAAGTTCCATAAGAAGAAAATAATTGGCAATGCTGTTACATCTCCCATCACACGTTTCATGTAGCATTAATAATTAGTTAACCTCTCTTTTGGAAAGAAATCACTTCTCTGAGCTGTTTGCTGAAGGATGCTTTTGTTGTGAAATAAAATACTGAAGTCATTTGCACTTCACTGATAAGAAGAAAAAAGAACACAGAGTGTTAAACTTAGTTAAATGAACATCTTTTTGCTAAAACTCTGCTTCTTACAGGATTTAAAAATACCAGTTTTCTGTAGCTTTTTGGTCCTTTGTACTATACCCATTCCCTTTCTCCCAGCGTGTTAACCTCATCTGTCTTTGACACACTCCCACCAGAATGCAGATAACATTTGGTATGGCTAGGCGTGAGCTACCTACATACTTCTTAATTAGCCAGTGTGTACATACGGGTTGGCCAGCTGGCTTTCTCTGAACAGAATATATAATGTTGGCTTTTGCCTGCCTTTCCCTCAGTTCAGCTGTTCTGAGACATCTCTCTTATACTTATCCACCAACGTTTGGTTTTTTTCCTTTTGTGGACTCTTAATAGCTTTGAGATCTAGATCATACCAGTCATTTCAAAATAAACTTGGAAGAGACAAATTTCTAGGGATGGGAAGGAGGAGATTTCTAAGAGAAAATAAGGTCAGTCTTAGTTTAAATCAGTAACTATCCTCTCTCCTCACTGTAGTTTAGTTTGCTATATGTAGTCTTTTCAGAGCTTGATTCCTCCTGTTTTAAGCTGAGAGATGTGCTCCAACCTTTAATGTGCATGTAGTACATGGAACTGCACTAGAAGTAGTCCAGAGCAAATCTGCTAGATGTGACTAGTGTAAATTTGGGAGTTTTGTTACCAGCTGCTCCACTCTACAGATCCGCTCTTGATAATTCTTTACTTCTTGCTAATGTAGATGTAGCCGTAGTTGTCATTTTCAGTAGTTTAATTTTATTAAAATATGCTGAAGCATTTCTGTCAACTATTTATAGCAGATATTTGGTATAGTTGATTCACTGTTTCCCAGTCTGAAGTAAATCCTTATTGAAAAAGAGGGTGATTTATCTTTTTCTTTTTTTGTTGTTTTTCTTCTCTGCAGATGAAATAAGATACGGGAAATACAGGAAAGCAGAGGTAGTTGAGAAGATAGCTTAACTCTAGATCCCCTGCTTTTTAAATGCAAATGTTTTCTAGAGCATGAGGGTAGATGCAGTGTCTTGGAAATTAACTCGTCAACTACTGATATTCTCATAGAAGTTTAATCTTGTGCCCCTTTGATTTGATGTAGTCAAATGTAGCAGTCAGCTAACCTTCAAGATCAGCTGTACAACAGGCCTATCAAACAAAACCTTCCCAAAGCATCCTGTAATATTTTGCTGTAGGTTTCACAGGAAGAGGTGTGCAGGAGTAAGGAGGTAAGCATATGCACTGAACCAGAAAGGGAACAAGTAGTTCTGTGAGCACCAGAACTAATGGTGCTTAATTTCTTAGCAATTTATGTCTTGTGGTTGATTGACTCTGGTAATGTGCAGATCTCAACTGAAACTTCCCCCCATAACTAAGGGGGGAAAAAAGGAAAGTTGTTTATGAAGGCCATCTCATCTGGAGTTTTCTCACAGGCAGTATGTCATGAAGCTCATACTGAACTTCCCTTGCAAAAAACAGTGATGGATTATTATTGTTATTCTTGTTATCCACTGGCCACCTTTTCCCATGAAATTTGTGAGTGCTTAATATATTTGAAAATTTCTGCTGCTGTGGAATTTAAAGAAAATCCATCTACAGGCTTGGAAGTCATTAGTGAATCATATATATGCATCTAACACAAACACATGGGCCTTAATTTCTCCTAAATTCAGGCTGAAAGATGTAAAGGGATTGAATGACAGTGGTGGCAGCACTGTTGTAGTACTGCAAGAATGGTCTGGTTTTTTACATAGGTAAAGGCAAGCTTTTTCATCAGTGCTAGATGTAAGCTTATACAAATTAATACAGTAACTTGTTGGCATTAGAGATTTATTATATCACTAATTTTCTGTAGCTAATTATATCTGAAATTCTGGTGGTTGGTGAGATTTTTTTGGGGGTTGGTTTTTATGTCCAGGGTTTTTTATATGAAATAATCTTAGCCTTTTATGTCACTGCCTGTAGATCTGTCTAAATGCTTACCTTTGTTACTTCAAGGAGAATGTAGAATTTTTAGTTCCTTTGTTGAAAAATGACTGAGAGAAGAGTTCAACAGCACTTCCAGTGGTATGACTGGTGATTGGTAATGAATGTGCAGGAAAGATGTCCAAACATAAAATAAAAATATCTGATTTTGTTACATACAGAGAAGTTTCTTTAGTAGGAAGCAGATTCTGTTTTATTGAAAAGCTTGAAATCAGTTTGTTATAGAGAAAGCACAGCTGTGTCGATGTGTCAGATGAAAAGTGATGGCACTGCTTGTTGTGACAGAGGAGAATAATTTGAGAGTTTAACTTTTAATTTAGGGTTCTGGTGATTTAAAATGTGCCATCAAGATTGCCTAATAAACCAGTAATTGCATTAAGAAATGGCCCTGAGGAAAACTCAAAGCAGACAAATCTAGGTTTCCCTGGAAGACCCTGTTAATGTTCTACATTTTCACTATGAATGCAAGTGTTTGTGTTTAGAACTTGAGTCGAAATGGTACTGAACTCCAGAAAAATGGAAATAAAAGTTAAAATGTCAGTAAAAACACTTATTTGGCAGAAAATTTCATTGTTATGTATACTGTGTAATCACAGGTTGAATAGTTTGTCTGATTTCTGGGCCATAGTGATATTTTAATAGTTTTTAAAAATCTGCCTTTATGAAAAGTATTTCTGCTCAAATATTTGAAGCATTTACGTCTGTTTTAAATTCTGCACAGCGATTGTGCAATAGCAGTCTGGTACTTGAAACACTTTATGGAAATACTGCTGTTTGTTAGTCTTAGAGCGTGGTGGTTCTGCTTTGATAATCCAGTATGGGCTACTCAGTTTTCATGAACTTCCAAAGCAGGTTTGGTTTTTTTTTCTTCCAAAACGTATTTGGCTTGGGTCAAGAATTTAATTAATTCGCATTTACTTTTGATCACCAAATCACAGAATGGGTCAGGTTGGACTCACCTTAGTGAGTCATCTGCTCTGACCTCCCTGTTTAAGCAGGGCCATCCCAGAGCACGTGGCACAAAGGATTGTGTCCAGAGGGTTTTTGAATTTATCTCCAGTGAGAGAGACTTCATAGCCTCTCTGGGTTATCTGTCCTAGTGCTCAGTCACCTGCACAGTGAAGTTCTTCTCATGTTCAGGTGGAGCTTCCTGTGCATCTGTTTCTGCCTGTTGATCATTTGGTAAAGAAGATAGAAACATCCTATGCTTTCTGTTTTCATTTACTTCTATTTGTATATTGAGCTAACTGTATTACTAAAAAAAGCTCTAATTGAAATGTATTTTGAAAGTGTTTTCGTAATCCTCTTGTCCCTATACAATACTTGAGGTTGGGTTTTTTTGTTCTACCATTTTAAAAAATAAATTGTTGCTGTCCAGGTAAGACATGCAGGGAGGCCGGGCCTTTTGTGAAGGGCAACTCTTCTTCAGTTCATGTGGTTTAGCCCCTGCTTGGTGAGGCAAATGACACCAAGGGAGCCAAGCCTAAGGTAGTAAATTTTACTAAGCTCATGAAGTTTGGCTTCTTGCTGTCATACACCAGGGAATTGCATATGAAACCAGGGAAGGAAGAGAAGCAAAGCAGGAATGAAGGTAGTTTCAGGGAGCCAGGTAGCAGAAGAAAAGGAAGGAAACAGCAGCATATGCAATGAGAAATATTTTTATTAAAATAATAAAGCTTACACCCATTGATCCTTTTTTAAGTAGTTGTAATCATGATATATACAATGGGAATTGTTGCTAATGAAACTTAGAGGATTTGAGAGACTGAATGAGCAAAAGCAGATTTATGACTAGTTGCTTTTTAAAGCCATGGAAACAGGTATTTGCTACTGTGGTAATACACTATGTTTGGTCTAATCAGCACAGTAGTATTCTGTGAAGATAGTAACTTCTTGTTCCTTTTAGCATTAAGGAAAGTTTTTGTAAATTACGGGAAACTCAGTGTAGTGTTTCTTTCTCTCCTTTGAACCAATAACCATTTTTTGTTCCTGCAGCTGTTACAAAAGCAAGTAAAAAGAAAAGGCTGATAACCATGGGCTTTGATGTTCATTAAAATTGAGCAGTTACTCTCTGTATCAGTAGAGCTGCATAAATCCAGTTAACACTCCATAAATGAAGGGAATAAACTAATGTTTCTTTTATCTTACATAGGAGTAGAACAGTAGGAATTTCACAGTATTGTATCTTGTATCGTAGTGGAGACAAGATTCTGATTAGTGAATTTGAGATTGTTTCTAATTAATCTCTTCCTATTTTTCATAAGCTTGTGGTTAGTGTTAAAAGAAACGCAACAAAACAAAAAAAACCTCCTCAGGTGTAGGGGAAAGGGAGGAAAAAGAGCAGACCTTAGTGCAGCATTTCCTACTTCTTTGACTTGAGGATTGAGTATTTTGAACTTTTCTTCTCCTCCTGTTCTGGAAGATTAAGAACGTAGCGTGTTACACTGCTGTATACAATAGTATTAATCCTAGACAAATATTCAAATTTTCCATAGTTTAAGCTTTGTGGGGGTCGGATGGGTGGGCGAGATGTAGAAATTTGTTTGAATATCAATGTCTTGTGTGTCAGGTGTAGTGTGCAAAACAGTTTTCTCAAAGTCATCTGCACCAGTTTTGTTGTCAGTTAACTGTGTCAAACCAAAATAATGGCCCTGGTACCTAAACAGCAACAAATTCTGTGATGATCCCAAAATCTTAATGGTAAAGCTACAATAGGAGTGTTGCACCTGAAATGATGACTTGCTCAGGCATAAAATTACTACACCTCAGTAAGATTGTGATCACGTAAATACTCGTAACAAAATACATCAACTCAGAAAGCCCCATTAAAAAGTCACCAGCTTTGAAGTGCTGTCAAATGCAGTTTTGCGTTTTATGTGACCTTTTCTCTCAGGCATTCTTCCAGAAAGGGTGGCTCTTCCTTCTGTGGAAGAGGCAAGTCGTGCCTCTTCCATTATGTGGATGTGTATTGACACTTCTGTGGTGTACCGTGGAGATGAAACACTACACAGCTCTTGAGGCTTTCTATAGATACATATCTGTCTCTAGTGGTGACTTATGTATATAATTTGATAGACAGTGGAAATTAAGGTTTCTATTTCCAGGTCTAAGCTTTAGAAGATTTTTCTTCTGACAGGCATCCCTTGATCTAACAGAAAGGATAATAAACCACAAGACTTGACTTTCTTTTCATACTACTTTGAATATACAGTATTTCAGTTTCCCAGGCGAGAAGGCTTAACTTCTCTTCCCAGTGTTGCTAGAAATCTTGTGCATCTTTCCAAGGCTTAGTACATTTAACATGAAGTGAGATACTGAACCGGTGAACCTATTAAAATAGCCAAAAATGTTAAGTCTTCCAAGAAGGTAAGCTAGAAGGATGAGGCAGTTCAGCAGCTGACTTGGTGTTTTTTTCATTACACTGTCCCCAGCAGCAGCCATGTTAGACCTTTTGGGGTTTTGCCCCAAGGTTTGAGCTGCATATGAGGAGGCTACTTGAAGCCAGGTGTCATTATTAGTCATCTTTTTTGGGGTACTATTCAGCTCTGCTGCCGTCTGCAGTAACGTTTGTCCTGAAATGACACTGCAGTGTGTATATTTATGTAAAGTTGTTTGTTTGTTTTTCAGACACAGGATGAACCCACTGATACAGGATACAGCTAGCTAAACAACTATACAATGCCCAAATTTGGGTCTACAAAAACAGTTAAAGTTGAAAATTCTGACAGCAATAGCACCATGGTGGAAAAAACAACTGCAAGAAAGGTAACAAAATTATATTAATGCCCATTTAATTTCGGTAAAATGAAGCATATTTGATGGTTTTTGTTGCTGTAATGGGAAGAAATAAATATGAATCAGTGTTCTGATACCTTCAGTATTGAAAAAAAATCATACATTTTTACATTACTTTAACTGTAAGTTAAGCTGTGGGACAGAATTTGACTTTTATTGTAACTTGCAAGTTAATTTTAAAAGGAAGCTGGATTATTATTTGATGTAAGTTAGTGCATAGCCTCTGTATCTTAGCTAATATGAAGTCTTTATATACTCACAAGAAGAATGATCCATATTTTATTTTATTTTACAATGTATTACTCTGTGTAACAAACACACAAAACACTTGTGAAGGTGTGACAGAGCACAGAACAAAGTAAAACACTGGTTTCTTATATTCCTTTATAACACAGGGACTTGTTCCCTCTGTGAGGGAGGACTTAAAAGGCAAATGCTGCACAAAGCTTGAGAGTAGCTCCTGTACAAGGGAGTCCCATTTAAATTTGTACAATCCACTTTTGAGTGTTGGAGAATGAAGGAATATGGGAAATCTAGTCATGCTGAAGAGTGGTTTGTTGTTTATAAATGTGAAGTATCCCGTAATTTTTAGATTTCTGGAGCCAAGTTGCCAATCACCCAGTTTTCCAGTTCGTCTGGCTAGTACACTTGTACAATAGACCTCGGGTTTATCTTTACTACTAATGAGTAACAGAAGCTGGAATAATACTCTGCATTGAGAATGATGAGTTACATATATATTGCCCTAAGGAGAGACAATCTGTTTCCCAACAATCTTTAGAACTGTCTTCTCTAGAAAAGGATTTTGTGTGTGTGTGTGTGGTCAGACTTACACTTTTGTTGAAATTTGTATTCTCTGCAAGACCATTTGCTGAATGGATGTAAGACAGGAAGAGGTTAAAAAACAGGAAAAGATGAGAAGATTCGGCATCTACTTGTAACATTTTGTCTTCCAAAACATTCATAGAAACCTGCGGACCTTTTAGTCCCTTTCCAGTTTGTTTCATTGGTCCCAGTAAAGTGAGGCAAGGGTAATTCTTTCTGCTCACTCTGGTGAACTACTTAGATAAGAAGAGGAAGATAACAGAGTAACATGGGGAAAGAAAATTGGCTTGCTAGTAAAGGGATGAAATAATGTTGGGTTTGGTTTTTCCTTTTATTCTGGTCCTTGTTTGGGGTATGATCAATTGAAGTGTCATTCAGTAATTTGGGGAAAGAGGAGGGAATGGAAGTTTGACCAAGGCTATGAATATGGAATCTCAGTGATGGAGCAATTAAGTCGATACCAAAAAGTAAACTGATAAATTGCTTGTACTGTTTTATCCAGTGTTGCTCACTGTCCACCCTGGTACAGTGTAGAGTTTGAGATTAGAGCAGTGTAGGGTGTGGTTTGGAATTGTATGGTATAAAATTATGTGAAATACTGGAAATATAAGATCCTAAATGAAAATGGATAATTATTATTATTATTGTTAATTGAGAGTGTAAGTGTTTCAGTTACTATTCCTGTATTCAGGTTTTAGCATAATAAATACAGTTGTCATATCTTGAGAAGAACTGGATACATGGATATGTTAAATAGTCACTTAAACTGTCACGTATTTGTTCTCTAACACATGGACAATTGTCAGAAGTGTTCAGCTGGCCTTTGACTAATCTGCACTCTTTAGAGTGTATTAGAAAAAAGAGAAAAAATATTGCCAAAATGCCGTAATTTAGATTCAGACAAGAAAATTATTTAGAATTTGGCAGGCAATAGGCTAAGGGTAGAGTGTGAATTTGAACAACACAAAGTCATGAAGGCAAATCTGTGCCATATACACAACATAGAACTCTGAAGTGAAGATTGACCAGGCCAAATCAACAGTGGTAATTTTAATGAAATATATTTAAAAAGTAATGGAAATTTCTGTAAAGCAAATCAAGATTTTTCTCAATGCATAAACATTTGCAACCATGAATTTAAAAGTAATGGTTCTTAAAGCACTAGAAGTTATTATGAAAAATGTTAGGGATTCATTAACTAATGTAATTGATGTAAGGAAATACTAAGGCCCAGTGTGAAATAATGTTCATATAAAACTGTGCCTTTTACAAGTGAACAGTAATGCTAAAGGATACCACTCCATAAAAAAATCCTTATTCTTCTCAAAATAAAAACTGTAATGACCTAAATGGCATAAGACTAGTCCAATTGTTAACATAAGATAAAAGAAAAAACACTTGCAGGATTTGATTTCACTTTCATAGTTGTTATACTGTTTAGTTACTTCTGGTTGTGCACTCTTAGCTGTTGACAAAGAAATGTAGTGAAGTTACTGTTGTTATTATTAGACATAATCTTTTCATATTTGTCCAGAAATTAATGCTTATTATGCAGCCCTAACAACCAGTGAATAGCTATGTAAGTCAGCTATGTGTTCAGGTCTTCTGAGAACTCAAAAAAACCATTAGAAATAACATTCCTGTTAATAAGCTGAGTTTATATCATGTATGCTTTAGGGTACATGTATTTTTATTTCAGTTGCTCATCTGGCAAGCATAAAAAAACAGTACGAGTGTGTACAGCAGCTAGGCCATCTAATGTTTGCATAAGATATTTTATGAACATAATGAAATTTTAATTTATCCGAATTTATACTTTATATGGCCAAACTCAGGAAGTAAATGCTGGGTATGTCATCCAAAGGAGAAACACATTTGGAGTTTGTAAGAACTAATTCTCTCCTTGGAAGACTCCAACAATAGTGCCCAAAACCATTTAATACCATACAGAACATGCTTCAGTATGTAATTATCTTTGATAGGCAGAAAAAGAATGCTTGTTCTCCCAGGGCTTAGTACATCTGCTAGATTATATGACTCTCTGTTGTCTCCTTTTGTGTCTTGTCACTGATTGTAGCAGTACCAGACAATAGAGCTGGAACGGGATATCAAGAAATTGTCCAGACTGCTGTGTGTTAGCCTTCTGAGACAGTTCCTGTTGAACTGTTAAAAATGTGTTCCTCATCATAGCACGCTAGTTTGGTTTTGTTGACAGAGAAAATTCTTCCTTGTTACTACATCCTCCAGTGAGGCATGCATTAAACGTTGAGACATGCAGATCCAGTTCATCCATTTGCCCCAGAGTAGAATAAGCTGTACTCGGTTCCTGACAGATGTTTGCCAGACCTTTTCTTTAAAGGCTTGCCTGATGGAAATTCCTGTCTCCTTGGGCAGTTTATTCTGATACTTAATTATGCTGACTGGCATAGAATTAGATGCTTAGTAGAAGGATAAATAACCTTTGCTAGTCTCCTGTTGCAGTCCAAAGCCATTAAGTGTTTGCTAACTGTAGGGGACATGGAAAGTATGTAATGCTTTTCACTTTGCAGTAGTAGTTTAGTTTTCTGAACATCAACATGTCTTCAGTGTTTCATCTGATTAGCAGTTTTCACTTTAGGTTAATTAACCTCTTTAGGAAGTCCACGGGACTTACAGGTTATTTTATAAAAAGATATCAACTTCATTTTAGGTTGCTTCCATGGATCGCATTAAAGTAATGCACAGACCTATTGATGCTGAGTTTTGAACCTTGCTTTGGACCCTGAAAAAGAGGTGTCCATGCTGTTGCAGTGACCAGGAACAATTGGAACAGTGAATTCCCACTCTTTAAAATGGAATGCCTGGTCTAACCTGCAGGGTTTCTACTTCCTCTTGCCTTCCTTTACTTGAAGTTGAATCCAGGATGCCATTAAGAGTTTTCTATCTTTTAACATAGCATTTTGTGATTGTACAGTTCATTATTTTTAACAGTGTGTCAGTTTGTTCGGTTTGTTTATCAGAACCTTGGTTTTATCCTGGCTTTTCCTATTTTGTTTTGTATTAAGACTGCTTTTCAGATCAGTCAGTTATTTTACATTTCCCTTGCCAGGGCTCTTTGTTTCTCCCTCTCTCTCAGTTGTGATGATGTCTGCATATCTGATTGTATCTCTATTTCAGCATTGTGACCGGAAATAATAAACAGCGTCAACTTTGTACAGACTTCTCAAACACGCTGTTCATTGCATCTTTTGGATTGGGAAGTCCACCACTGAATGCTTATTTCCACTAAGGAAATACGTAGCTAAGGAACAAAATAGTCTTATTTTTTTTCTGTTTCTGTGTATTATATGTATAGCCTTTTCTTTCATTTTCAATGTGGTTTTGTTTATCTGAAAGTATGCATTTTTGAACTGCCTCTCCTCCTAATTAGATCATCACAAAATTAATTTTCAGTCATTATTCAAAAACTAGTGCATCAGTCATAATATTTAGCATAATGCATATAAGCAATTTAGGAATAAATGTAAAGCTATCAAATTACTTAGGCAGCTTGTGCCTCTCTGTGAGCACCTACAAATGTATTTTACTGATGAGTGCCCCCAGAAAAGGGTTTCTTTTTAAACATTACCAACAGCAAAAAGTTGTGGGTTTGTTGTTTTTTCTTTCCTACAGAACAAGTTGAAACCAATGTTTCCTGCTTAGGAATTTTAAATTCTTTGTAGTTCACCCTTTCTATTTCATAGTACCTAACATAAGATAATATTCTAGAGAAAGCAATAAAATTTTAATGCCACTTTATCATATTGTGGGAAATCTACATACATAGATATGGGAAATAATTGGATTGTTTGGAACAAGGGATGAGAAGGCTTTTGGTGAGATTGGGGTCAAGTGGGAAACTTGTGTGTGTAGTGGGAGAGATCAGAAAAGGCTTAATGGAGTTTGGATCTGCTTTTATCAACTTACAGATGCATTTGCAAATGATGGCTTGTGTTAGATGGATTAGCTTCTTTCATAAGTAATACCACAGACACTGTATGTCCCAAGGGCCTAGGGGAATCTTAAGGGGTTTATGTTTTTAGATTTTCTTATTCTAACATGTAAAAAAGAAAGGGGGGAGGGGGGGAGATTGTTTACTTTGGGGTTTTGAAGGAGGGTTGGCTTTGGTGTGTGGGTTTTTATTCTGCATTTTGTTTTGGGATTTCGGTTTTTTTGAAGAAGAAAGGTGTTCTCTGGGGGCGGCAACCTTTATACATCAGGAATTCTGTTGACACAGACTAATGGCTTCTTTGTTATTTTCCTGGCACATTTGTCTTCTGAAGGCTGTAGAGTTTGCAGGTTCTTTTTATAATCACTTCTTCTTACCTGAGGTTTTTTTTTAAAAAAGGAAAGGTGCCTTTGAGAACAGTACCTTTACTTGAAGTTATAGTCTAGTTTTCTTCTAATCAGAATAAATCTTCAGAAGTACCGGTGACCAGCCTTTTGGACCAGCCTTCTGGAAATCAAAGCCTTTTGATTTTCAGTGTTTGGCAAGGCAGTGTATGGTCTTCTTCTACCTTTAGGAGATTAATGTATTCATGATTTCATCTGATCATGTGTTAAGAATGATACAAAGCTGTGGAGTTGTGATAGCTGACATAGCTGGATAATGTGTTTCTGCAGCATGTAATGAACAGAGAACTTGGTGTCTCTGCACTGCATCTCAATTGGTAGGCTAAAATGTTGGGGTTTGCAGCGGGTTCTCTCAAGCAGTCTTTACACTAACCTGGTATCTTTTACATTCTTTCCTCCTATATTATTGAAGTAATCAAGTATAAGTTAATACTGGGCCTGTTTAGGTTTTTCTCTGTTTATTTGACATACCATTCATAAGCCAAAAATCCTTATGTTTATACAACTCAAAAATCCAAATAGCTTGCACCTGTTTTTTTGTAAATTTGATAGGAATTTTAAAAGTTTCTTCACAGATTTTCTAAAATGAAACATTACACTCTGATTGTTGAAATGGAAAGGGAATTCTGTATGGATGGATTACAGGGTGGGAGTAGAGGCAGGGGAGGGTAATTAGAGGGGGTTTTGGGGTTACAATTTATAGTCTGAATTGCAGTGTGGGCTTTTAATGTGCTTTTAGTGGGATTATGTTATGGTCAGGGAAAGAAATTGGGGTGGTCATCAAGAGTTGGCAAATTGTTGTTTAGTTTGTGTTGTTCCTTTGCTAATTAATGAAGGCTCTAATAGTGAACAGCATTTCTACAATGATACATCTGAAAGTAGAAATAACATAGACGTTAGTAATTTAAAAAAGACATACCATTGATGATTTTGTTTATTCAAAAGACTTTGTAATACACTTATACCCAAGCACATACATTCACATAGATCAGTCTTTTCAGTCTGTATGTATTATAAGACTATCCTGCTTTATGCAAAAATTACTTAGTATACTTTTTATTTATATTAGAGCAAGGACAAGATTGCATCCTACAGCAAAACTCCAAAAGTGGATAGGAGTGATGTGGGGAAGGAGATGAAAGAAAAGTCTTCCATGAAACGTAAACTTCCTTTTACTATTAGTCCATCCAGAAATGAAGATCGCAATTCAGACACAGGTAGAACCTTTTTATTTCCTTAACTAATTATTTGTTGGTAAAATACGTCCTGACTTTATTAATTGTATAATATGTTTTTATATTGATTATTTTCTTCTCTTTAAAAAGAATACTAAGTATAAAAGTTGCTTGCGTGCTTCTGATTGTTGCATCTCGCTGTGGTAGGCTTTCATCCTGTCATTAGCAATGGCCAACATGCCACCATAGTTGATCTACATTCCCCAGTTGTTTCCTAACCTCATTCTTTCCTTCTGTTTCAGTAACAAATCTCGCTTTGTATTGTCATCTCTAGAGGTCCATTTGCTTAAATGAGTAAACGGATGAAAAACCATGTCAATGCCTTGATTTGAGACACAGCTGTCAGCCTTTCATAGCCTTTTTTTGGGAGGGAGCATCAGATAGATTGGTAGATGTACTGTTCTTCATATAAAAAAAAGGTTGCTAAGGTGGCAGAGCTGACTAAACTAGTCATGGAGAGCACACTTTCCTTTCAGTTTAAGCTCCTATGATCTGTACCTTTTCTGCACAGGCTGAGTAGTTCTTCCCATCTTAAGCTTACTCTAGTAGAACTGATTTTGAGGCTTCAAACTGCCATTCTTAACACAGTTCTTTTCAAATCGAGATGGAGGGAGCTGGATACATTCCAAGAGGTGCAGTTATCTCTGGGTTTAGGTAATTAATTATGTATGTCATTGTGCAATAATAGCTCAGTAATAGTTTGGTTGGTAACCAAACAGTGTCCATGGCCAGCAGAACGCATGTTCCCAAATTTCTCAAAGGCTCAGTGCTACAGTTTTTTATACATTGGTTATTGTACATTTGAATATTTTCATGACCGGGTAATTCCCTTAATATGCTGAGATTTAAATGCAAGATAGCTGTTTTACCTCAGTGTGTATTTAATTTTTGTTGAGGATTGATTTCATGCAGATTTGGCTCCTTGATAATACATACATATTTTTATTAATGTAAAGAGACTGTGGAATGAAATCCATATTGAAATAGTCACATTACAAAACAATGCCCCTAACTTAGTTCTATTTTCAGTGGTTTTACAGCATTCTTGAGTCTTACACTATTCACGATACCACTTGAATCTGAAAAGACCATGTCTAAATTAGAAATATGCTCCCAACATCCGCTTTATTAAATTTTTTGCTTGGTATTAGACCATAACTTTTTTCATATTGGAAATAAATGTATGTAGATGTAATATTTAGTATTTATCAAAAGTTTTCTGTGTTGAAAATCTTTTGTCATGTCTCCCCACCCCCATCAACTTTAAATAAGTCATTGTCACAAGCATCTTGTAAAGTAGCAGAACTTCTTGTGTCTTTTGCTATAGCCTCTATTGCCACAGCTGCCATAAACAAGATTGGTTACTTCAGACATTTAGACATACACAATAAGACAATGCTCACACTACAAAATCTTTTTGTCACAAGTTGTAGCAGGGAGATGAAATAGACAGTTCAAGTACGGGCAAGAAGTATTTAACATAAATGTAGAGGGCACAAGGCTCTTAGCTATGGTAGCAAACATCACAGCTTGGCAAACATTTCATTTCTGCTGAGGTAAGGAGGTAAGAGCAACTGCCCTTTTGCAGGTGGGACACTTGGTACATAAGCCTTCCAGAAACGTTAGAGCAGGAGCATTACTAGGATGAAAAAACTGTTCCTGTAATGCTGATTCTGTGCCTAACCAACTAGATTAGACCGCTGGGAATTAGACACTTACATTGGTGCCAAGTTTGTCACTGACATGGATTAGGACTGACATCAGTGATCATGAAATGCAGCGCTGCTTCTGGCACAAACTTGGCATTATACATGGAAAAGGTTTGCTCTCAGTGAGCTAAACTGTTACCTCTGACAGGAGTGTCTCTGTGATAGCTGTGTACAGAGAATGGAGAATGCTGAGAAGGAAGAAAGTAAGTTTTTGGAAATTAGAGTGTAATTGGAGTCAGAGGGGAAAAAAGAAGAGGTGATTAAAAGCTTCTCATGGCCTTTAAGGTCTTTAAAAATGTGTCCGAGTAAAAAAAAAATTGCCATAAAAGTAGCTAGAGGATAAAAAGTTTAATAGTTTAATAAATGGTTTATCCCCAAGATACATGATAGGGTCACTAGTTGATTGTAGGAACTCAATGATGCTTGGATTTCATCGTGTTTAAGCATGTGAGTCATAGAATGGGATACCTGATTTTTTAGAGCTTTACATCATTAGAACTTCCTTGGTTCTATCTCCAGAGTCTTCCGTAAACTAAAATTTTGTCTTTTTTTACTGATTTTTGTAAAAATTGCTCCTTTGCTCCTCTTTCCGGTGGGCTTTTTTTGTTGTTGTTGTTTCAGGTATTGTCTAAATATTGCAAGTGATAATGAACATGGACAGCCAAAATGAATGTTAACGTAACACTGAAATATTTTGGGGGTTTTTTTCATTTGATTTCTGCAACAGTATACATAAAGTACATTTTATACCCAGTCAGTTTGGGCAAGATTGAAACCAAACAGCATTTGTAGAGTACTGTAAGAGTCTAGAACAATTATAGCCCACCTCTTTATCTAAATGTAAATTTAACTTCTGTTTCTTGAGAAAATGCTGCAATAAATTTGTATTTGATCTTTTAATATTGAGCCTTTTAGTTACTCAATAATTTAGTACCCATGGAGACTGCATCCAGTTGCGTAAAGGTAGTCTCGCAGTGCCAGTTGAGATGGCTGAAGTAAAGCAAAGTCTGCACAGGTCTGAAAGATAACTTGAGTCCCAAGGAGGGCTGTGGCCTTCTGAAGAGGTTCCTGGGAACAGGACACACCTGGAAGGACACTCTGTCCCTGTCTTTATCAGCAGCATCCTGTTGTGTTTCTTCCACTGTGCAGGGCTGTCTGTGACACTCCCCTGGTTGTGGTGGCTACCCTAAACTGAGGGCTCTGTTGTGACATCCCCATTCTTGGTCAGAGCAACCACAAAAACCTAATACAATGTATACATACTGCAGACAAATTTATTTATACTGCGGTATAGCTTTAACCTATTTATAGGTAAATCTTAGGGAGGAGTCTACATGCAGGCTTTGATTGAGACTGCTGGTTTGGATGGCCAAAGCAGTGTTATTTTTCATCTCTTCTAAAATAAGTTCTCTGATTTTAAGTCTCCTAATCCAAAACCATAATTTGATTGAAAGGCCATCAGTTATTTAAACTACTTAGAGTTATTTGAATTTTCTTAATTTGTTTAAATAATCTGGTTACTTTTAAATAACCTCTGTCTGCTGTTCATATTCCAATAACCACAAGTGTTGATTTTGCAGAGGTCAGATTTTTTGGCTTTCTCTTACTAGTCTAAAGAGAGAAACTTGAATTTTTCACAATAATTCAACATAACTGCAGATCCTAAAAATCTTCTCATTGTAAAGATGGTCTTGTTACATAGTTGATTATTCAGGAACAACGATGAGTTACAAATACACTGAGTGTGGTAATTTGTTGATCTTTCTAGGAAATTATGTTCTCCAGATTTACTGTTTATAGTAGGATCTTGGTTTTGTTTTCTGACCCCTTCAATTTCAGTCTTTAAAGTAGTCCAAACGTGGCACAGTCATACTTCTTTTAGCACTTAGTTAACATCCAGAAGAGCTAAACAGCTGACCTCTTCATGTTGCATGGGTACATCACAGTAACACACTTTCTGTGCTCGTGCTTCCCGCAGTTACAGTGGTTAGTGGGGGTGTTGAAGAGACTGTTCACACACTACTTGCTGGGTTTGAGCTTATTGTTCTACTATAACAAGTTTATTTAACTGTTGTTTGGGCTAGAGGCAGGAAAGGGGAGCTGGTTTTGTGTGTTGGTTTTGTTAAATAAATATGTCATAAACTTGATTAATTAGCTATCACAATAGTACCTTGAAATCTCTGCATTAAGTGCACTGTGAGGTCTCTGCATCACATTCTAAGCTTTCTCTTTCCCTGAGGGTAGGAAACACAGCCAGTCATGATGTGTTTCTCTTGGAAAATAACTTCAGTCAGGTTGCCAAGATCACACAGAGCTGAGTAGCTCTGTCTCTGAACTTCATCATCTGCAGAGTTGTCTTGACCTGTCTTCTACAGTCATTAGCAATGAACATAGTAGTCTTTGGTTGTATATCATTCGATCTTACAACTTCGTAGCATTTGTTTCAAGCAGTTCATATTTTAATTTTGCATGGTCCTATTTTTTGATCCTGTATTCTTTACAGTTTGGACTATGATGGAGTCTTTTACATGAAAACAGACTATCATGAGCCCTGAAGTTTGAATTTATTGGGTTTTTTTCCTTAATTTCTTTTGTCCACTGAGGTGATTATTTTACCAATTGAAATACTTTGTTAGTTGGGCATGATTTGTTTTGAGAAATCCACATATTACATTACTACTAATAATATAGTAATAACGATTAACAACAATTTAATTTAATAAATAATTTAATTTAATAATAATTTAATTTTTTAAACCATTAAAAATTACTTGAGTGGGTATTTCTAATTTATCCAGTTTAAAAAAAAAAGGCAAGCAAACAAAAAAACAGATACATTATTGATTGCCTTGGGACAAAATCTGTCATGCATAAATTATCCTAAAATAATCACCAGTGTTTGATGTTTCTCATGCCAGTACATTGTAAGTATTGTGAGTGGATTTCATTGAGCTCTTTTACAAATAAATGCTCAAGTGCTCCTAAACTCCTGTTTCACATAACTTGAATACTTCGAAATAGTTTTTTAAGTGTTCACTGAAAAGTTTGTCTTGCAAAGGGAAAACCTTAAAAAGATCCAGATGGATTTGGCTGTGTATTATGAAGTTTATTTAATGAAGGTGGTTAAACATGAAGCCACTTGAAGAGTTCTTGTTTTTATTTTTTTAATAAAAAGTAAAAAATTCCCTTTTGTTCTATTTTTAACTGTTGAAGAAAAGCAGAAGGTGATGTGAATGTAAAAGAAGGTATTTGTATTCCATAGAATCTGAAAGCAAAATGCTCAAAATCTAAAAAAAACAAAAAAACCCCAACAACAACCAAAAAACCAACCAAAAAAAACCTGAAACAATGAAACAAAAACAAATTCAACCAACCAACCAACCAAANAAAAAAAAAAAAAAAAAAAAAAAACACACAAAAAAAAAAGAAAACCACTAAAAAACCAAATCAGCTATTTGAGTTTAGCAGTCAGGTTTATACATTAAACCCCACCTAAACTTAATGTCTTAAACTGATACTATTCCTCTGTTAGGCAAGTTACTACTGTTCAAATTGTAGTAACACCAAGTACACTGTGAAAAGTTTTCTTTACATGATTTTGGCTTTTTTCCACTCCTCTTGCAAGACAATAGCTAAAAAGCTGAAGTTCCTAAATGTTAAGCTGGTCTCCTCCTGTTGAAGTATAGTGTACTGTGTGATGGGAGTCTTGGAACGTTGATTTTTTTTTACGTATAAAACTTTCTATTTTATATGCCCTACTCCCTTTTCTTTTTTTTTTTTTGGCTTTTTTCCACTCCTCTTGTCCTATTTTGTTTTACCTTGTACACTCAGAACCAGGTCATATCCATGACATCTTTGGGGGGAAAAGCAATAGCTTTGTACAGAACATACTCCAGTAAATGGATTAGCAGGTGCACCTGCTGGACTCTTGAGCCTTTTTTAGGTTTTTTGTTGATCATACAGATTTTTGTTCATTGAACTGTTTAGACTTACTGAAAATACATATGAAGTCTCATATCCATTTTAGTAAAACTGTGTCTCTTTTTGAGTTGTAAGTGCATAATTACAGTATAACTTGGTGAGAACAGCTGTATTCTTATTTGGTACTTGAAATTGGTAAGATCTAGAAATGCTTTCAAATGCTGTGTTAATAAAGTGTTAATAGAAGGATAATTTACCCCTCCACTGAAATGCAACACTGAACATGAGACAGGAATAAATTGTGCTGATGAAAAAAAAAAGTGGCAAAACCCAAAAAACCCAGACAACCCCAATGGATAAAAGAGTAGAAAGCTAGATAATCAAAAGCTTTATTTCATTTCTTTTGATATATTATTTTCTCAAGCTGAAAATAGCTATATTATTGTAAGGAATAATTCAAAATGAAGATAAATGTGTTTTTCAAGGAAAGAATCATGAGCAGTAAATAACATATGTTAAGAAACAGCTGAATATGCTGGTCAGTCTGAAACGTGTTATTTTGATGGAAGTACTAAATTAGTCAGTAAAGAGTGTGCTGTACATTATCCTTGCAGAGAGAAGAGCATACTTGCAGTGAAAAAGTTGAAAGTACAAATTTATTATAAAGGGCTTTTTTTGTTTTCCTGTGCAGCTGTTTTTACCAATAGGGCACAACACGAATAGTGTTGATTTGGATAATGAATTAATACTTTAGATATTTAAGACTATGAGTTGCCTGTGGTTTAGGAAAAAAATCATCATTTGAATCTGTAGAAGGGATCTTGTTTCCTTTTTAAACATGATGGATAAATTTATAGAGGTTTTTAAAATACGTCCATAGGTATGTAACTTTCCATTCCTAAAATATTCTTGCTTGTAATTGCTTAGCTTGTAAAATCACATATTTCTTATGGGTCAGTATGGAATTCAGGATAAGACTTGTTGATGTGCCTTCCTGTGCCTCAAGAGCATTGCATTAGTAGAGCTTGTGTCTGTAATCAGGCCTAGAAAATGAGATTTAGAGAAGGCTAGGAAGGCAGAAAATGAGTTGAAAGGAAACGAATTGAACAAGAAAGAAGGCAGAATTGTAGAAGGTGAAAAGATAACTAGGAACCTCAAAGGGACTTAAGCTTCTAATTTTTACCTTTCTGCAGAAGGTCAAAGAAGTTTTCCTCAGTGGAGTCCTTTCAGGTTTTATGCTTTTGCTGATGACAGGATTTCTTGGTTTTCATGGCAGTTTTGGTTTTGTTTTTGATGTGTTTATTCAGATGTGTAATTTTAGCTCCTAGTTTAAAACATGGAGATGAAATATTAAACAGCTTCTGTAAATATTGATAAAAGGAAAGAAGTTATGTATATAAAATAGCTGTATGTTCTTGAAGGATATGAATTCTGGAGAAGAAATTGCTCTGAGATAAAATAACAGAATTAGTTTGAGAGAACCAATCTTGTAACCAATTACTTAGCAGATAGCGATATTAAATAGTCTTTTCCTAATTTTTAACATGGTGTCTTGAGAGTAGAAGAGAGCATAGCCTCAGATCTGTATGCAGTGCTGAAAGCTGACCAGCTGATTTTATAGAATTTTTTAAATGCCTGACTTCAATCTCTGAGAATTAGAGTTGTGACATACACAGCCTTTCCTGCTGTGAAACAGGTTTTTCATCTTCTCGAATTTTTTTGTAATCCTGCTTACAGCTTTAAGTGCTTTATCTCAGTAGCTTGTTATCCTAATATGATTGGAACAGGTAACCAGCACTAATGCAAATGAAGTAAGTTAGAGGTGTAATTTCTGTTTCTCATCACCTGCCACCAGTCACGAGTTTACAGACCTTAAGAGGTTGGTTTTATTTCTAGAGAAATATTCTGATGGAACAGCAGTTTGAGTCTTTAAATGTTCCTGTTTATAGAGAAGGAAGGTCCGGAGAAAAAGAAAATGAAGAAGGATGCTGGGAATAAGAAAGCAGCACCGGTTAGCATTCTTTTTGGTTACCCTCTGTCAGAGCGCAAACAGATGGCACTTCTCATGCAGATGACAGCAAGAGACAACAGTCCAGGTGATCTTACAAAGTTAACAGTTTTCTTCCTCTTGCCTGTTTAACTCTGTCCTAGTCAGAATATTCTGAACCCTGATGTTTTTCCACAATCTTTGATTTTTTTCACATATTTTAAATCATTCATACTTCTGTTGAAACTTACCTCACCTGGATGAGTAATTTGATGAAAAATTCTTGATCTTCTGTATTTACGTGAAAAGCTTTGCACTATGATAGCTGTAAAAATTAAAGATTTCTTCCTTTGGTTATTTTTGCCTCTCAGACACTGTTCTGTATGGATTATTTAAAGCCTGAAATGCTTTCTTTTTTCTTTTAATTGAAGCTTAACTATTATCTTATTGTCTCACTTTGGAGCAGGATTTTAATTTAGGAGGAAATGGGATCATTTCCTTAGGATTTAGTGGGAGAGGGGAGACATCTTGGTTTTAATTCACCATTTCAAACCTTGGTCCAGCTGTATTTAAAAAAAATTTTTACGTATGTGTACGTTCTACAGGTGTAAAGTTTTTACAAAATTGCTATTTAAAAGCAAATGGCTTAAGGTTTCCTTAAGGAACTATCCAGTCCACCCAGCTGTGTTGGTACAGCTGAGGATTTATATACACAGACTGTAATTCCTTAAACTGGCATCCCACTACATAAAAATACAGTGGAATTTTGCTGGAGGAAGACGAAGCAGGGTAGATACTAATCTGTGTGATCATGCTTTGTCTTGGTTCAGCAGAATTTATACCAGAGTATGTGAACTGTGTAGTTTGGATAGACTTCATCTGTCCTAGAAACTTGCTTAAAATAGTAAGATTTTGCAAAAATGCCCTTTTTCACATGGAAAATCAGCATTGTGTTGATACATGTGAAGGGTAAAATGTCTTTTATTTACATATAATTATTCACTGATCATTATTATTTTTGAAGGCAAGTGTTGACAATCTTTTTACTTCACCTCGTTTTAATTAACAGTGACCATTTAAAAACCTGTTTTACAGATTCCACCTTAAATCATTCCTTACAAACAACACCAGCACAAAAGAAAACTCCAACCTCTTCTTCAAGACAAAAAGACAAAGTTAACAAGAGAAACGAACGAGGGGAAACTCCTTTACATATGGCAGCAATTCGAGGGGATGTTAAACAGGTCAAGGAGCTGATCAGATTAGGTGCAAATGTAAATGTAAAAGATTTTGCAGGTAAGTCAATACAAGTACTCTTAACTGTATAAATTAAAAGTAACACTGAAGTTGTTAACAGAGGTTTCCTTTTGGCTTGTGTTGTCATAGAAATTCTCAAATTGTGTTTTTCATTTCCCATGGCAGTGGTAGTACTGGGACACTATAGTATATAGTGTATTGTTAGAACAATATATTAATGCCCAGAGGCTTCAGCTGTGTCCAGGGCCTTTGCACAGTAGGTATTTACAGAAATACATACACAGTTGCTGAACTTTGTAGGATTATGCTGGGCAGAGTCAAATGGTGAGACTGTGGGCTACATAGGAGATGCAAACTTTAGTAATGGTGCAGGTGGTGGCACTGTGATGTGCACTGTCTTCACTGGGACAGCTGGTATGCACCAAGGCAGATGAGAGTGGTATATTGCACTTGTCATCTAGTCCTGCTGGATTAATGACAGCTTTGATATGTCAGTATTTGCTGTGATTTCAGCAGTGATTGATGAGCTTTGTTAAGTTGTAACATAGGAAATATTTTTAGGTGTATGGGTTTTGGTTTATGGGTCTGAATTACGTTCTCAGTGGGAATGGTTGAGAGGAGCTGAGGTAGCAAGCCCCTGTGGGAGAAACTATGAGCTATGTAGCACAATTAGTTGTCAGCTCAAACTTGACATCAAGAGAAGATAATAATGAGATGAACTGAAATCTTGACTTTAGGTAAGAAATAGATTGGCAATTTCTTGGTTTGCAGAGGGTAACTGAATTTGTATTTGAACATGAAGCTGCCCAGGACTGGCATGTAGAGGAAGAGAACAAGCAGAAGTAGAACACTGTGAGATCTTCAAAGTTAAGAGGGGAGATGAAAAGAACTTGTTGACAAGAGCAATTTTAGAAAAAGAGGGGGAGGTTCAGGGGAAGACAGGCCCGTAGAAATCTCAGGGAGAATAATAGAAGCCCTTCAAGAAGAGATGTAGTGGGTTGACCTTGGCAGGCTGCCAGACACCCACCCAGCTGCTCTCTTACTTCCCTTCTTCAGCAAGGTGTGGGGAGAAAATAAGGTGGAAAAAAGCCCTTGTAGGTTGAGTTAAAGACTGCTCAAAAAGAAAAGCAAAAGCTGCATGTACAAACAAGGGAAGAAGAGGAATTCATTCACTACTTCCCATTGTCAGGCAAATGTTCAGTCACTTCCCAGGAAGCAGGGCCTCAGCAGGTGTAACAGGTGCTTGGAAAGAGAAATGCCATAATGTACGAACTACCTGCCTTCTTTGTCCTTTCACTGAGCTTTTATTGCATGATATCCTTTGGTATGGGATACACATTTGGGTCAGCTGTCCTGGCTATGTCCCCTCCCAACCTCTTGTGCAGGAGGAGGGAGAGAGAAAACCATGACACTTCACAAGTCCTGGTCAGCAGTAGCCAAATCCCCAGTGTGCTGTGAGTAAGTACTGGTGTGTAGCCCCAAATGCAGTGCACAGCACTGTATGGGCTGCTCTGAAGGAAGGTAACTTCATGGCTTCATTCCAGTCTGACCTAGTGCAGATACTTAATTTTAAAGGCAAACGAAAGGAAGAGGATGGTGGCTGGAGCTGCTTCTGAGAATCGGTTGGAAACAAGTGGTTGGGAACTTCATTGAAAATTCTGGAGGAAATGTTTGGGATCAAGTGAGATACTTTTCTTTTGGTAATCCAAAGTGAGAAGCAGAGATGGCTGAACTTCAAAATACTGTGCAGAGAGAGAAGTCAAGAAGAGGGGGAGGATTGAAGCAGTGAGTCATGAGTGGAGAAAAGTAGGAATTTAGGATGCAGTGTAGTTTAGAGAATTAGAGTTTCTTAGCTAAGGATTTGGCAGAGCTAAAGGAGCAGAAAATGAATTAGTAATGGAGGAAGTAACCCTGCTCATGGGATATCTGCCAGAATGATACTGCAGTGTGAGAACAAGAGTTAAGGAAACAGATATTGACAGCAAGCCAGCACTAGAGTTGGCAGGCTGGACATTGTGAAAGGATGGAAAAGCAAAGCAGTACAACATGGAGAAAAAATAAATTGCAGAGATAATTAATACAGAGAATAAAAGACAGGGATCAGAGAGCTGAGAGCACAAGAGTGTTATCATGTTGGGTGAGTGTGAAAGGGGCAAAAAAAAATGGAAAGAAGGAGGTGGTAGCCAGACAGTGCTGGAAGTGAGTAACCCAAGTGATGATTGAAGAGGAAATTTAGTGCATGAAGAACAGAAAGAAGTGTTTTGCTCTAGAATAACTTAGAAGCTTTTTTCTTTTTTTTTCCCTTTTCCTTTTTTTTTTTTTTTTTTTTTTTTTTTTTGTTTTTTTAGCTTTTTTTAAAATTTAAATGAGTGGCAGCTTGGAAGTTGAGTGAAAGATGAAGGTGAGAAATCCCATTACTGAGGGGTTAGGTAAATTAGGTAAATTAATTAATTAATTAGTTAGGTAAATTAAATTACATC
Organism: Machaerirhynchus nigripectus; assembly: GCA_013397975.1. Lineage (NCBI taxonomy): Eukaryota > Metazoa > Chordata > Aves > Passeriformes > Dicruridae > Machaerirhynchus > Machaerirhynchus nigripectus. Next base: position 235,396 of record VZRQ01002276.1, read on the forward strand.
CACTTCGTGGATGTACAAGACTGCTACTGATTAGACACAGAGTTCACGTGAATAAGCTCTTCCAGACTTTTGCTGGTTATGTTGGAAACAAAAGTCGAATGCCTCCCCAGAACTGGGCTTTGAGAAGGCATCAATAGCAGTTCAGGTCAGCTATGAAGTGGAAGTCAGCAAGCTGGGGAGAGGAAATTGAGGTAAGGAGTATAGCATGTGTGGGTTGTCATCTTCAGCTGACACTCTGCTACAGAAAATGAGCACTGAACTTGTGGAAATCAAAACTGTAAAAAATGACTAGTGTTCTGGGAAATACCAGGAATCAGTTCTCTGTCACTGTTAATTAATAGCTTATTATCCAGCTTTAAGTGTTGTTAATGATTCCTAGTACGTGTTCAGTAGCTCTGAAGGAGCACTGGTTATGGTAATTTGCCATACTTATTTTTTCCAGTAGTGTGGTTTTCAAACTGCTTCCATATACAATAATATTATTTATATATACACTTAACACAGTTCAAATGTTTACTAGTCAAAGAATCTCTAACATATTTAGCCTGGGAATTTTGTACCAGATTTTGTCTTTTACTATTTGATTTGTGATTCCAGCATTCAGTTTAATCTCAGAAAAATTTGGATTTGGCGTGAGGTTTAAAGTTGATAAAGCATGTGTTGTTCATCAGACGGATGGTGTTGCTGTCCTGCCAAGTACTGTGTGTGAGAGTGTGTTTTGAAATGTTTGGAGGCAATAGAGATCTACAGCACAGGAGGAAAAAACCAGATCTTTGATCTTTCAGTCTACCATTCTTCACTCTAGGATGGACACCACTGCACGAAGCTTGTAACGTTGGTTACTACGATGTTGCTAAAGTTCTGATAGCAGCGGGAGCTGACGTGAACACGCAGGGCTTGGATGATGATACCCCACTTCATGATTCTGCTAGTAGTGGGCATAGAAACGTGAGTGTTCTGGGAGAGTGGGAGGGGGATAAATACGTGGTTTGAAATGCTGAAGCTTTGAAGAACAAATCCTAACTGTCCTCATTGCAGTCGTATGGTCGTATAGTTCTGCTTCTGCTGTTTTGGCAGCATCTTAAAGTTTTTCTGATTGTCTTTGTTTCATCTGACTTCTATTGCCAGATATTTTCTACCAATATCTGGTATCTTAAATATTTGAAAGTTTCACCTTTATTTTCTTAGTAAATAAACACTACAGTGACTTTTTTTGAGAAACTTTTACTGTATAGAATTCTCAAAAGAAAAATGTCTCCTAACAGTATACTATGGATTTGTGTATATTATACATGTGTTCATAAATATTTAAAGGTATATGTCCTGTATTTCGTTTTGCATATTATTTGTGGCACTGAAATAGAGAATTGATGTATACATGTTACTATTTTTTAAAATTCACCAATCTGCACTTAGTGGAGAAGATAAATGGAGCTCTGTAGGTATTTTACATTAGCTTCTAAATTGGTTCTTAATTTCTGCAAATAAGATGCAGAAATGACTCTGCTTTCCCTTAACGTATCTTTTATTTCATTACTGTGTGTGCGATCTGTTGTATAAAGCAAAGGATAGAATACATCCTTGAATCAAGTATGCTTTCCAAAGAAGATGTTCAGTTTGGAAGTTTTTTCTGGAAAAGCTAGAGAAATGAAGATAATCTATTAGGAATTTTTTTAGTAACTGTTTTTTATAGGGATCTAAACAAAGATCTTGGGTCTTTAGATCAAGCTTTCATAGAGTTGTAGTAGAGTCTTGGAGAACGGGACCTCTTGCTTATCTGGTCTCAGTACAGATACCTGTGGCCTTCTCACTGACATTACGTACCAGAGTAATTCTGAAGCTTCCTGTTAAGGTATCACTGTCTGCTGAATTTCCCCATTCTTACCACATAGGGAAAAAAAAGTAATTAATACTGGACACTGTGCTGAAAATGCAGTGGCCTTGGTATCACTGTAACATTAACAAATTGTTGCCCTTTGATGATGGAGAAGTTGATGATTTTGATTTATTGCATGCAGTAGCGGGTGGGGGTAGTTTGTTCCTCCAGTAAGATACTTAGATCTCTTTCAGAGCTTTTTGGAACTGCTGTGGAAACCAATAGTACTGAGACTTGTAAAACCTTATCTTTTCCTTATTTAAGTGCAATAAAATGTGGAGCTGAGGGTGAATCAAGTGCAGAGGAGTAGAGAGCCTGGTAGTTGGGGAACCAGATGAATTGTGTGAAGAAATGCTGGAACAGCAAGAACAAAAGGCACCTGTTGCTTTCTTTTATAATGGTGCCATGTCTGTGTGACAGAGGACAACTGTCTCTAGTCTTCCCCTTCACTTCCTTTAAAGAGCAGACTATGTATACTCTACCTGGACTTTGCATTTTAGTTGCTGAAGTCTTGCTTTCCAGTCTCAGTGTCATAGATAAGAGTTAGGATTGCATATCATGTTACTCAGCTTTTGTGTGCAACAGGGGATTTTTATGTTGGTCAAGTAACATGTTGTGGATAACCTAAAAGTTAATTTGTTTAATGCTGCAGATTGTGAAGCTGTTGCTTCGACATGGTGGAAATCCATTTCAAGCCAATAAGCACGGGGAGAGACCTGTTGATGTTGCTGAAACTGAAGAATTGGAAATGCTACTGAAAAGGGAGGTGCCCATATCTGATGATGAGGACAGTTGCTCAGGTAAAAGTAGTTATTTAGGTGCATACTTAAATGCATCATTTCACCTGAGGTTAAGTGGCTTTAATCTTTTGCATAGTGTTAGCTATTAAGACTTACTGCAGGTAACAATTGATACTGCTAAGGTTGTCTTCCACTTTTATTTTTAGAGGTAGTTCGTTAATTTTACAGTTGAATTATCTTAAATGTGTATTCTGGTTTTTTTTTCTTTTCTCTCTGTCTTTAATAAGCTATTCCCACTCTGCAAATCAACTGTATATCAGGATGGTGGTTTTACCAGAGAAAGGTGTAGAGGAAAAATACCATTTTTTTTACAATACAGCGTGTTTTCTGAGATGTTTTCATGGTGAAAAATATCCCCAAAGTCACTTATTCTCCACCTTTGGTAGATGAATCAGGAGTCAGTGTTTCACATGGGTGTAACTTAGTGTGGGAAAGTCCCTGCCAGTGGGGGAACCACTGGTTTCTGCGGGCGACCAGGTAGATGACTTGCTGAAGTGGAGGCAGTAATTCTTGGCCCCTCCTGTATTTCTGCAGATTGAGGAGTATGTAACCCCTCTTGGAGCACAGAAAGAATTGTTGCCTCAGAAGCAAAAGATTCTTGACCATGAGTAACTTACTTGAGTGCCAGACGGAAGCTTTTCGTTTGGCTTTCACAGAATCTTCAATGATTCAGAATCTTCTAGGTAAAAGCAATGAGGTGGATTGAAAACTGGCTGAATGTCTAGGCCAGAAGGGTGGTGATTAGTGGCACAAAGTTTATTTGGAGGCCAGTAACTGCCTGTGTACCGTGGATCAATACTGGGTCCACTCCTGTTTAACACCTTCATTAATGGTTGAGGTAGAGTGTACCACCAGGAAGTTCCTAATGACACAGAACTGGGAGCTCTGTGGAGGAGTGAGTTGTGCTGTCATCCAGAGGAACCTCATCATGTTGGAGAAACAGGCTTGTGGGAATCTCATGTAGTTCAACAAGGGGAAGTGCAGAGTGCTGCAGCTGGGGAGGAACAGCCATCCAAGCAGCAGTGCAGGCTGGGATCTGACCAGCTGGGAAAGTGGCTTTGCAGAAATGGCCCTGAGTCATGGTGAACAACACCAGCTTGACCATGAGCCAGCAATGTGCCCTTGCTGCAAAGAAGGCCAGTGGTATCCTGGGCTGCATTAGGGATGCTGCCAGCAGACAGAGGGAGGTGATCCTTCCCCTCTGCTCAGCACTGGTGAGGCCACAGCTGGAGTGCTGGGTCCAGTTCTGGGCTCCCCAGTATAACAGAGACGCTGACATAATGGAGAGAGTCCAGGGAAGGGCCAGGAAGGTGATGAAGAGCCTGGAAAAGCAAAGGCTCAGGGGGATCTTGCTGATGTGTACAAATACCAGAGGGGAGGGTACAAAGAGGGTGGAGCTGGGCTCTTGTCACTTGTGCCCAGTGACAGGACCAGAGGCAATGGGCACACAGTGAAACACAGGAAGTTCCCTCTGAAGAACAGGCAACATTCTTTTCAGTGTGAGGGTGACCAAGCAGTGGCAGAAGTTGTCCAGGGAGACTGTGGAGCCTCTGTCCTTGGAGACACTCAAAATCCTTCTGGACGTTGTCCAGGGAGACTGTGGAGCCTCTGTCCTTGGAGATACTCAAAATCCTTCTGGACATGGTCCTGGGGCAACCGGCTCTGGGTGTCCCTGTTTAAACAGGGTGGGTTGAATGAGATGATCTCCAGAGGTCCCTTCCAACCTCAACCATTCTGTGATCTGTGGAAAGCACACAAAGAAGAGCATCATGTCACGTGATTATAAAAGTTGGTTTCTCTTTCTCAGACAAATAAATAAAACTCAACCCCCTAGGAATGTTTTCTATTCAAAGCTTCACTATACATCAAGAAAAGAAAAGTCATAGTGCCATATGTTCTGATGTAGTGTTAACATTTGTGGCGTTAGAGTAACCTGAAATACAGTACATGGCTCTTCTGTTCTAAGGGACAGTTGTGGCATCACTTCACCGAATCAACTTCAGCTTAATGAAATCATTAATCTTAAGACAAACATTTTTACATATGTGCAATAGAAACTTGTTACTGTTTAGCAATTGATTCCTCAACAGTCTGTCTGTGCAGGGTATTGTCCCTGGGACAGAGGTTATACAGGAATTATGCCCAATAGGTGAGGTTTCCAAAATTTAAAGTGCATTACTTCTATTAGATATAAACGTTAATTAGTATTTTTACATGCCTAAGTGAGAGCTGTAAAGGGAGGGGAGAACTTTGTTTTCATGACCTTCTGTTTTCTCTTAAAAAGCTTAATTCTATTGAGAAGGTTTGTTGTATGTTTAAAGTAGGTTTTATTGTTTTTTCATTTGTGAAGAGGTGACTGCTGAACTGAACTCTTCTGTCCTGAAGTGTGACAAGTGTTCCATCAGTATTCAATTAACTTTTGGTTTTCTTACTCTAGATTCTGAAGAAGCTCCATCTGTAAATCCTTCCAGTGTAGATGGGAATGTTGATTCAGAAGCAGAAAAGGACTCTGTAGCCAACAACAGCAAACAAACGGTCCCTAGTAAGGCACCACTTCCATCTGCTCTAGATGAGTATGAGTTTAAAGATGATGATGAAGATGAAATGAAAAAAATGATTGATGACAAACATATTCTTAGAAAAGACTCAAGGAAAGAAGATGAGACTGAAGTTGAAAAGACCAGCTTATTTGTGAAACAAGAAAAAGTTGTCTTTTCAAAATCATTCAAAAACAAAAAACAGAAACCATCTAGAGTTCTGTATTCAAGTTCTGAAAGTTCAGATGAAGAAATACTTCAGGACAAGAAGATAGTCTCTCCTTGCTCTGTTTCAGAGACATCAAATTCTGACGTCAGAGTGAAGAAAGAATATATGGTTACAAATGAACACAAGCAAAAGGGCAAAGTTAAAAGGAAAGTAAAAAATCAGAGCAAAAATAAAGAGAATCAAGAAGTAAAGCAAGAAAAAGAAAATGCTAGAGTAACAAATATAGCTGCTTCTGGGTTAGATTCTTTAGATAAAGCTAGAGAGGAGGAAACCTTTAAGAAGTCTTTCACCTCAAAAGAAGATTCTTCTTTGCATCTGTTTCATATCACTGCGGGAAAATCTCCGAAGCATCCCTGTGGGTTAAGTGAAAAGCAGTCAACACCATTAAAGCAAGAAAACACCAAAACTTGCTTATCACCAGGAGGTTCTGAAATAACATTGCAGTCCGAATTAGTTCGGTATGATCACAACACTGATTCTGATTATCTAGTTGAAAGTTCTAGTGGCAAATCTTGCAAGCACAAAGAAAAAAGCAAGCATCATCAAAAGGATTTTCACTTGGAATTTGGTGAAAAATCTAGTCCTAAAATTAAAGAGGAAGATAATAGCTCAACATTTGAGAATTCAGAGTATACTTTGAGAAAAATTGACAAGGAAGGTAAAACACTTAAAAAGCATAAATTAAAGCACAAAGAAAGAGAAAAGGAAAAGCACAAAAAGGAACAGGATGGAGAGAGGGAGAAACACAAACATAAAGATAATATTAAAGAGGTTCAAAGAAGTATTGAGTTTGACAGAGAATTTTGGAAAGAGAACTTTTTCAAAAGTGATGAAAATGATGATACATTGTTAAATACAGAACATGAATCTCTTGCTTCAGACAGAAAATCAAAGCTAGAAAAAGCTGTGGCAAAAGAAGATAAGTTAGTTAAGGAGAGACAGTTCCAGAAAGAGAGAAGTACTAAAGATGAGAGAGAAAAAGAAAAGAACAAAAAGGAAAATGAGAAGTTTCTCAAGGATGAAAAAATAAAAGATACAAAAGAAGAAAAAGAAGTTATGCTTGCAGATAAAGAAATTGAATTGTTCTGCTTTGGTGCTAAAGATGAGACAGCCAGTGTGCATTTAATAGAAAGAGAAACAGATACTGAAAAGCAGGAAAAGAATATAAAGGAAAACAAAGAAAAGACAGAAAAGCGATTCTCAGCCAAAGAAAAAGATGTTGAAAAGACAGAAAGAAAACATGGAGAAAAAGAGAAAAAGTTAAAGCATGAATACAAAATGGAGAAAGAAAAAGCAGAAGTAAATGAAAATACAGAGAAAGTAAAGGAGAAGTCCAGTTTTCAGCAAGCAGAAAGGTGCCATAAGGAAAATGATAAAGTGAAAAGCATGGGTACTCTTAAAAAAGTTGATGACAAGGAAAGAAATAAAGAAAAGACTGATAAGAAGCATGATAAAGAAAAGGCTGATAAAGACAGACATTGGGCTGAAGGCAAAGATAAACACTGTACTGAAAGAAAAGTCAAACAGTCTGAAAAAGAATCTGAATATACTAAATCAGAAAAAAATAGAACTAAAGAAAAGGAATTTGAAAAAAAAGACAAATCCAAAGACAAGGAGACCTCATCACTGGCAAACTCAAAACACATGCAAGAGGAAAGGAGATGCAGTATTACAGAAAGTAATAAAACAGCTCATGACAAACTGTCATCTTTGAAAGAAAAACCAAAAGATGATTTGTTGAAAACTCCAGATGGTAGAGAGAAAGATAAAAAAGATAAAGATATAGACCGATACAAAGAGAGAGACAAGCATAAACTGCATCAAAGTAGTTTGCTTAAACTAAAATTTGAACATGAGAAACTTAAGCCTAAACCAGCTCCTGCACCCAAGGATGCTCGGCCTAAAGAAAAAAGATTAGTTAATGATGATTTAATGCAAACTAGTTTTGAAAGAATGCTTAGCCTTAAAGATCTGGAAATAGAGCAGTGGCATAGAAAGCATAAAGAAAAAATAAAACAGAAAGAGAAGGAACGTTTGAGAAACCGCACTTGTTCAGAACATAACAAAATGAAGGAAAAACCCAAACACTCGTTAGCTGAAGTAAAAGGCAAAGAACTGATTCGTTCAAAAAGTTCAGAGCTTCCAGATGTTTGTATGAAGGAAAAACAGCAGAAAGATGCTACAAGTAATAGATCACAGTCAGTAGATACGAGAAGTGTCAGTGTTGGAAAGCCTTCATTGGCCTTAGATAATTTAAGTAGATCCCCCAAATCAGAAAGTGAAAAGATGGGGCTGAGCTCCAGGTCAGTGTCCATGGTTTCTGTTGCGAGCTCTGAGGATTCTTGCCATACCACAGTAACTACTCCAAGGCCTGCAACCGAATATGATTCGGACTTTATGCCAGAAGGTTCTGATTCCCAAATGTCTTTTTCGCAGTCACCGTTTTTGGCAAGTGCCAAATCACCAGCCCTTGTCGAAAAAGAGGCCGATGGTCTTGCTGAGTTGCCAGATCGCGTTAAGCCACCTTTCACGAACAGGCTCCCACAAATGTATGTTCGATCAGCGTCTGTTGAAGATGCTAAGTTGGTTTTAAATGAGTGTAGGCCTGTTATAGAGGTTCGACGATGCAGCATGCCTGCTGCAGTTTCTGAGCACAGCAAACAGCCTCGAATGTCAGAAGAAAACAACCAGAACTCTCTGACGTCAGTTCAGACTTACGGTAGCCCTTCTCCTAAACCAGAACTGCCGTGTAGCACACTGGAAAGAGATTTTCAAAGTAGTGTGACTGTTCTGCAGTCGAACTTCACGTCATCTCCAAATGGGGCTGTTAGCAACAAGCAGGCAACAACGGGGACAAGTACCATTAAAGATACTGCTCACATGAGCCCTTCAGAAGACTCTAACGTGCATTTAGAGCCATGTAGTCAAAGTGGTGTGACTCAGCAAACCAAACCATGGGATGTGCCTTTTGACAGACTTAGTTCATTAAGCAATGAGTTTAACAGCTCAGGTTGTGGTGTATCAGAGCAAGATACTAAAAGCATTATAGTAGTGCATAATTCTGAGAGCAGGACATTAAAAGAGCAACAAGAATCTGAATTTTTGCCTCAGCATGCTGAAATTAAGGGAAATTCCAGTTCTCAAGAATCAGCATCATTTTTGCCTTCACAGTCGCCTTGTTCTTTACCTATCCAGCCACTTCCAGCCATGTCAAAACATGTTTCTTTACCAGGCATTAACAGTCAAGATTCATCATTTGTACAGCAGCCAAATCTAGTTCAGACTACAACTTCCGCTTTGGATACAGACACTACTAGTACCAGAGAGCTGGAAAATGCTTTCTTCCCTTCAAACATTAAGAAGACTGATGCACCCATTGCTGTATATTCTGAGGGCTCTGTGAAGGATGTTTCACAGAGCTGTGAAAGGGTGAATGATTTACCAGTGGTACCATTAGAGAAAGATACTCCTGAAAGTGATAGCAGTTCACCGTTCGATGTGAATTCATACACATTCAGTAAAGTTGTTTGTAAGAATGCGCTGAGTGAAGTGGATGGTAACACAGCAGATAATTCAGATATTAGAAATGAAAAAGACCAACAAGAAAAGTTGATCTCTGTGCATGTTGTTGATAGTAAAGCCAATTCTGATACCTGTGAACTAAGTTCAGGAATGTCAAAGGGAATTACAAACGAATTGATTAATAAAAGCCCCTGCACTGCAGGCAGAGAACATGTGTTGGTAGATGATCCACCGCAGTGCTCCTGTCTATCCAACTTGGAAAATAGTTCACAACAGATTACACAGGAAGAGGTGCATAAATACAGCCAAATACTTAAAGTAGAAGTTGCTGAGGATCAGAAGATGGAACAGCAAGAAGTACCCCAAAGAATGACAAGGAATAGAGCAAATTTGCTTGCTAACCAGGGCAAGCAGAATCCTCTTAGCTGCACACAAACATCAGAAAAAGAGTCTGAATCATTAGCATCTATGAAAGCAAGAATTAGATTAACTGAAGATGATGATGCTCAGGTCCATCATCCACGTAAAAGGAAGGTGTCACGTGTGCCTCAGCCTGTGCAAGCGAACCCTTCTTTGCTGCAGGCCAAGGAGAAGACCCAGCAGTCGCTGGCAGCTATTGTTGATTCTTTGAAACTTGAAGAGATTCAGCCATACAGTTCTGAGAGAGCAAACCCCTATTTTGAATACTTGCACATAAGGAAGAAAATAGAAGAGAAGCGTAAATTGCTGTGCAGTGTTATTCCTCAGGCACCTCAATATTACGATGAATATGTGACCTTCAATGGCTCCTACCTGTTGGATGGCAATCCCTTGAGCAAGATATGCATCCCAACTGTAAGTAACATGGTCTTCCAATATACAGTATAAAGAAAGGTGTGTTTTGGTTTTATTTTTGTAGCTTCCGTATTTTTCCAAACTTTATTCTGAGTATTCTGCTGAAAACAGTAAGTTGACATATGTCAAATTAATATTGATTAATAGCATCATATTTAAGAGCCCCATTCAGTGGAAATAGAAACAGTGGTTTCACAGTCTTTATAAGACAAACCATGTATGACATCTGTCAAGGGCACACAGACAAATACTACATTTCAAAGTATGTAAAGCCTACTCTTTCAGAAGTGAAGTCAATTACTGAGAGCTTTTCTGAATTTCTGCTGTCAATAATTTGGTTAAAACTAATTAGTCAAAGCTGTTTCATTTGGAGGGGGGTGATGTGCAGTGCTTCAAAATACAAAGTCCATCACCGAATGTTTTAAGTAGGAGAGTGCCTGCCAGCTACCTCAAAAGCAGCAGATAAAATCTTCTGTGTCCTGGCTTTTATAATCCATCGATCTAAAGTATTCATAATTTTATTAAATAATGTCAAGGTTTTTTTCCTTTTTACTGAAGAACATCTGTAGTTAAGAGACACTTGTTTAGTTCTAAGCGCTCCATTTCTGAATGGCCAAGTTATTATGTCAGCTTGCCTAAGATAGCTCACCTTTCCTTGAGAGTAAAAAAGCTTTCACTTTTTCCAGTAGAGTTGAAGACTTTTTTTGATTAAGCAATGAATAGAAATTTAATGTGTAAATTTAAAAATGTTTGCCTCATTACACAGGTAGTCATAATTCTCTCTACAAGCTGTTTGTTCTCATTTTCTGGAAGTGGTAGGCCAGTTATAGTCTGAGGAAAGATGTGGGTAAGATGACCCTTTTATACTTGGTCTGTAAGTGAACCAGGGATGAGCTTTGCCACAATATACCAGGCTGTCAGCCTTCCCAAGTCTGCAGATCTTTCTCAGCAGCTGTTGCAGCTTCTGTAACATCTTTATCACCAGCGGCATAGATCTTTTTTTCAAGCTGCTGCTGCTAGTCAAGTACGTACTGTTTCCAGGCTACAGCTTACTGCTTGGGCATCACACTTCAGTGCTTTATTTGGGATAAGTGGAAAGTAGAGAAGAATGGTATATATTTTTCCCTGGCCCATCTCCTACCTGAGCAACAGAATTCTATTCCCTGTCATAAATGGCAATGTGTGTAGACACTGTAAGGAAGGCAGAGTTACTGACTTGATATTAAAGCACTGCCTTATAATTCCTTCCTGTCTCTATTGCTGTGTGTAATAGGGACTCTGCAGTTTATGAAAACAAATTTAGGTATTGGAGGGCAAAATCTCAGCTAAGAGGTTCAGAAAACATCAGAGATGGATGTGTGCTTCCTAGTCTCAGTGGCTTTTAATTAATTGTTGAAAAGCCTCTTTAAAAAAAGCTGATAAAAAGGTAAATATGTAATTGAAAAATTACAGTTAGTGATTTTTTGTCTCATTTAGATTTCTGGTTTGATTCCCTACACATACATGTTCTGATGGTAATGATGATTTTAAACAGTTAATTGTTTTGTATATACTTTGACGGTCCTGTTAATATTCAAGAGAGAACAGGTGGAACTTTTTATTCCAAGCTGGTAAAAGCAAAAAGGAAGAAGATAAATTCTGAGAAGCCAAAATAAATAATTAGGAAATTGGTGGTTGTTTTCATTAGAATTAAAGTGTAAGAAAAAGCGTGAGTTTTGTTCTAAATAAGAAGATACTCTAAGCAATTCAGTTTTGTTTGTCTGAAAAATCTCCAGTACAACTAAGTGATTTTTTTAATTGCTGTCACTTGTGTAAATGTACAATTCTGATTGAAGTTTTCATGTTTCCTTTCAGAAAAAAGGTACTGTTTAAAAAATGAGTAGTAGTTCAGATTTAACTTAAAAGCAGTTTGCTTATGTACACAGTTTAATAATTTTATTTTGTCACCATTGAAAATCAAAATCATACTAACTCCTGTTAAAAATACCATAGAAATGAGTATTGCTAAGCTAAGGATCATTTCATTCTCAGAAATAAGTCTTTGTTTATTGTACACATTGTCCAACAAAGTGAAAATAAAGGCTATGCCTAGTCTCTCGGAAATGGTGAAATATTAGTAACGTGTTGTTACGCCTATAATGCAGAATTTAACAAGCAACTGTAAAACTACCTTTTTGTCGAGTTTTGTTTTACAGTTTTTCCTTTGATTCTCTAATGACTCTCTGTTAACCAAATTTTTGCCTCATCAATTTACATAGAAAGTAGATACTCTTTCTTTAATTATTCCTGTGTTACAGATATCCCTTTGTGTAGGTCTATGTGAAGACCATATATTTAGCTCTGACACTGAAACTCGGCTGGTTGGTGTAACATACTGTTCTCTGCATTGGAATTTTAATGATTCACTGTAGTTTATCTGATGAACTTCAAACATGCTGTAGGTGGGAACGAGGAGATGGTGTGCTAAAACTTTATTTCCACAGCCTTGTTTATATATTGTAATTTATAGCCCAGATCACGTAAGGCCGTGAGGGTATTCATGTATTAATTGTGGCTTCCCTCTCAACAGTGCAAATGCAAAACATAAGGTAGGAGACATAACATTAGTTCAAAATAGAAGGAAAAAAATCTGAGCCTTCTAACAGAGTTTAAGTTGTACTTGGCTCTGTTGCCTTTCAGATTGTTCATTCCACCTGTATGTTCTACGGGGTTCAGTCTTCTTTACTGTCTCCAGAGAAGAGGTGCCAGGATGATTGGCTGCCAGCCTCCAATGGCTATCTAGCAGATGTGTTTTTAGTAAAAGGGATTCTGCCCAGTCTCCCTGGCATTGCTGTAGAAGCTCAAGTGGTAAAATCTAATTTTAGGGGTATTACCAGAAACTTGTTTTCAGCATGAAATAGAGCATTAGAGCAGGCCAGTTGTTTGGATGACATAGAACAGTGGAGGTCTGTAGCAGGCACAAATGGGGACTGAAGGTTATCGAGTGAAGAGCTGATGGTCTTGTAGCTGTTTTGAAGGATGCAGGGCCTGCAGGGAAGTTGCTGATTGATGTGTTGGAGATAGGGAAGGCATGTCTTGAACATGAGCTCTTGCCAATCAAACCTGCTCTAGTGGCTGGCTCCAAGTGAGGTGGAGCAGAGGCACAAGGCCAAGTTCTGTCTGGCTTTTCTGGGTCATTTCTCAGACTGGGAACAGAGAACACTCTGAAGGAGGCAGGGGCCCTTTGTTTCCCTCTCTTCTGTATGGAGTGTGGGCCCTTAAGACCCTAGTTTGATATTTTGCTTATACAAAGAACAGAGGGCCCTTTTTTTTCGTGGTGTTCAGTTTCATGTTCTGTTCTCCCAAGTCCAACCTATATGTTTGTACTTTCCCTACACGGTTCTTGTGTTCTCTTTAGTAACAACCTATTTGACTAGAAGGTCCGAGAGGCTCCTCTGGCTGTTCCTGCCTCAAAACTTCTAAGTTAGACTTCCTGGTCTCAAAGAAACCCATTTCCTTTGTCTGAGTCCAGTGCTGGTTCACAAGCCAGGATTTCCAGCAGGTGGTGTGCGACTACCCAAATCCTACCCAAATTCAAACTCTTAAGAATCTGAGGGTCACTCTTCCCAAGTTTCCAAGAAGAGAGGAGAAAAGCGATCATTCCGTAAATGACTGTAACCAAACCTAGCCCTGTATTTGGCTGTACATTTTGGCAGGTGGTGCTGGGCTGGGCAGGAGTGAAGAGTTTTTGGATGTATCCAGTGGCAGTAGGGATGGGGTCACTGAGACCTGTCGGTGTCACACAAGTCTGAACGTAGTCTGTGTTCAGGGCTGAACATAATCTGCTGAAACAGAGTCCTACACCTTTAAATAAAAGTCCACACAAGTCTGCTGTCTAAATTACCAGCTCCTTGCCAGGTTACTTCGATGGTGTTGGTTCTTATTTCTTTTGCGAAATTAAACGGTCTGTAAATTTGAGGGAATAACATTTTATAATATTTGAAATGCAGTGACAGGACAAGGGTGAATGGCTTCAAACTGAGAGAGGGCAGGTTTAGATTCGATATTAGGAAAAAAGTTCTTCACTGTGAGAGTGGTGAGACACTGGAGCAGGTTGGCAAGAGAAGCTGTGGATGCCCCATCCCTGGAAGTGCTCAGTGCCAGGTTGGGTGGGGCCTTGCGTAGCCTGGTCTAGTGAGTGGCATCCCTGCACATGGCAGGGCACTTGGAACTAGATGACCCCTAAGGTCCTCCCTTCCTACCCAGGCCATTCTATGATTTTGTGAAATTGTTCAGGTGATATGAATGTTTGCCAACTCTGAAATCTTCATTTCTGGAAAATTTAGGTGCATAAACCCAAAGATTATTTATAGACAAGACTGCCTGTCTTGCTTCTTACTCTGCGTGCTTCTCTGTAAGCAAAAGAACTGAGATGTTGGGAGATGTTATGGTGTTTATTAAAATTGAAGCTGGTATTACTTACAAGCATCTTGTCTTATTTTATTGAAAGACTGTGACAGCACTGTTGTACTATACCATGAATGCAGAGTTTTCAGGAAAAACTAGACTATAGAGGATGTATTTGTTTTTAATACTGATCACTTACGCAAAATGGCATATGCCATAAATATTACTGGTTTGAGAGCCAAACTGTTTTCACTGACAAAAATGTATCCAGAAAAATGTATACACTAGGAAGTGTATCCTGCTCCATAGCTTGAAATATGAAGGAGTTTAATGTCATTTTATACCATATAATAATTCAAGGAATGAACTGCAGTTAGTTATTCATTATGTTCTTTAATTCCAAAGACATTGGCTGACTCCCAGTTGGGGAAGAAATTGTCCTGAAATGATTTTCCAATATAATAATAATTCAAGCATTTCTGGTAGATAAATCACTTTGTTAGTGGAATGTATAGGTGCAAGATTGATACTAATAATCTAGTTTAATCAAGTGTGTCTGTATTTCCGTAATGGATTTATTACTTCTTGACAGTTGAAGGATCTGTTTTATTGAAGAGAATTATTTATGTTTGTGTTAGGTGTTAGGTGCAAGGTAGGGTATAGTAACTGCAGGTATGTGTTTGAGCTGTGGTTTTTGAGTATCAGTGGCAATAGGTAGTGTTTCATGTCATTTGAATGGGTCTTTCCAAAGCAGTATCAGTGCTCTTAGATCTGTCAGTTGTTAAAACCCATGCCGGCAGAAGTGGCATAAAGAAAAGTAAACTTTGGGTGGAGCCTTAAAACTCCCAAGATGTTTATTATTCTCAAAAAGCATCTGGTTTCTGCAGTTGCCTGGAGGGCTCCAGGTGCCTTGTCAGTGTTTGTCATACAGCTCAGACCAGACAGTAATTCTGGTTGTTTACTGTAATTGACTAAAGATGCAAAATGTTTATAGTATAGCAGATCAGTAGCAGTATTGATATGTCACTCAGGTCTATTTGATTTTTTTTAATTATTTCCTTTTTAAGGAATAAGTTCTTTTAAAAACTTACTTGAATAACTGACAGGAAGATACACTTTTTCAAGTCACTGTCTGGGGCTCTAATATACTTTTTTGTGCTTGCCTGTGTTCTGCATGATTGCAAGATTAGGAGTATGGTTGGTTATCTTTTGTGCAGTATAAAATGCTGTTGCTTCTGTATGAATATATCAAGTGGTTTGGGGGTTTTTAGCAATACTTTTTTTGCTTTGCTCATGCCTTTTGCTAGGCAGTTTTTATCTTCTCAGAATGAACAGCTGTGCTTTAAAGAGTCTTGAAACTGAAAGCAAGTTGTATTCTTAGTATATTCTACAGTATAGCCTTTTAAAAAGAACAGCTATGGAATGCTGATAATGACTGGTTAAAAGCACTAAACAGCTTGAAATGCCATTTTCACTTGGATTTATTAATTTTATGGTATGGAATCCTTAAAACCTTTTATTGTAAACATATTGAATCCACATAATTAATGGAAAAGTAAAAACCTCATATTTTTCTTAAAAAATGCCTTGCTTTGTGTTTCTTGGGTCTTTTTTAATAGCTCACATAAGCAATGCTAAACATGTTAAATACATATTCACTATACTATTTATAAAACCTTCTCCTCAGATTACACCACCTCCATCACTGTCGGACCCACTTAAGGAACTATTTAAACAACAGGAGGTTGTAAGGATGAAACTACGTTTACAGCACAGTATTGAAAGGGTAAGACTAATTTACTTTTTTATTTCCCAGATTTAAGCTTTAGGATTTTTTCCTTTTCAATGAACAGACTACATTTTTCTTGATTTAAGAATGTTTAGAAGTAATCTTCTTTCTATCCAAATTTATGAATTAAAGAAAATTCTGAGAGGGTGGAAAAATGGCTTGAACAGCTGTTAGGAGAACCTCAAGTTGGTAAGATAGCAGATTTTTCCTGTTAATTGCTCCGTGTCCCAGATTTATCCTAGAGGCAGTGGGAAGGAAGCTTCACACTCTAGTTTTGAAAGCCAATGATGGTTGTAGACTTCAGAACCAAATTGACTGATTTAAAAGAATTGAAGAAACAGTAAATTCTGTTCTGAGAGGACACGTGTGGCTCTAAGACTAAAACATGTTTTGCAATACTCTGCCAAGAAGCTGCCTAAAATTATATTAGAACCACATCTGTAGGCATCACTGAGTTTCAGCACAGAAATAGAGAAAATATTCCTGGTTTAGGAGTGTTCTTTATTTTTAGGTTGCCCTTTTTGCTTGGTAACCTAGCTGTAGATGCCAGTATTGTGAACCGGATTGCTTGTGTGCACAGGCAGGACCCCTTTCTGACATGGATGTATCTTGAGGATTTCCACATAGTTACACAAGGAGCTGCCTCATCAAACCCAGTGTGATGCTTTTTCAGTTGACAGCTTCAGTGTGACTTAACCAACCCAGCTGAGGGAGGGCTCTTACTTCAGTTTAGTATTTCAGTCTGTAAAGCTAGGTATAAAATAAGAAGCACAAAGATTGTAAACATGGTTCAAGTTCTAACTGAAAAGAAATAAGTTGTAGCTAAAAAAATCATGGCCAGCAGGGCGAGGGAGGTGATTCTGTCCCTCTGCTCAGCTCTGGTGAGACCCCGTGTGCAGTGGTGCATCCAGCCCTGGGGTCCCCAGCACAGGAAGGACATGGACCTGTTGGAGTGAGTCCACAGGAGGGCCACAAACATGATCAGAGGGCTGGAGCACCTCTCCTGTGGAGACGGGCAGAGAGCTGGGGCTGTTCAGCCTGGAGAAGAGAAGGCTCCAGGGAGACCTCACCAGGGCATTTTAGTATTTAAGGGGGCTTATATAAAAGAGGGAAAGTGACTTTTAACACGGGCAAATAGTGATAGGACAAGGGGAGGTACAGTTGTAAACCCAAGGAAGACAGATTTAGATGAGATACTAGAAAGAAATTCTCATGTCTAATTAGAGGGTGGTGAGGCACTGGAACAGGTTGCCCAGAGAAGCTGTGGATGCCCCATCGCTGGCAGTGTTCAAAGCCAGGCTGTGTGGGGCCCTGAGCAGCCTGGTCTAGTTGGAGGTGTTCTTGCCCACAGCACGGGGATTGGAACAAGATGGTGTTTAAGGTGCCTTCCAACCCAGACTCTATGATTCTAACCAAAGAGAAGGTGCTCCTTTTCCCTTTTCTGAAAAGCAGGAAATAAAATACAGTATTTTAATCTGCCTTCTTTTATTTTGATAAAAATTAGAGCCATTATATTGCAGAGCAGCAACCACATACAAACATTCTTCTATGTCTTGAAAAATTGTGCATATTTATAGTTACTTTGCTCATATAGACTGTTCTTCAAATGAAATCCACTTTATACAGCTGTAAATCAAGCTTTGTCAAGTGAGTTATATTTTTCTTGTCTCAATTCAGGAAAGAATATCTATGCAGCTGTGAATTTACAGAGTTACTACATGTTGTTTTAAATAAAAATTATCCTGAAAATTATCTTTCTGCTGCGTTTTGCTTGGCCATTGTGCCTAGATTAAAAGTCTTCATACAGTCAGCACTCACAAACCTATATCCCAACCCTGTGCTCCTCCTACCTTTCATCTTTCACCACCCTCATTAACTAGAACTTGCCTCAGTAAATGGAAACATTCAGCCATCAGTGGAGGCTGGGGCTAAGCAGAAGGTGTTTTCAGTTCTGACATCCATGGGACACTCCTTGCATCACTGAATTGAAATTTTGGATTTGATTAGAAGAGCAACCCCTCCTGCCTTCTCCAGCCCATTTCTCATGCTGTTCAAAAGTGTAAGCCCTAGAAAGAAATTTGTAAATATGTGGGCATTTTTACAAATGCTTAACTTACTAAATGTTTGTTTCTATGTTGATATCTTAACTAGGAAAAGCTTATTGTCTCTAATGAGCAAGAGGTTCTACGTGTTCACTACCGAGCAGCGAGGACCTTGGCTAATCAAACTTTGCCCTTCAGTGCCTGCACTGTGCTGCTGGATGCTGAGGTGTACAACGTGCCTCTGGATGCTCAGGTAAAGATTTGTCCTTCACAGCTTCAGACAAAAAGGTCTGGCTAGCCTGACTCAAGCATTCAGAGAGAATTCTGTTTCCATTGTTCCCATAGCAAAATTGTCATTGATGTGCCTGGAATTAAGATTTTGCTCCCTATGGGTTGTTACTTACATTGGGCCTCAATTGGGTGTACAGTAATAGGAAGATATGGGTGTTATGTACATGGTTTTTCTGTTTTGTACCGTGTCTGGTTTTCTTTCACCTCCAGGAATTATGTCAGGGATAAAATAAGAACATTCCTCTGCTGATTCTGTTACAAAAACAGATATCAGTCATGAACAGAACATGGTTTTGAAGCTTACAAATATAGCTTAAACATGAACAAAGAAATTATCAGCATGGAAGATCATTTCTATCAGTAGTCCAGATAATTGGAATGCAGTAGTGTGGGAGGTGATGAAATTGGTTTATGAAATTTGGAAATGTTTTGTGGATGTATCCACATTACACTTTCCTGCTCTGTGTGAAGCAGTCACAAGAACTCTTCCATTAAACACAGATGAGCAGCAGTGAAATGTTGAATGCTACCAGATGAAATAACCTTATTCAAAATGACTTCAGGCTCCACGTGACTTACTTGTGCCATGTTATTTACATGTTCAATGTGGGTATTTAGTCCTGATTTAAGCATAAAATAAGCAGTGTGCTTCACAATCTGTGTATGTTGTATGGACCGTCACTCAAAAGTTGGCTGCAGCTGTATCTCTAAGAGAAAATAATCTCATGGTGTTGGGATTTGGTGGACAGGTTTTCCAGCTAACAAAAATGGAACCAGCATTCGACACCTGTTTCAGTGACTGTGAGGAGCACATAATGCAAGGAGGAAATGTTGATGTTCTGGGTGTAATAAAAGTGTAGATGCATTGGATGTTGGGCATTTTAAAATGAAACACATACATTTCCAACATATGGGAGATTTTACATTAGTTCTGGAGCCCTTTATAGAATTACTACAGCTTCTGGTGCTTCTTGAGTCAGTTACTACATTTTTCCCAGTCTTTAAAAAACTAGAGCTATGCTCCCAGCAGGAGATAGCAGTTTATGGAGACTGTATTGTTGTCTCATTTTAAGCTTCATACAGATAAATTTTCAAAGCATCATTTCCTTAGTAAATCTGATAGGGCAAAAATTTTTCTCTTCCAAAATTACAAATGTCCTTCGCTTTATTTCTGTCCCAATTTATAAGCCTTGAGCTTTTTAGAAGTGAGAAATACCTGAGCTGTGCATATAACTGCATTTTTGTAGTTAATGTTTTACAATTCATTTTGAGTTAGCTGGTTTTGCATTTGAATTTTGTGAAACAAAGGGAATCTTCATTGGGGGAGAAGTCGAGGTGTTGTGTGTGCCCCCAAGTACTGCCATTTTTTTGACTATGTATATTATAACAAGAGCAGTAATAAAATGCCTCTCCTTCCCCTCATTACTTCAACATCTTTGTGTTTCAGTCTGTGGTAATTTTTTTAGGAAATTACATTGCATATAATGCTGAGCAAATGATGAAATAAATTTTTAATGTAATTTAAATCAGTGTTTTATACTACCAACTTGATGGTTTGATTTAAGTATGTTTAATGGGAAGAATGTAGATGCATAAGAAAACATTGTCTTGTAATGCATTCCGCCATTAGCAAATACTAATTTTGTTCTCTAGAAAGGCCAACTTTTGCACATTTGATTGGGCTTCTTTTTGTTCCTGCTGCTACAGTGTACAAATTCCTGCAGTGTCTTCTCCCTAAAAGAGTAACAGCACCTTGCTGTATTTAGTGGTTATTATTTAAATGTTGTATTGGCATAATCTGGCTTTAGGACTATGTGTAGAGTATATCTAGTTTCTCACAGTGGGTAGATGTGGCATTCAAAATTCTTATTAAATAGTTGGAATTTAAAAAAAAAATATATCATTAAGCAGGACATAAGACAGGTCTGCTCACTTTTTTTAATCTCCTTTTGGGGATTTTGATGGTAAAAATAGTTTTTTATTGCATTCAATACTTGTGCAGTGAGTTAAATCAGGCTGCTTAAGTTTTCCTTTATGAATGTTTTTGCTTTTCCCTGAGGGATATTGATTCAATTTGTTACTGAATTTTAAAGATTAAAAGGAGAGACAGTAATTTTGTGGAAGCATCTGCCTTTTATTAGTTAAGACTTTAAGGTATAAATCTTTAAGCCTCCCACTCTAAATTTCAGAACCAGAGCACAGTAAACAGCTTGAGGAAATCTGAAAATACCCATTTTTAGTGAGCAGCTGGCTTGCAGTGGAAGTGTTGGTCAACATTTATACTTTTATTTACCTTTGTACTTTGAATCTGTTCTTCCATCAGAAGCAGTGTTTGTGGGATTGTTTATGTCCTACAGAGTAGGCTTTGTGTTTTAAAGTATGTTTAAGATTCAGTCATCAAGTTTGAATGAATTTTTGGTTTTTGCAGACTGATGACAGCAAAACATCGGTGAGGGATCGATTCAATGCAAGACAGTTCATGTCATGGCTACAGGACGTTGATGATAAATTTGACAAATTAAAGGTACATTCCTTTGTCTTTCCACTTCAAAAAAAAAAACCCTAATGTCACTATGAAGATGAGATGAATAAATAGTAGATTTGTGTGCAGTACCATGGGTTTTTGTGGAGGTAACACAAATGAAGAGCTATCAGTATAAAAAAAACCTAACTTCTGTTGCCATATAGTGTAATGGAATATTCTGCAAATTTCTAAATATATACTGGGGAAATTATTTGCTATCACCAGAGAGGCTCTTAGACATATTTCCTGCATTTAAACCTGTTGCAATAGTATTTTTTTTCAAATACTTCAATAACTTGTTTCTCAATTTCAAACCAGACGTGCCTTTTGATGAGGCAGCAGCACGAAGCAGCGGCGCTGAACGCGGTGCAGAGACTGGAGTGGCAGCTTAAACTGCAAGAGCTTGATCCTGCTACATACAAATCTATCAGCATTTATGAAATTCAGGAGTTTTATGTTCCTCTTGTTGATGTTAATGATGACTTTGAATTGACGCCCATATGACAACCAGCATTGTCTGGCTCACCCCTTCCCATGGACAGCTAGAGACTGAGGTGCAGTGATGCACAAAGGTATTTTTCTTTTCAGACAGAGCACTTAATTCTGTGGAATACTACCTTTCTCAATAATTCAGGTGTTCTACAGAGAAGTGTGACCCAGACTCTTGTTCAAATACGGAAGATGGATGCGAACTTTTAAGTTTGGATTCCCAGTAACTGCTGTTATCTGTATCTTAGAATTGCATGTAGCTTTAGAGCTTATTGCTGAGAAAGATGACAAAACCTGGTGAGTTTACAGCGCTGGAAGCTGTTAATAACTAAAACATCCACCAAAAAGCAAATGATACTTAAAATCTGCTATAAAGGTTTGTATTATGAAACTTCAGTAACAGTTGAACTCCCACAGAAAAATGACGAGAAAGCCTGTGGAAGAAAATGTAAGACTTGGAGGAAAATAGTCAATTAATCTTATTATGTTTTGTAAATTACTGTACAGATTTCTTTTTGGAAAAAGATGTAATATTGTCTTCATTTTTAAATAATTTATTTTATACATATTGTGCAAATGTAAATAGTCTTGTAATTAATGTTCAAACCTGTATAAAATAGATATTTTAACTGTAAAACTGTTTTTGTCTAATGTTTATTGGACCAAAGTTGTCGTTTTTATTAAGTGTAGTGTGTTCCTGGTTGGCAGTTCCTTTTTGTATGGCATGCGTTTGATTTAGCTGCTTGTTTCATCACCATAACTGTAAAAGGATTGAACTGTATTGCATGCTCCACAGGGCTCTGAACTCCTTCCCTTCAATAACTGATATCTAAACTGTTGTAATATTTACAAAATCATACTTCATATTAGTCTGCTGTTGTAATGCCATACCTATGACTTCCTATACTGAAAATATTTTTGTGTAAGACAAAAAAACCCTTTTGCTCTTATATGGTGGTCTCGTAATAGAGCCTATTTTTTCCAACAAAATGCCTTTGAATTAAAATTCTTAAATTGTATATTGTCTATTTTAATATTAATCTATGGAAGGGATATGTAAATAGTTGTAAATATAATATTTAATAAATTTTATTGGTCATGTTATTAGTTGGAATTTCTTAATATTGGAGCACTTGGTACATCAAACCTTAGCATTCCTGGAATATATAAAGAGACTCACTGAAAAAGTTTTTAAAAATTCCCCATGTTGTGATATTTAATGCTTTTTTATTCTTAGTACTGTTAATGAGGAGACAGTTAATTATTTATTAGTAGGAGGTTACAGATATTCATGAAAAAGATTTGTTACCCTCCAGGCCATAAATTATTCAAGAATGCTTGGGATCTGATGTCTGTGAAATTATTTCTGAAAGAAGTGAGGCTTGGGCAGGAGACCTGGTTGCTCAGAGTAAGAGATATAAAATCCTTGGTTTGAACTGATTTTTCATTACTAGGTGAGCTACCACAGAGAACTTATTCCTTGTGCTTGTGTGAAGGTCCAGGGGGCATTTCCTGGGGCAGAGGGCAAACGGGCCATGAACAAGAGACTCTCTGGACAGCAGGCTCCTTCCATCTGCACATCAGTGCTAGTGCCAGTTAAGAATAAATAGTAACTCAAGCACAGTAACACCAATTAATATGTAGTTCCTGCCCTGTAACTTTTTTTTTCACTTTTAATTTGTTAGGTACCTGTGGAAGGAGAAGTTGTTCCTGCTTTTATTACAGGAATATCTTCCTGACTTCATTCAGAATTGAAACTGTTGAGGAAAAAGGAAATTTCCTCTCAGAGTTAAATACTCTTCTGAATGTAGCTGTAAAATCTTAAACTGCTGCAGAAATCTGTATTATCTTCTTGAAAATATGAGGAAATATGGATAAAGCTTCAAGGTGTTAACTAGTAAGTGCGTACAAGTTACTCCTGTTGTTACTACAGTAGTAAAAAGTAACAGACATGGCTGGAAGTGGCAGAACTGTGAGAGAGGAGTAATTAAGAGGCTAGCAAAAAGAACAGAAAAGATAAAACGGGCTGCAGAAGTCTTGGCTGTGTTACAAAAGAAGTGTGTGACAAAAATACTTGGGATGCAGGAGACAAGAAAAATGTTTTGGCAGTATCTTGTAAGGAGATCTGAAGGCACGTATTTCTTACCATTAGCCTGTGTCTTTTTTATAAGGAGAGACGATTTTCCAGTATCAGGGTCTGTGCAACCGAGTTTTTTCAATTGCAACTTTTCAGTACAAGTTTAATTGCTCCAAATGTTTCAGTCCCGTAGATAATGATCTCTTGCCTTCTCTGAATTGAATCCAGGATTTGTTCCGGTCTTTCTTCCTTTTTTTTTTNNNNTTTTTTTTTTTTCCCCCCCCCCCCCCCAGTTTACTCTGTGGGATGATACCTCGTGTTTTTTAAGGACACCGTGCTGTGAATTTCAGTCAACAGAGTGGCGGGAGCTGGGAAGAAGGGATGAGACGAAATACGGTAGTAACGTTGGCGCGATGGCCCTGCTTCCCTCGCCAGGGTCTAGCTGTCTCTTGGGTAGCCCGAGGGCTACTCTGAGTTTCTGGGGTACCAAGCCAGGATCTTCCTGTGTTTTTCTTCTAGGGACCAAACTTGTTACCTTGGTCCCTTGGAGCTTGGCACGTGGGAGGGTAAAGCCGCCGCCCAGCCGTGTTTTAGAGGGCCTGGGAGAGGCTGTTCGGAAGGCCAGGGTCCCATTCCGTCACAGGCGGCCCCTGGCCTTCCCCGGGCACCTGCCCCATTCTCAGCCTTCGGGGAAGTTCAGGGCGAGCTCCGCTGGCGCTTCCAGCGGCGCTGCCCCCCGGTTCCTCTTCTGCCGCCCTGCCCGCAGCCCTCCAGCACGGGGGCGCTGCCCCGGCCCCCTCCGCTCCCCGCAGCGGCCACTCGGCGCGACCCCCGCTACTCCCGCCCGGGCTTCCCCAGGGACTGCCTGTCCTGCCCGCAGGCCCCCCGAGTTTCTCCCTGCTCGCACTGGGGTTGCGGGGGGATGATGTTCCCCTGTCCTCCCTTGAAGAAGCCCCTCCGGATGCAGTCTCCTGGCCGTGCCCCCGTCCCGTCCCGCTAGTCACGGTCCGGCGGCAGCTCCCATCCACCGGCCCCTGCCTCCGCCTCCTCCTCCACCTCCTTCTCCTCCCGCCCGGCTCCGCGCANNNNCCTCCCGGCTCCGCGCAGCCGCCGCCCGCCGGGGCGGAGGGTCCCGGGGGGAGGGTCCCGGCGCCTGACGGTGCCCCGAGGCGGGGCGATGATGCGAGGCCACCGCCTCCGCGCTGCCTGCGGCCGAGGGGGGAGCAGTGGGACGAGGCGCGGGG
>VZRQ01002276.1:260210-287033 GCA_013397975.1 Machaerirhynchus nigripectus
ATCTCCCTCCCTGTCACCGGCCTCCCGGCCCCTGGCAGTGCCATCTTTGGGGCCCGGGCCTCTCGGGAGCCGCGGCGGGGACGGGGAGCCGAGAGCGGGTGGATCGGCCGGAGGGGTTTTTTGTGGTCTTTTCCGCCCCGGGTGCGATCCCGGCGGAGCGGGAGAGCGATGCAGAACCGCTGCCGCCGGGGTGGGCTGCGGGAGAGGAGGGGCGGCAGGCGGGGGTCCTGCTCCGGGGGGACGCCACGCCGGATAAAAGTCTGGGAAAGCAGCGGTCGGTGAATCGGAGCTGGAGCGGCGGAGGGAGGCGGGGGAAGGGGCACCCGGACCCCGGTGCGCATCCGAGGGGGGCGCGTGGAAGCGGCATCGCTCGGCCCCGCTGCTCGGGACCCTTTATGTAACGCAGCCCCGCTCCCGAGCCGTGCGGGAGCACGCCTGGATCGCTCCCCTCGCCAGGCAGCGTGCTCGCCTCGGCTCCCGCGCCCGGGATGCGACACCCGCCGGGTCCGGGCCGGCAGCTGCTGGAAGGAAGCGTTCTTGGCCCCGGATAGCAGGGAGGGAAAGCGGTGACCCCCAGCTGAGGGAAAAGATCCCGTGTTCTCCGTGCGTGCTCCCGGGTCTTGCAGGGGGGGTCTCCCCAGCCCTGCGTGATACAGATGGCAGCGTGCCCAGCACAGCGAGATTCAGAGGCATTTAATAACCATTGTAAGAAGGACTAATCGGACGCAGACTTTCAATGTCCAGATCGTGCCTTCTTTACGTATTTTCCACTTTTTTGCTCATTGAGAGAGTTGGATTTTGTAGTTCATAAGACAGAAAAACATTTCTAGATACCAAAAGAAAGTAATCCAGTGCTCCATTAGCATTCTTTCTCTCTTAGGAGAACAATACAGGCTCACTGTAAGCTTGCCCAAACATGGGCTGCCTTTTATTACATATTGGTACAGTGCCTGTGTGCAATAGGTCCTCTTTTGGCCGGGTTCATATGAGAAGCACAAGTAAAAACTCAGTAGCACGCTGCTAATCGTGATATATTTGTCGCAAATACCACCTGCCGACAGGCTGGGTTTTCACAAGGGAGAAAGGTGGAATGCTTTGAACAAACCCAGTTCCTCTGTCTGTTTGAAGTAGCAGATGCTCATCGTCTCTGGTCGACCTCAGACACTTGCTTGGCTCTTGAAAGTTATGTCGTTCAAAGTGTCTGGTACTTTTTATTTTTTTAATGTTGGTGTCTGTATATTTAAAAAAAAGAAGTTAACAACTTTGCGATTGGTTTGAAAGCCTGTGTGGCATCCAGGTGTCCATGTGAAAACAACTGCCTGTCTGCATTAAAGATGACGGGCAACTTACCTTGTTGTAAAAGATTGCTGTCTGGCCTTGGTCCTGCGGTCCTAAGGTGTGTACCTTAGGAGGTATTACACAAAACCCATCTGTCTACTTTGGGCATTTACAAAATTAGGTCTCCTCTGGTGGGTTTTCTCATCCGAGGCATTTTTTTATCATTGCTGCTTATAAGATGTCATGTTTGATACTGCAAACTTGAGATTGCTCACCTCAATTTTATTGTAGTTTTAATCCAAAGGTGCAATAGTAGAAAGCTTTGTATAAACAAGTTAGCTGGAGGAGGAGGTTTTGGGTTGGTTGTTAAGTACCCCAATTTGAGCTTTTTTAAAAAATATTAGTATTTATTGAAGGAATTGCAAGGGGGGGATGGAATAGAATTTACTTGTGTTTCAAAAGCGTTTTCAGTCGCTGGTTTTTATTTCAGTGCTGGTTGAAGTACTTGTGAAAATTGCTCACCTGCAGGAAACATGAGGTCACAGTACATCACGGCTCCCACAGTCACTGTCCTTCTGTTCCTGCTGTGGATCCCATCATCAATAGGCTGCAACAAAGCTCTCTGTGCCAGCGACGTCAGTAAATGCCTGATACAGGTACGAGTCGTGTGTCCTTCATCTGCTTTTGAGTGTTCAAAAAGCAGTCCTGAAGCTGTGTCCTGAAAAGATACAAATAACTGGTATTTTATGTTAAGTAATCTCTCTTTAAAGAGGTTAGTTTGGTCTCCTACTCCTATAAATGCAGATTAACAACCATTTTATAGATAGAGAACACCAAGTGCATGTTTATATGGGCATGTTGCTTTTTTTTTAATTGAAACTTTTTCAAGCCAAGGATTGTGTCCATCTGAGATGTTCCCCTTAACTTTCAGTTTGTCCAGTTCCTTAAATCTTAAGTAAAGTGTCAGGAGTTGATGCCTGATGCTCTCCATAACATCAGGTTTGTACAGTGAATTAAAAGATGCCTAAAACCAAATCAAATACTTATGAACTGAACTGTTAGGAAATGGATGTTAAAATCAGATGCTGCTTTTGACTCACTGCATGTATGTGCAGTACAAGAAACAGAGTGAGACCAGGTTGCTCTTCTTAGAGCAGGAGTTAAAAGGCTTGGTGTGCAGCAGAACAAAAGGGCCTTTTCTAGCAAAATGGCAAGCAGTTCTGGTAGCTACCAAGTATTTTTTTAGTAATGGCACATGAAAGATGCTTCTTGACTCCAGACTGAAAAAGGAGGCTTCCTGTGGTCAGCTGCAGCTTCTTTGAAAGCAACTGCTCCCTACTGCCTCTTTGTAGATTGGAAATGCAATAACAGAGAGCACAAACATCATATGGCAGTAACATGCGAGTGTGCTTACTGTAAATGCATGGTCACAGCCCAGAAAGAGATGCAGAAGTGGCCTGAAGCATTTCCATGTTTACTTCGTTTCTCTGACTTCCGTTTAAAATTTGTCTGGGTTATAAATAAAAACATTTGCCAGATTCACAAATCCATCCTGTGGAATGAAGACTGACTGAAGGCTGAACCATCTTCCTGACTTGTACACTGCCACTGCTTTAAAAGTAAAAAAAATGAAATTGCTGCTTCTTCCAGCCCCACCACAGTCTGTGGAATTGTTAAATACGGGAGCAAGAATGAGGTTTCTGATTTTTACCTTTTCAAACAGAACTCCAGTGGTTTTGCTGGCATGTTGGACATTGTGCACTGTGACAGACTGATGCACTTATAAGCCCCTTCTCTTGCATTTTTAAAAATCAGCTCTAGGATTGAAACCTGTAAGAAGTAACATGCTAATTGTGGCATTGGATGTACATGGCACTTAAAGAGTAAACCAGTGGTACAGATTTGTTGATTCAGGGGAAAGTTGTTGGTCCAGATGCTGGATTTTGGTCCTGGAAGCCGTTGGTCTGCTGCTTGTTTTGCTATAGGCAAAGGGGAGAACAGGGAAGATGTGTTTCCTTTTCTGGTGCCACTGATGGAGTCTACCATCCATGAAAGAACAGACATCTCCTCCTTATTGAGTCAAGCTTGAGACAGCGAGCATTTAAACTTTATTTTTATGAGCTAGTCTGAATAGAGCACAGCCCAGGAGGGGTGGAGTTAATACTACTGGAGTTCTTACTCAGCTGGCAATAAATGTCTGAGTTTCAGCAGTGCATGGAAATGGCTCATACCTCTGTGCTTTCCTTGGATTATGTTGGCATCTCTGTAGCAACACAGCCCTGTGCATGCAGAGAAACCACTGAACTGCTTTACTTGTGGTAGGTGTGTTCTCTTTTACTTTGTACAGGTGATGTGGAGTCCCTTTTTAAAGCACTTCCCTAAAATCAACATCACATGCAATTCTCTGAAACCCTAAAGTAGCCCAGGCCGTGTGAGTTGTGTGCAGTTGCAGGGGAATTGCACTGTTCATTTCCACTGTCTGGCTGCTGTCTTCCTGCACACAGGCCTGACTTACCAGTCAGTATTCATTCTTTACAGAAGAACAGATCAGGTCAAACTAGTCTGATTGTGGATAGGAAGTATCCTAAGGTTTTGACTTTAAGCGATTGTCATCTTTCTTCTTGGATTTTTTGTTTGTTTTAAAACTTGGCAGAAGCACCACACTGGTATATGAAATGCATGTTCTATCCCGATAGGTGTGCAAGTAGAGTATATCCATGGGGGTTTTTTTCCCCTCTAAATTCTTCTGGAGAAATCTGAACTTAAAAATAAAATACCATGTTGAGGGAGGTTGCTTGACTATAGCGTGACATTTTCCCCTCACTGACTTTTATTGTTGTTCAAACGCAAAATACGTGTCTTGAAACCAAGATAACGTCACTCAGAGGCAACTGGGGGAGCAAACAGATTGTGAATGTTTGTCATCTGCATCTGTGTGCAGAAAGCAAGGCTGCCTGTCCTGGAGACAGAGAGTCAAGAGACCTGCTCTCTCAAAAAGCATACAGTTAACATAAATATTTTTGCCAGCACGGCTAGAAGTCGGTACATTCATTACTGCCACTCCTTAGGAGCTGCTCTGCTTAAGGGTGGTCCCTACATAAATATTTATTTTGTTAGATCCAGAATAGTGCATGAGATCAACAACTTGCATGGATTCAGCTTTCCCTTTGCATCTCAGGCCATAGCTTCATTGGTGCTCTTCTTTTTTCCATAAGCAAAGGCCTGTAAGAAAATAGCTTGAGGCATCTCTCTGCATAAGCTCAGCCTTCGCTAAGAAACCTTGCAGCTTCCTGTAGTTGTTGAGGGAGTTGTGGGTAAGACTGGGGAGTGTTGAGAATAAATCCACAAAATTAGTTCCCTTGGAGGCCCTGGCTGTAGCTCCTTCCCATGTCCCTGGGACTGGGGCGTTGGAGTCAGTGAGCAACTGTTGCCGTGCGTTCCAGGTGGAGCCCTGGGTGCACACGGCGTGTGTGCTGCAGTGTTTATTGCAGCACATCTGTTGTTGACTTGGCCGCGTGGGTTGTTTTGATGTTTCCATGTGTGGAGGAGATGAAAAGGCCAGTTACGCTCACTGGGCGGAGGGGAGGAGCATATTGTGTCCTTGCAACATGGAGGAAATCCTTGAAGGCAGAAACCTCTAGGATGAGATGTTCCCACAATTGTTCATAGCAAACGGGTTTGAGGCGAAGTCCCAGGTTGGCTCTTGAAGTGCTGAGCTCCTGGCAGGAGTCAGGCTGGGGTGGAATGTCCGTGGTGGGCTGGAAGCTGAGCTTCACTGCCTCATCTGCAACAGTGCTTTAAACTGTTGCTGTAACAAATGGTGTTATAATTCAGGCATGGGTTTACAATTAGTCCTTCTGAAGAGGGGTTGTTTTGTGGAGAAAACAGGATTTTCTCTCCTGAACTCTCCAGACCTGCAGCCACCTCAGCTGGTGTGGTATCGTTCTAATTAAAATCTCTTTCCATCTGTCTTCTTCACCTCCTGTTAATCTTGTGTACAAACTTGCCAGCCTGAAAGGATTTCCAAGACATTTTAGCCCTGTGGTATGAAATAAATGCCACTCCTTAACTTCAGGGCTTCGGCATCTAAAAATTGCTTTCAGTGTGCATGTTGTAGCTGCAGTACGAAACCCAGTTGGGTTAACAAAACAGTTCTGGTTGGTTTGCTTCCAGGAGATTTTCTGTTACTAAACTGTTCTAGGAAAAAGAAGCTCTCTTTCTTTCACTCCCCCTTCCAGTTTGCAGAGAGGTTTCCAATGCCTTCAGGTCTTGCTTCTCCCTGCACCAAGAAAATATTCTCTGGAATTTCAAGAAAGCTTTGAAAAAAACACAGGTGTTAAACATCTTCTAAAAATTATTGTTTGCTCTCTGGAGCAGGAGTATCTTTATTGCACAAACATGCCTACTTCTTACTTAATACTGTATTTTTAAACTGTGAGGCTTGTTTCTTGCCTAGCAAAATACATTCTCTGATGCACCTTCAGTAGTTCAGCTTGGGAAGTTGCCAAGTTGACTTATGAGTAATATTTTCTTCCACTGACGCCTCACCACCCCCAGCTATCAACAAGGAACATTCCTTATTCTGCCTCGCTTCACCCACATCTCATGTAAGCATTCTTTTAAAAGGATGCATCCTGTACCAGTATGCAGTGTGGATGAGTCAGGGAGGAAGACTCAAAACTGGTCAAGGAAGCCATGGATGTGAAAACAGATGTGTGGGAAAACATACAGTTATCGCCCCAAAGTGGCAGAAGACTAATTAATTAGGTTGTTCTTTCTTCCTTCCTCTCCCTCCAAATTTAAAATAAAGAAATAATAATAAAAAACAAACAAAGAAACAAACAAAACCCCCAAACAACAACAACAAAAAGATGTTAAATATTGTGGTGCTCATAAGCCCTTCCTGTAAAAACAAACTTGTTACAATACTGGTAGGTGTTAATGATGCTGTCCCCAAGTCGGTGCTTACACACACAGATGATAAGCAGAAAGTTTAGTTAACATGTTGCAAGTGCAGAATTTAAGGTTACATTTAATTCTCTGAGAATACTCCTCCATAAAAGTGAAACAACTTTAGTGAATATTTTGGCTTCTATTCATGCATTACATTTAACAGTTTAGTGAGAATTGCCTCCTCCCACATGCTGGCTTGTTGGTGTCTTTAAAAAGTAAAAGTTGTTTGCCCGGTTTGACTGTTGAAGAATAAATTGGATATTCTTGATGCTAATATATATTAATATTATTCTCTGGACAAAGTAACAGTACTTGTGGTTATTTTTAAAAGTTGTTTTATTCAGGCTTTTTATTCTAAAGGCTGACAAAATCTGTTTATCAAATGGTAAGATAAATATTTTAGAAATGCATTCATTCACATAAGTCATCTTTCTAAGTTTGTGGTGTCTCCTCTTGTGAAAAAATATATATATTTTGTTAATCAGCCTGTTTTTCATCTTTTACTGGAAAACAGCACAGTTTATGTGGAAACAGTGATAGGTGCCATTCATAAATTTTGAGGATGAAAAAGTAATAAATCTTGGTAGTTTTCCACTCTGTAAGGAAAAATTCAGTACTTACCAGGGCTGCATATTGCAGAAATGTGTGTGGAGCAGGGGTTCATTCTCGATCAGTCAGTGGGGCAAACAAGTCACTGTGAACTGTAAACTCACTTTGCAGGTGACATTGGTGTCTGCCTGTAAGGGGAGGTGTCCCTGACCCAGCTGGGGTGGAACCATGGGTGGTGACTCCAGGACAGGAGAATTTCAAACCAAACCACCTTCCTGCCCTTCTCTCCTGCCCACGTGTGTCTCCTGCAGTGTGTCCCTCCTCTGCCTCTGGATAACGGGATCAAAGAGTGGGGATGGGCAGGATCTTCTCCCTGACCTGGTTTGTAACAGGGATTTGCCGATGGCCCTTCCAGTAAAGCCAGGGGTGGAAGGATCCCGTGGTCAGTGTTTCCAGTAACGGGATTTTGTTTTCTCCCCAGTTGTGTGTAATGTGATAGCCAGACAGACGTCATCAAAACCAAATTCTTAGACAGGACAACCAAAGGGACTTCTTGGCTTGTCTGTGTTTTGCGCTATGATGTAATTCAAGGCTGTGAATTATTGTCATGTAGCCACAGTCTTTTGGCCAAACCGGAATTACTAGTATGGATTTGAGCTAGAGGGAGGGAGACCGCATGGTTTTTAGATTTTCTTCATCCATGTAGGCTTTTTCTATGCTTTGAGGTCCACAAGTGTGTGTCTCTAGCAGGACTGCTAAACCAGTGCCTTTGGGTTTAGGTAATACGAAGAGAAAGATTTGTCTTTATGCTTCCATGCCTTTGCCATCTTTTCAGGTTATTAATGGTTAAAGAAAAATACGTGTGTAGGTCATTTCACTTTCTAGAGGCTCTAGAAGTCTTGTAGGTATCCCAAGGTGTCGATTAGGTGTCGATTAGGAGGGACGAAGCATAGGGTTGTTTTCATGATAGCAAAAATGAATCATCTAGACCTGGGTCAGGGGGAAAAGTCTCCTTGCTAATGTTGCAAACAGAGAGCAATGTGTAACAAGTATTTGGAGATGCAGAAAATCCTGTGGTCGGATGACTCAACTGGGTAAGTTCCTCTTAGAATCCAGGGATAGGTGTGATGGTAGACATCATGCCTGTCTTGAGTAGGCACATGTGGCTTACAGTAGCTTTCTTTTTTAGCTAAATTATAATGTACGCTCACTATTTATATATAAAGAAGCATTCTTCTTCGAATTTCCTGTTGTGATGGGGAAAACATTCAAAGAATTTGTAGATTTAGGCATGCACGGAAGTGCACACACCTTTCCTATGAATGGGATATTTTGTCTTTTAAATGCTGACTTCAGGTTTGTCTTCAGAATGTCACCTTTAAGGAAAAAAAAAAGCAAGCTTGCAAAAGATCCTTTTGTAAACTCAGATTGGTTCTTTGGCTGGAGCCGTTTCACCGTTTACTCACTGTGTTAGTGTACTAAGCTTTTCTAATGCCCTAATTTGAGTTGTGGCTGGAGGAAAAATCACTCTGCTGTGTAGTTATTTTACATCTGGGATTGCTGCAGTTTAATGAGTGTCTGTTGATTCCAGGAGCTGTGTCAGTGCCGCCCTGGGGAAGGGAATTGTTCCTGCTGTAAGGAGTGTATGCTCTGCCTGGGCACACTTTGGGATGAGTGCTGTGACTGTGTTGGTAAGTTTGCATTTTTGGGGGGACTTTCTGCTTTTTTTACATTGCTTTCTCCTGCCACATGCTGAGCTCACAGTCTTAAAATAGAAGTAAAACACTGGGACAGAATCTGTGCTTTAAGCATCTTACAGCTCATTGTGTGGGTACGGAACAAATTACTGTGGAGACTCAAATGTTTGAAGGTTGTGTCTGCTCTCTGGAGCTGGGGGTGGCAATAGTCTGGGTACTACTTGTTAAATAGCTGATTAATAATTTTGTCTCTCAAACATAAAACTCTTGTTTAAATTGTCGTCTTGAGGAAACTCCACAGCACCTGCATCATGGGGTTGGATGCTGTGGGAAGGTTTCTACCTGTAAAGGGTGCATTGACAGGTACAGCACTGGGACACCTTTAGGATTGAGATGGGACTACCAGTATATATGCATGGCCCAGAGTTTTCACTGTTCTTTTATTTGCAAAAAGTGCTCTTTTTGAAGGGTAAAAAAGAAGCAGACGAGGTCTTACTGTAGGACTAGATGATGATAGTCTTAACAAGAACACATTGCTGCTGACAGGTGGTTTTCAGAGTGCCAAGATCTTTGCAAGAGTTTGCTGTCCCTGCTTCAGGAGGTTTCATTCTAGTTCTGTCTCTGGTTTTAAATGTAATGAAAGCTTCATCCTCCTGTGGTTGTTGTAAGTCTCCCTGTGCTGCCATCCAAAATCCTGGCTTCCATGAAAGGGATGCATCTTGAGTGTTATACCTGCTGTCAGCTTTTTAACGTTGATTTTCTCTGAATTCATGAAGGTGATTAGTGTCAAAATGCCCATTTTCAGTGCAGGTTATTTCCCTAGTTTAGAACCGTTATCTGCTGTAGAAAGCAAGGCATAGTGTACTGACCTCTAGGGTGAGGAAGAACCTACCTCTTGGGATTGTGAAGTCCACACAGGAGCTTCTTTTTATAAATCTGCAGTTGACTCACTGTGCAGTGGCTCTTTCCCATAGTGTTTTCCAGGACAGGAGTTAACAAGGTCTCAGATTCAGTTTCCAGTACCGAGTAAACTAAAACTTCTCCTTATGGTTCTTTGGGTGCCTCAGACCTTTTTGGATTCTATGGCATGGTCCTATTCTTCTTTTCAGTGTAGGATCACCCTTGCTGTAGCCTTATTCAAATGGGGAAACGGGAATGCATGCCATACCTGACTCCCTAGACACAGTTCTTTGCTGATACCTGACCTGGTATTTAAGTTTTTTATAAGCTGATCATGTCTAATGTAAAAGCAGATGGATTGTTGTGTCTTTCAGATCATGTCTGCCCTGAGGTCAGGAATTACCTCCTATCCTCCATCACTAACTGTACTGGTGCTCAGTTGATGCCCCCATGTTTTGTGGATGTTCTTTCCCTTCTCTGACAGGGAAAAACATGCTGGAGGAGGGAGAACAGCAACAAGTCCCTTGTTCCCTTTGAGTTAAGTTCTTCTAGTCCCTTGTGTAAAGGCTTGTCTGCTTCCACCACTTTGATAGCCCATTTCTGCATCTTCTCATCCATTCCAAAGCAGTAGTTTAGACGTGTTTGACCCTTACAGGCTGCTCATAAGTTAAACTTTTTTATTTTCATTTTAACCAAAGCTGCTATTTTATAATATTTACTGTATATAAATATTATTGTAATTCAATTGCTTTTAAAAACAGTAAGAGTGAAAGATCTTTGTGGATGAGCATTTACCCATTAAACTATGAGCAATGTTTTTTTTGGTACCGTTCTAAGGTAATATTTTCATACTGCATTGATATGCACACAAACTTGTACACATTCTGCAGGATTTTGATAAACAATCTTGATGATATATTTTTTCCCTTCTTATCAGTGAAATTTATTTTCTGAATCCAACCTGGCAGAGGTCTAGTCTGACAGGTCTAGAAAGGCCCACTGGTTTCTGTTTCACAACATTAACAGAATGACGTCGACTAAAGCATACATCCCTCCATGTATCTGTACAAAACTCTTACCTGGTTTGATAGCTTCCTAACTGATTTTCATGTGGGCATCCTCTATTACAATTGTATGGTTAATACAGTCCTTCTTAAAGTAGGGTTAATATTAATGCTTATTAGAAGGTGGTAAGGCAGGGATAGAAATTTCTTATTAAAGCGGTATGTCCAGGAAGGTCCATGAAGAACAAACCTAATTGAGAGGAGTAGGAAAACAATAATTTACAGTACGATGCTTGTGTAAGTGGAATTATTTTTTAGTGTGACCTGATGTTGTTTGGAAAATAAGCTTATTGTCTTTCCTACTCTGTACTTGGCTCACCTTTTTATAGGAGCAGACTGTCATGGAGTGTTCCTATTACCAAATGCTGGTAATGCTAACCACTTGCTTAAGATTTGCTAGATCTCATGCTAATCATCATGGACAAACTTTCCTCTGCTTTGTTCATTACAGAAATCCATCTACTTAGGTTGAGAAGATTGTGGGTTTGTAAAAGGCTCTAGTTAAACACAATTATTCGTGAAGCTGGAATTCTAGTGGATCTACGGGGCAGGAGATACTTCTCTGGTTGTGTGAGGCAGGTAGAATTTGAACATTCATGTCCCATATCACTTTTATACTTCAGGAATTGGTGTGCTTTGTAGCTGTAGCTGTCTAAACCTGTGTCTATGAAACTACCCAAAATGAGATCCAGATGTACATGAGGAAAATGGATTTGCCTGTCTCTTGACAGGTGACTTTTAATAGTGTTTTATGGCTCCTGAGTTTAAAATACCTGTGCAGATACAAATTTTCTTTTTAATCTTGGTTGTTTCCAGGGATTGGACTTAAATTGAGATGCCCTTCAGTTTCATTGCTAGTAATAAATGGTAGCGCTTAAATGGTTAATGAAAAACTGGCACCGGCATTGCATATCACAAAAAACATTTTGTAGCAATTGCAAAGCGAAAAAGATTACAAAGTTTCAAAAAAGATACTGCAGAAGACTTTCAATAATAAAGAAGACGTAGCCTAGAAATGAGTATTTCGCCTGTTGTGACCCCCCCAGCTAAGAAGCAAACTGAGGTTCATCTTGGCTGTCTCTACACAAGTAAAGTAATTCAGACTCATGCTCTGTCCTGATAGTGATCTTTGCATCTCCAGCAGACGACTAAAAAGATCTAGTGTACTGCTGCAGTAGATGAGATGGAATTGTGATCAAAAGTTTCATGTACCTCAGACTTATCAAGATACTCCCTTTGTTCAGTCCTAACCTTGCATTCCAGGTTTATGCTACTATCGATTATACTGTGCTTCGTCTCTTGTCCCAGAGAGAACGAACCTTCCACTGAACCCTCCATTTTCTAAGCTGTAATGCTGACACTAAAAGGGAAGAAAAGTGCTGTTTAGATGGGGTTTTTCTTTTCACAAGTCACAGGTGTGTTTTGTAGGAGTCTGACTGATCAGAAGAAACCTGCAGTTATGGTAAGCTTGTCCTGTATTTGATAGCACTTCTGCTGTTGGGCTGAGAGTGAGATAGATATGAAAGCATTCTGTTCTGTTCAGCAAAAAAAGAGGCAATTTTAATTCTCTAAATATTCCTGCCTGTTTCAAGAAAAAGAGCTTAGTGAGTTCTATGTAATTTACTGTTTCATTCCTCTGCAGGTATGTGCAATCCTCGCAATTACAGTGACACACCTCCAACATCCAAGAGCACTGTTGAGGAGTTGCATGAACCAATTCCTTCCCTTTTCCGGGCACTGACAGAAGGGGACACTCAGCTGAACTGGAATATTGTTTCCTTCCCTGTGGCAGAAGAACTGTCACACCATGAGAACCTCGTCTCCTTTTTGGAAACGGTGAACCAGCCACAGCATCAGAACGTCTCTGTTCCAAACAACAATGTCCACACACCTTACTCTAGTGACAAAGGTAATGAGCGTAGTGTCTAAATCCCTAGCATCTCCTCTTGTCTCTTCCAGGAGCCTTCTCGGTGCATATCCTATGCTTCTCTGTGCTCGCTTCTTCTTTTCCCATAAGAAAGTATGAAAGGTTCAGCCTAATTTTGAGCATGACGTAACACAAGGAGTGAGGCAAAGGTGTTGAGGACTTGGAAGATGGTGTTAAAAATGACTGATGATCTTAGGAGACACTGACCCACGTGAGTTTATCTCTATAATTACTCCTGTGGCATGAGGCAGTTTGTTCATGTTGTTTCATGTGCACTGGCACCGTATGTTCTCTGACCTAGAAACAGTTACCTGTGTCTTAGGAGACAGGACAGCCCAGAAACTGAATCCAAATCATGTATCAGTGCAGAGGTAGGCAACTGAAACCTGGCTTAAGGGGTCTGAGAAAGCCACGTGCCATAAGCACTTATATCTGGAACAGTTGCTTATTTCTTTCATCTGAGCTGGCATAACTTGAAATCTTTAGAAGGATATTTTGTATGGATTAATCCAGGATTAATAGTAAACCTAAGCAAGATTAGAAAGATTGATGAAGGAAAGATATGTGACAGACTGTCTTCAAAATAAGCAACTTGGTGGTAAGGGTTCAACTTACAGATTCATTCCTCTTATTTTATATGAAGTTTTTTTCTTACCTTCAGTTTAGAGAACAGACTTCAGAATGTTGTTTGCTGTGGTTGGGTTGGGGGAAGATGAGAAGTTTGAGGTAGTGTTGACAGCGGTGTAAGAAAAAGACTCTGTTTCTTGGTTTCCATACTAAACCTGAAACACTTTTCCCTGCAAATCATTACGTCAGACTTTAAAGAATCTTATAAAAAGTTCACAGTGAAATTGCTGTTTAATAGGGGAAAAAGAGCATCTGTTTTGTTTTATTAGTGCAATTAATGCTTTGCTTCCTTCCCAACACACACTAAATATTCGTAACCCCGTATGTTGCTGTTGTGATGGCCCTTTTATCTTATCAATAAAAGATACCCTAATTGACGGACATGCTGCTTTTCCATACCAGTATGAACCATTGACCTAGTTGTGTTTCTGAGTAGGACTGCTGTTGATTAAATGGAACCATAATGGCAACTTTTCTAATTTCCTCTGGCTAAGGCACATTAGAAAAAGAAATTAATTCCAGAACTAGGAAACCAGATGGTCAGAAAGCATCTCATTCATATGTCTTTGATGTTATTAAAATGCTTGCTTGCCGTTATGAGAATAATGTACAAAGCCATGTAATATGGAAAGCCACAGCAAGCCCTGTGTGCAAAGACTACAGTACTTATAGTTATAAATTAAACTCAGGGGAACAAAAAATGTTTAATACAGCCTTGAATATATCCCGCTGTACTTAGATACTGCAACCCAGATGGCTGTTCCCTGACAGTCCTTCACTACAGTCCTTCACTACCGTACCAACAGGATGGGCTAATGATAGTTTTGGATTAAACTTGGAATTTGAATTGCATCTCAAGGGTGTGGAGCAGTTTTGAGTTCAACAACACAGACAAATACACAACACTGCAATTTTTTCTTAGTCAAAAGTCTCCTTCATTTCTTTTACTAGGAACATATTAGAGATTAGGTTGAGAGAGCTCTTACTGGAATGATGACAGTCCAAAAACAACAGTTATATTTGGAAATAGTTACCAAATGCCACTGGCTTTCAGGCCTCAGCAGACACTTAAAACAGAAATAAATGTCAGAGCTGTTCTTGTGATCATTGGCTATGCCTTCTCCATCTTAGTGAGCAGTGAAGAACTGAAAAAGATATAAAATTACTTTCCACATCCGATTCCTATGCTTTTATGTATCTAAATATGTGAGCCTGCCAAAGAATCTCTTTTCTTGGTCACCTTTGTAGTGCTCTGCTTTCTCAAAAGTCAGATTAAGTTTTGCTTATAAAAACATGGATGATTTGAGCAGTGAGAACAGAGGAGGTGGAAAGAAAAATTAGTGTCTGGACTTGGCCAGTTGATGTTTATTATGGAGGAAGCAGGACAGCTGGGGAATAGTGCTGGATGTTGTGTGAGCCATGGGGTAGCATTGTTTTTAATACGGTTTTTCTGTGTTCACTGGGGAACTCATGGCGGAGGGGTAGTAGGTCAGGGGCTGAAGAGCCTTGTGAGCTTGGGCACAGCGAGGGAGCCAAGGAAGTTCCTGGAGCCTGATGGCTTCTGCCCATGCAAAGTTCAGTCACACAATCAGGTCACTGCTTTAACAAGCTGGCAAGTGTTAGAAGAACCACTGAAAGAGAGGGAAGGGTCTGTGAATGTTTATGTGTGTGCTCAGTGGCAGTAAACACAAGCATAGCCTGCAGTGGGAGAAACAGACCTTTCTTTACCCTTTCCCTCTCCCCAAAAATACTGCTAGGCTTGAGGGCAGATCTTGCAAACGGAGATGCCCTTAAGGTGACTTGCTAAGCAGTTGTCTTCAGGGCTGTGACAATCAGGGACTTGAAAGAATATTCCTGTGAGCAGGAACACAGATGCCTTATGTTTTCTTTACAGTGCTGTGCCTCCTCCATTTTGTGGTTCTTGTGTGGCTCCTTGCATGCTTCCCTCCAACATGGTGTGCTGGCAGCAGCCGATGGCATGGCCTGTAAAGGGAGCGGGGCTAATGAGAGGTAGATTTTGTAGGGGGACAGTGGTCTCTGTGCTGTCTTCTGCAATACATTTCAAAATTTGGAAAGGCTCTGCTTACAAATACCCCTTGTCACGTAGTGTAACACAGCTCTGATTTTAGCTTTGCTGCGTGTTCTTGCAGGGATTGCCATTAAGCTGGCCCAGGGTGCCAGACTTGCTTGATGCAGTTCTGGGTAAGTGCCAGTAAAAGCAGCACCAGCCACGGGAACCACAAGCTTTGTGCCTGAGTGGCGTGGAGCCACCAGCCCCAGGAGGGCGGCTGTGGATCCGGGAGGAGGTGGGGTGTGGTGGGATATAAAGCATTCCTTTCTCGCCCCAGCCTACTCTGTACCCAGCAGCCAGACCTTGAACTTCCCCATTATTTTCCTAATGAGTGTCTTCCCTTTCCTCCTGTGAATTGACTTGTAATGTTTTAGCTGCCAAAGTTATGCAGGCACCGCTGGAGGTGCTGTAGCTCTTTGTATCAGTTGTTTCTGGCACTTGAGCCTCTGCTTCAAAGAGGATTGCGATGGTTATTAATCTAGAGCTTCATTTGTACTTTATTCTCTTTGCTTTACTTTCAGCTGATACCCTCAGAGCTCTGAACTGTGAGTTTGGAGGTTTAAATAAGCTTAGTTGTTTCAGATGATGACAGGATGTTGGCAAGAGGGAGAGGGGAACTAGATAATTTTTTGGCAATTGATAAAACAAAATCTGTGTTGTAGTTAAGGGTTTCTGACTCACACTGCGTGGTGACACTGGGGATAGTGTCTGCTCTGCAATTCTGCTCCCCTCCAGTGCAACAGGATGAGGAGAGCTAGAAATGCAGTGAAGGGACATCTACCTCTATAGGTAGTCTAGGAAGATGGTTTTTTTAACATTTCTTTTT
The DNA here is from genome assembly GCA_013397975.1 of Machaerirhynchus nigripectus. NCBI lineage: Eukaryota > Metazoa > Chordata > Aves > Passeriformes > Dicruridae > Machaerirhynchus > Machaerirhynchus nigripectus. Next base: position 276,103 of record VZRQ01002276.1, read on the forward strand.
ATAAATTATGATTGACACAAAATTGACTCATCCAAAAGTAGTAGATTATCTCAACTGATTGTTCATATTCAGTTGCAGGTTAATCTCCTTGTTCTCACTTTCCCCTCTTCCTGCTACTGCACTAGACTAGTCTTTTTTCTAGTGGAAGGTGTGTCCCTGCCAACAGAAGGGGGGTTGGAACTAGATGACCTTTCAGGTCCCTTCCAACCCAGGCTGTTCTATGATAAAATGGTAAGATTACTGGATGGACAGTTACCTTTTCAAAGAACTTTTAGAGCTACCAATAAACTGGCCAGCAGACAGCTGAAGTTACATAGCACATTTAACTTCAAAGGTCCCATACAGCAAATTATCATTAACTGGGAAGGTTCTCTGAGTTGCTAAATTTTTCTGTAATACACCAATAGTTTTATAGCAAAACCTGGTAGTTTCTTCTGTTCATTTTTAAGTTAGACTTAAGGTTGTTTCTTATATGCAATGTTCACCAAGTATGAAGTGTGAGGGGGAAAAAGGTGAGAAACTAATGTTCTGGGAAAAAAAGTTTGCTGCTGCATCCTTCTCCCTCCCTGCACCTGCAGTCTGTGGTCCTCAGTGTGTGAAAATTGGTGAAATGCAAATGAGAGAGCTGTTACTGCACTAAGTAATATTGTTTTTATCTGCACTGAGGGAGCCAAGTGATGACTCTGTAATTAGGTTTGTGAAACAGTTTAAGTACTCTCCCAGATCCCAGCTGAGCCTGTAGGTATGTATTTTTTTCCCTGTGTAACTCTCTGCAGTCTATAGACCAGGATTTAGTGCTTGAGGGGAGGAACTCTCCTGCTTTCAGTAATTCATCCTTTACATGAGCACAGAGGCATTGCTGAGCAGGGGGCCAGGAGTGCCCTGAGACAAACAACGTGCACCCTGGCCGATCTGACTTGGTTCAGACCTGGCAAGTCTCTCAGTGAGCAAGACTTCGGAAACAATTTGGTAGCACAGACACAGAGCATGTCCTCCAGCTGCTTACAAGAGCTACTTGGAACCAGATGGATCTACTGCTGGGTCTGGCCTGCCACATGCAGTCTGCTGTCTCCCCTTTGCAGCATTTTTGTCCTGGTCCTTGAAAACCTATCCTCTTGACTTGTGTGCAGGTGTAAATAAACTTTCTTCTCCACTCTACAGTCAGTCAAGATTAATGTCCTTGGTTGTTGCTGCCCCCATAATAAGGTTGAGTTTTGGCTTTGGTGCTGGGAGAGTGGTTCATGAGACCAGTCCCTGCAGTCTCACAGGAGCTGACTGATGCCACCTAGTTTTGCCAGTCATAGGCCAGGTGCTGCTGCTCCTCTGGCCTCCTTTACCCTGAGAGATGACTCTCAGTTCAGTGTCTTTGATCTTTACATTCTAGAAATCACAAGCTCTCCTTCTCCAGGAAGTTTATTTCAAGTTTCTGCAGGCATTAACTGGTCAATTGGGGGCTTCACCAGGACTTCTGAAGCAGTCCTAACACTGCTGAGGCTGTTATAGATGAGGGTAACATGAAGGTGAGCACAGATGTCTCCTTACGCAAAAGTGACTGGACATTCTCTGGTGTGAACACAGCCTCTAAGTGCTGGGAGCAGTTAGCACACCTCAGGGTGTGCACAGCTTTCCTGACAAGCTTCCCTGGCCTACCTTAGGCTTTCCTCTGTGTGTTGCAAGTTGGAGTGCTGTTATCAACAGATAGCAGTGAGCACTTCTGGCAACCCCTTGGATGGTTGCTTCCTTTAAAGAGCTGTTTCACTCCAATATGGAGATAGCCATGAATCATTTTGCCTTCTCAGGCTTATCCAGAGACTAGGTCAGTCCAGTGGAGATGGCATTCCAAAAGGTGATTTTGCAGGAAAAAATCTTTCTAGATTAGCCAGGATTGCCTGTTTCGAGGCAGAGGCTCTGGGCCTCCAGCTGACACCTTCTAAGACTGTGTATGGAATTTAAAGTCAAACTTAATGTAGTAACACTTAAGTAGAAAACTACTAAAAAGGTATCAAAGGACTTAATAGAGATTAAGCAAAAGGATATAAAGAGTATGAGTAATGTGCAACAGAGGCTTCTGTAAGGTTCTTGTGCTTGAACCCCAGCACTAACTTGGATGACTGATGGGACATGAGGAATGCTGCCTGGAGACTTGCTTCTACTTTCTTCTCCCTACCCTTCCATTGAAAACTTCCCATGAGGAGCGAAGGAAACAGTTATCTGGGACTATCTGCACCTTCTGGGGATGGGTGGTGTGCTCCTTCTTGGGACCATGGCAATCTGAGCTTCTTATCACTGGTGATGAAATCTCTCCAAGTCCTCGTGCATTCCTTGTAAAAGTTGGAGCTGCTGTCTGGTCTCTGGATCCTTCTTGCCTTTGAGGCTGTGGTGGCTGCATCTCCCTACTACTTTTCAGCTTTGGCTGAGCACTTCAGGTGTATACCCATCACTCTTTGCACATGGTACCATAGCATACACTTCTGTTCAGCTCCTTCCTCTTCTTCTCTGTGAATCAAACGTCCTTACTGAAGCTGTAGATATGTTGGTTGTTTTCAGGCAGAGGTTTTGTTCTCTGAGAACTCTATTCCTCTGGAATAGAGGAATTACTGCTGTGCCTCAGGATATATTATAAGGGCTTATAGAAATAGAAGTGCCAAGAATAGGACAGGACTTAACGCAGCCACAGTGCACTTCGGTGACGTTCCCAGCAGCACTTCAGGTACTGCAGGATTTTTTGGGCAACTGCAGCTTTACTTGCAGCACAGCTTTTCTGGGAGCAGAAACTGCTTCAGCTCTGGGTCTGCCTTTCCTCTCCAAGATCCCTACTGCCTGTTGCACTGTATATGGTGTCTGCAAGACGTGTACATCAGTTTGGAGCCTGACCAAGGCTTTCAGTGGGCTGGCAGCACATCCTCTAACCTTCTTGCAGCTGTTTTGGTAGTAACAAAATAACTTGATGGTGGTCAAAATTGGTCATTAAAAAAACCCAAACCAAACCCACCCTCCTGATTTACCATTTAACTCTGGATTACTTTTTTCTAATCCACATTGGAATGTAGATCAGTGGGTTTCTCCTAGGTGCACCATGAGTAGTAATAAGCTAGAAAGTCCTTTGACATCTCCTGCTCACAAGTTGGTTTGTTGTGTGTGGGTGAGACATTCATGTTTGCAGACAGCTGCCAGTTGTGCTTTCCCCAAAGTGTTCCAAGTTATGCTCTGGGTAAATGTTATGTAATCATGGTCCTTTGGAGGATGAACAAAGTTTTATGATACAATCACCTGATCAGTACAGAAGAAAGATGGTGGAATATGTCAGCTTGGAGAATTGGAAGTGGACTGAGGGGGGGATGGTTTTATTTTGTAGTTGTGATCAACGCCTTAGCTCAATTTTGACGTTGCAACATCAAACTTCATGGCATTTCAAGTAATTGCATGGGTGTTAGAAGCATGAAGCCAACAGTTAGCAGAAGGGGTTTCTTAAAATTAACAGTGAAGCTGGTGGTGTTGCTAAAACTAAGGAAGAACTAATGCAGTTTCATGCTGATGAAAACAGGATTCTTTAGGTGTTGTGATTTAATCTGGCTGAAGATTATTGTGGAGATTGGTGGGGGGGAGAAAAAAACATTTACATCCAAATAAGTGGGTTTTGATGTTTTTTTAAAATAACTTCTCTAAACCTGAAGTTTTTTGTGGTAGCATATTACCTTCAGAGGACATATTCCTGCTTGTAATTTTGGCATAGCTCATCATTACTCTTTAGAAGGTATCTCTCATAACTGGGGGACAAAACTCAAAAACATTCTTGCCTGTGAATATAGAAGTAAATTAATACAGGAGGAAACCAGACAACAGGTTGAGTTGTAGATGCTGAAAATTTGAAGTTGATAGATTTTACCTTGTCTCTCTGCCTTGCCTCTCTCCTTTTACTGTCACCTTTCTTTCCTTATGCCTCATAGTCCTGTCGGTTTGCAATCGTACTTCTAAAGCCGCGCATTTAACTAATTTTTAACTAACCTTTAAAAACACTTTAAGACCTTTTAAACCAATTTTTTCCCCCTCTTCGTTTAGAACACATGTGTACTGTGGTGTATTTTGATGACTGCATGTCAATACATCAGTGCAAGATCTCTTGCGAGTCCATGGGAGCTTCCAAATACCGATGGTTTCACAACGCCTGCTGTGAGTGTATTGGGCCAGAATGCATCGACTACGGCAGTAAAACTGTCAAATGTATGAACTGCATGTTCTGAAGCAGGAAAATTGTAATATAGCAATACTGAGGCCAAAGTAATCTCTCTCAGTTAAAGAGACGGGGATTGCAAATACTGCGTTTTGGTGGAGTGCCTGCTGGTTGCAATTAAATGTACCTGGTTGAAAAAGAGGATGTATAAAATCGGAAAACTTCTTTTTCTTTTTTTTTTTTTAATTCATGTAAACAAGGCTAATTAGTAGATGTTTAAACACTATGTTTTAAACTTATTTTTCTTTTATTTCTGCTCAAATGGTACAGTCATGCTCATCATTGCTGTTCTGATGGTTTTCCTTTGATTTGAAAGTATTGGCTATACTGGTTTTCAGAACATAGTACTCTATCTTGTAGTTTAGAGTAGGGAAACTTCTAGAATATGGTAATGAGATTTCCATTATTTGAATTCAACAAATAAATAAATGGCTGTGAGGTTGGAGGGAGGGTGGATGTCGTTTAGGGGCTGGGGCTTTGGGATTTGGTTTCTGGTTTTGTTTTTTAACTTTATTACCTTCCAGTTTTTGAGGTTAGTTTTTTATTGTAAAAATAGTATTTGAAGAAAAACAAAAATTCGTGCTTTCTCTTCAAATTCAAAGCATGGGCTGTCATGGATAAAATCCTAACTTCTTAGAAGGGCTGCCCAACAAAACACTATGTATGGGACACTTTTCTTCCAAGTTTCATTTGCCCTGCTCTCATAAGTTTGTTGGGGCCTATGATGCATAATTTATGTGTTAAACAAAATAATCTTTTCAGTCTTCTCTTAGATCCCAAAATAAAGCTGTTAAATGCAGTTGCATTTCCCACCTTTTGCACTGTTTTCTAGGGTTGTTACTCCCTGAACGTTTAGTCCAGTAAAGGAAACATGAAAGGCTATGATGGATTTAATGACTAAAGGAATAAAGAATAAAATGACAAGAACAAGCAAGTGGTACAGGTCTACCAGCTGAGCAGCTGGCAGCATGTTCCCATTTATTAATTATCTCTGAATATTTATTCCAAAACATTTTTATTATTATTAAATTTCTTTTTTATCCCCCCATAAATTTTTTTCAGTGAAGAAGGGAATATGTGTCTGCAAAGGCAAAGTTAAAGTGTTCTGAGTTTAGAACATTGTCCATTTTTCTAAGAGTTTTTGTATGTTGACAGTTACATAGCAGTTACTATGACCCATTTAAGGGCTCCACTGATAATGGTACTAAGTACAAGAATAAAGTGTATGAGTAGTTAATGATCAGCTTTTCGTATTTATAATAATGTGGGTTTTAACTCCTTGAATTTTTTATGCATATATACATATGCAAACACAAAAAGGAATTTGACTATTAATTTTTCTCTCAATAACCTCAGTCAAGAGGGATTAAACTGTTTTCTAGTTACACCTGTCTATCTGTACCATGTACAAATGAAAGCAGTCATTTTACATTTATTTTGTTGAAAAATTGCCTGAATTTTTTTTCATTTTTTTTCTCATGATACAGTTCTTTCAATAAGATGGAATAATAATAATAATGATAATGATAATGATAATAATAAATTGGAAATCTACTCTTGTTAAATAATGTTACTTTCTTCAGTGTCTTTTTCAGCTATAAAGATGTACTTGAAAGATGAATGTTATTATTTTGAACTAGTGGATAATGGAATGTCTTCATACTTTAAACTTACAATTAAGTGATAAAAGATCATAGACAAGAATAGAAGAACTTAGCTTATAATGGAGGAGTTGTTCATCCTATATTTTACAATTCATGTTATATTTTGTTCTGCTAGAATTTCTTTAAATGAATGGAGAGGAAGAATATGTTAGAGTAGCTGTGACTGTTTGTAGCTGGAGGGTGATGGATCAACGTTCCTGACCAACACAGGAGACACGTAGCAATCAAGCAAGCAGGAGGTCATTAGCGTGCTTCGGATTTTTGCAGTCTTAAATTATTGGAAATATGAGGGTAGCTCAAAATCTTCTTGGGGGAGGAACAGGGCTGATGTTTCTGGTCAAGCACCTGCTGCTCCATGGATCTATGATACTGTCTCCATTTACATCCTCAGAATGTCACTGTGAGGTCAAATCAAGGGGAGCGGGAGGGATGGGGGGAGCAGCCTAACAGGTGTCCAGGAAATGGTGTGGGGAAGGGCATAAAAATGTAAACAGTTGCCTGTAGTGGCCTGAGAGAAGGTAGTGCACACCTTCTGGGGCTTGCCTTACTTTTTGTAATTCCTGATGCTGTCTAGAGTTTGCTGAAACTGTTGTGTGTACACAAATGTCACGCAACGACACCCAGTGTATTTGATGATGATGAGTGTTCTAAGAGGTATTTTAATAAAACGACATTACTGGTTCTTGTATTTTTTTTCTCAAGAGTTTCTCAGGGAAACATTACCAGAAAGCATATTACAAAACTTACTGGTCTAGATGGATAGAATAATATAGAGAATGAACTCTCCAGCCTTTTTTTTCCATACCTAAAAGTGCAGCTTCAAGGTCTTTTTCTGTACATAAATGATTAATATTCAGAATGTTCTTTCTGAAAAAATCTAACCATTTTAGAAAGTTGTTTATTTAGTCTTAATAATTTTGCAGGAAAATTCATAATTTATTTTGGCGTGTCTTACTTCACCCTACATCTGGATAACTAGCAAACCATCAACTACATAAGAACATGTTTATAAAACTTCTTTTGGTTAGGAATGTTCTTCAGGTAAAGCATTGTCCGCTTTTATCACTGTCCTTTGGAACAGAGTTGTAAATCACTGAATGTAAAGGGAAGCCAAGAGGGAATAAATACAGTAAGAAATTATACAAATCCCTAGTGTGTTGGGGGTCTGACTGGAAAGGGGTGGAGGGCCTTTTGTTATTCTTTCTTTAAAAATAAAAAAAGATTTTGTTTAGTCGCTTTGGGGTTTGGGTTTGGTTTGTTGAGGTTTTTTTTTGGTTTGTTTTTCCTTACAGGCACTTGAGTACAAAGGTCATAACGTGACATTGCTTTCCTGTCATTTCTTAAGGTTCCTGGCTTGCTTTTAGTATGCTTAATGGATTTCACATCTAATTCCTAAAAAATACATACAAGAACACCTGCTTGTATCTTTAATAATATATCTATGGTCACGCCACACTACCAGAATCATGGCTATTCTGATACCTGGCTCCCAAGCCCCTCATCCTGCTGGCTGGAGTGACCTGAAGTTTGCTGGCGACTGCACAGTAACACACAAACCCACACACAGGGATACGCTCCGGTCTCTCCAGCCCTGTGACCTACGGTGCCCTCTCCCATGGCTGGCACTTACATCTTCATGGGCAGAGTCTGAAGACCCATAAGCTGGGAGGAGTTTAATGAGAAGAGAGGACAGACCGTGCTGATGAGGTACCTGCAGAGCACACTCAAACAAGAACCTAACATTTTCCTGTTAGGCCATAATGTCTCTTGGGTTTGGCAAAAGAAACACCTGTACCAAGATTTGACACATTCCCTTGGCACATCATCTTTCACCAAATCACCAGTACATCATTAAAATTTGTGCTATTCACATGGGAAAACATACAAAACATTGCAAGGAATAGAGGAAGTCTGATTCAGACAAATCCATCTAGGATGTAAAGGTGGCCAAGGCTCAAGTTTTCTTATATCCTTTTCATTGATGAAGTATTTATACATTTTCTTCCTACTGCAGAGAACTTGGAATTATTTGGCTTTGAGCAACCTGCTTTAGGGCAAGATGTTCCTGCCTATGGCAGAGGGGTTGGAAATAGATGGTCTTTAAGGGCCCTTCCATCCCAAACCATTCTGTGATTCTATTACTCCATAACAGTGCTCATGGGAGTTGCTTAGGCAGAGTTCAGCATCATACTCTTTTGGCTCTGTTTTCCTGCTCTGTGGTAATTTCTATGAACAACGTACTTTCTCCCCCAAAGGCATCAACTAATTTACTACTTGTAGGTTTTCCTGTTGTATTTTCAGGCTCTCATTGTTTCACGTTTGTTTCAGTATGTGGCCAAGTAGTTTCTTTCCTAAGCTAAATCTTTTTATGCCTGCTGTGTATTCCTTTATTGCCTAAGGAGAATTACACAGCATGTCTAAAGTTATCCCAGAATGGTACAGCCCATGCAGACTCCCATCTTATCAGGACAAACTCAACCCCAGAACTAGCTTTCTTGAAATAGTAGGAAGGAATTATTAACACAGCTATGTCTTTTCCCTTTTCTTTCCCTGACCAAATGCTTCCTGAAGCTCCCCTCCATTATTATTTTATTACTTTTATGAATCTCAGGTACATCAGGGAGACTGACATTCCAAGCAAAGAGCTTCCCACCTCAGAATCCTTGCTTCACTTTGTCTTTAAAGCAGCAAGACTTTACTGAGTGAATATGGGGCAAGCTGAAGGTGTAAGAAAGTGCCTCAGTGTGTGTAAATTGGCCTCAGACAACAGTGAATTTTGCAAGTCAGAAATTATCCAAATGTGTTTCACACGGCAGTAAACTGGTTTAGTCAGCACTGCACACAATCACTTATTTGTCCTCAAAATCTGGGAGAAGATTCATTCTGGGTTCATTAGCTGATGGGCCCATTGTGCATGAACTTTTGTTGGCAGCGGCCTCTGATAATACACATTCTTCAGAGCTGAGAGCCTCTGGCCACTGTCACTTCAAGTGGAGATCCTCTCAGGCAACCATCTCCAATTACTACGGGACCTTACAGAACTAACCCTTCTCTCTTCTTTTGCCAGGAGTAAGATGGCCTTTATATATGACAAAAGAAGAAACACATTAGCTGTGATGTTAAGTTAAATAGCCTGGTGAGCCCTTACTGTTAAATTGTTTCTTCTGGAGAGGAGGAGGGAGATTGGAAGTTGTGAGGTTATGTAATAGGTGGTGGAGACAATATCCCTGTGCTCCAACACTAATCAGAGTGTTTACAACCCTCCCTTTTGTATCTTCCACTGAATAGCACAAATTCCTGTGGGGGACCTTTTACATTACCGCAGGAGGTGGCACAAAGAGCTCATTCGACAGGGACTAAGCAGCATTGAGTCTCAAGTGAATAAATGGAGCAGGTGGCACGCTGCCACAGTATTAATGTGTCCAATAGGCCGGGGATTATGCTTGAGGCTGTGGGAATGAATCGGCCCTGCTTCTGACTGAAACAAATTCCCCTGTTGATGAGGCATCCTGAAAGGGATTCAAATTACGCAGGTGCTCAATGTAACAGAAACTTGCATTGTAAGAGGCAAAAAAAAAAAATCACAAAATTCCTTACAACATCACTGTAAACAGGATGCATCTTGAGATGGGGATGTGTTCCTTGGCACAGGTCACCTTGAGCAGCATCCAGAGCATTTCTCCATTTTGCTCGCATTCCAGAAAGTGGTAGAGAGGAGTGGGTAACTCCTCTCAGGAGGTCAGGTTTGTTATGTGGGATGAAGCTGAAGCCAATGGCTGTTCTCATGTGAACTGAGGACATGGAATTCTGTCAGCAACATTACAGGGAAAGTGGCCCAGGTGCCCCCACCTGTAGAGCTGTGTCAGCTCCCACACTGAGACTGATGGCTTGTGTTTGTTGACCTCCCACTCTGACAAGTGTAATCTCATAACTCATTTGGCCATACCTGTCTTTAATCACCATCAACAGAATCTCAGAATCACAGAATGGGTCAGGTTGGAAGGGACCACAGTGGGTCACCTGTTCCAAACTCAGCTCAAGCAGGATCATCCCAGAGCACGTGGCAAAGGATTGTGTCCAGATGGTGCTTGAGTATCTCCAGCAAGGGAGACCCCACAACCTCTCAGGGAAATCTGTTCCAGTGCACGGTCACCTGCACAGTAAAGTTCTTCCTCATATCCAGGTGGAACTTCCTGTGCATCAGTTTCTGTCTGTTGCCTCTTACAATGTTGCTTGACACCACTGAGAAGAGCATAGCTTCATCCTCTTAGCATCCTCCCTCCTTCAGATACTTGTAGACATTGATAAGGTCCCCTTTCAGTCGTGCCTTCTCAAGGCTGAACAGGTTCAGCTCCCTCAGCCTTTCCTCGTAACAGAGATGCTCCAGCCCCTTAATGATCTTTGTTGCCCTCCACTGGAGCTGCTCCAGGAACTCCCTGTCTCTCTTGTTCTGAGTATCCCAGAACTGGAAACAGCACTCCAGATGCGGCCTCACCAGGGCTGAATAGAAGGGCAGGATCACCTCCCTCGACCTGCTGGCAACGCTCTCCCTAATGCAGCCCAGGATATCACTGGCCTTCTTGGCCCCAAGGGCCACTGCCAGCTCATGGCTCAGGGACGCTTACGTTCCTTGTGCTCCCAGAGGAGCGACGGGGCTGCATACCGGCTCTCGGCGGCTGCTGAGGGAGCTTCACATACGGATCTCACCGGGGTCCCCTCAGGCAGCCCGGCCCTGCTGCCGCGGACCTGGGGGCTTCAACAGCGACGGGTGGAAGAGGTGCTAGAACCATCCCCCCCCCCGGGGGCGCGCCGGCCGCTGGGAGCTGTAGTGCGGCGGCCGGCAGAGACCTTACGCCCCCGCCGGCAGCGTCCCCCGGGGGGAACTACAGCTCCCGTCGCGCTCCGCGCGCGGATAGACCGGGCCCCCCGCTCCACCTCCCCCGCCCTCGCGGCCGCGCGGAGCGAGGCAGCGGCGCGTGCGCGGTGGCGTGAGCTCGCGCCGCTCCCCGCCCGTCCCTGCGAGCGCCGGGCGGCGG
>VZRQ01002276.1:287131-411820 GCA_013397975.1 Machaerirhynchus nigripectus
CTCGGGTCGCTGCTCGCCCTCCCTCCCTCTCTGCTACCTTCCCTTTTTCCCTCCTTCCCTCTCTCCTCTGCTCCCTCTCTCCTTTCCTCCTCTCTCCTTTCTTTCCTTGTGTCTTTCCTTCCCTTCCTTTCCTCCCTTCCCTCCGTTCCCCGCCCGGGCGGGTGTCCGGCCCGTGTGCGATACTTAAGGGCCGTGTTGTCCCTCTTGCCCTTACGGGAACCTTGTGCGCCCTGTTTCCTTAAGCGTTTGCTCCCTTTGGATCGTGTGGGGTTCGGTTCAGCTCAGTCTCGGATGAGAGCCGTGCTGGGCTGTGGGCTGGCTCTCTGCGAGGTCGTTTTGGATTGTTTTTTGTGTGGGGAGGGAGAGGTCAGGATTTTTATTCATTTAGCTTCACCTAGAGGTGGCCTCTTAAAACCCAGACAATTTACCGTTATTGTAATTTTTCTGCATCTAGTGTGATTAACAGGTTTTAAAGATGTCGTGTTTGCTACCTGATAATGTTTTTTAGAAAGTGTGTGTTACTGTTCATCATAGAATCACAGAATGGTTTGGAAGGGACCTCAGAGACCATCTAGTTCCAACCCTTATGCCATGGGCCAGGACACCTTTCACTAGACCATGCTCAGAGCCCCAACCAGCCTGGCCTTGAACACTTCCAGGGATATGTCAGTAGGTGATGTATGAGCAAATACATCATATTTTTAAGTGCTAACAGATATTAAAACAAGTGACAAAGAAAATGCCAGCAATCCACACTGAAAGTATCTGCTCATGAGAATGGTGTGGTTTGGATTTCCCCCACCCTGATGTCCCTGAGGTTAATGATAATTGTTAATAGGAAATAATCTTAAAAAAAAAAAAAAAAACTAGGCTAAGGCCTTTTTGCCAGTTGCATAAACCAGGGTGATTTGTGCAAGTCCCTTGTTCCAGCATAGGAAAACAGCCCTAGTTGCATTCTTAATTGTGTTTCTGATCTGGAAACGACTGAAGTGCTTACCATGAGTGCTCTGCATTGCCATAATGCATGCTTTTGGGAGTGATCTTAAGGCTCTGTTGGATATGACACAGGATGGTAATGGATGTAAATTTATTAATGAGCTTACAGGAGAATGGCAGAGGGATCCCTTAGATCCCTTAGGTTTGGGGTTTGATGTTTGAGGTGTTGCATACAGCTCGTGGTGAATGATGCTGTGCTTCAGTTCATTTCAGTGCAGTCTGGGTGTAATCCATACAGTCAGCATGACAAGCTCTTGCGGGGGCTATTTCCTACAGAGAAATAAATGGGAATTTTAAAATGACCTTCCAAACTATTGTAGTTTTGAGCATTTAGTACTTGTAAGTGTGAAATTTATTAACCCCCTTGCTGTAATGTTTTAGCTAACTACATCAAGAATAGAGTGTCTGTTATGGTGAAGTAGGGAACTTTGCATTCCCTGTCCTAGGGATCTCATTTCTAGCTTGCAGAAAATGAGTTGTTTTATTTAGTCTTCCCACATCTGAAATGGAACACAGGAACAGCTGCCTTCAAATCTTAATACAATGTGCAACTTGGTCATTGTTCTGTCTTAGTTAAGGTGTAATCAGGGGTGGGAGGGCATATTGTGTAGTTTGGATTGGTGGGGTTTTTCCCCAAAGCACGGATTTCACTGTAAAACCCCCGGTGTGATTGTAGTTATGTGGGAAAGAAAGTTCTTCTGTAGGGCACATTATTTCCATTTCTGTGTGTGCACGTCTACACTGGAATATATTGTCCTGGAATTGCAATAACGGCATTCCTGCTTCAGAGCTGCATGGCTTAATTCTGTTTGTGTCCTTAAAGCAAAGCTGACATGCACAAGTACTGCATCTAACACTTTGGGGTTCTGATCTTCACTGTACCCTTCAGGCACTCTTTCCCAGTAAGTTTTAGCTGTATTTTCTTACAGAAAATGTTTGCATATTTCCTGAGTAAACACTGCTGTTTCTTATGGGCAGTTTTTAGACTTAATATGGAAGATGCTGCTGTTCAGTAATAAATATCAACAAATGCTAATTTTCTTCCCTTCTGTAAAGCTTGGTGTCATGTAGCCTCAAAATGCCAAAATATATGTGTATGTATGATATGAAGGTATGATACTTACCTTCAGTTTACTGTAGTACAGTGTAGCATAATCTACCAAGCTTGTCTCTGAGCTAATGTATCTGATTATGTTGAATCAGTGAATGATTCACTACCCGTACAACTAGTCATGGTTTGCTCTGTGCCATCTTTCATCAGCTCCTTCTGCTGTTCCCCAGAGGCTCATGAATCATAGTTTTCAAATTGTTGCTCAAAAAATATTAAAAGTATATCAAATGGGCCCACAGTTGGGCGGGAAGTACCTTATAGAGTAGGAAGTTTTACTTAGGCTGCATCCCCAGACGTGGTGGTGTTGAGGGATGCTGTCCAGATAAGTTTTACATCATCTGCTTGCCATGGCCAAAACCAGAAGGGTAAAGATGCAGGTTGAGTTTAGAAAAAGGAAGGGTATGACTCCTTTCCTGTCCACACTTACCCTTCTCATCCCAACTATCCTTCACCTTTTGGGCTTGATATCAGGGAACACAAACTTGGTTGAAGGTGTGGAGGTATAGTAGAATGAAACAGACTTTGATGGTGGCAGCAACATCAAGTCTGCAAAGCCAAACAGCAGCAGGGATCCAGTGCTCCCTGCTTCCAGTTTTCCTTTAGGGTGCAGTAAAAATTGGGGAATGACTGCTTACTTGAAGCAGCTGCTGGGAAGTGGAGGATGTATATGGTATTACCCAAGTAAGGCGTGGTGATGCAGTAAGCTGGCTCACGCAACACTTAGCTCAGATATATCCATGGAGTTTCTGGCTTATTCTGTCCTGTTACTAGCAGATAATGCGCTAGGAAAAAATTAATTTAGGTTTCATCAGTAAAGTGTTGTGACAATTTTGAACTAGTAGGGAAGAGTTTCTGAAAAAGATAAATATGAAGTTCAGTGACTTCAGTGGATAGTAAGAAGGTGAAAACAGCACTTAATACCTGAACGAAGTATGTCTGACTAAAAATATTTGGAATGTGTAACTGGGTCCTTAGTGTTGTTTATTACTAATTGTGCATTAAAAAAGCACAGAAAGCATCTCTTTTTCTTATCTAGTGATGAATTTCAAGTATGCTTTAGAGACTGAGATCTGCAAATTCAAAACCATGAGATCACAACATTTAGAGCAATCAGTTCACTACCTACAAGCAGTATTTCCTTTGATAATTAATTAAGGTGTGTTTAAATAGAGAACATGATTTGGTATTTTTTCCTTGTCTAGTTCCTATGATACTAGGTAGACAAAAGTACAGATAATGAAGACGTCCCAGTTTCTTTCAGAAGCAGCTTGGTGTAGGATCCTGACTAAAAAATAGTAACTAATTATTTACTAAGCATATAATTTTATAATAATGAAGAAAAAGTGCCTGCCAGATGCTAAAACAGTAATAATGTATATCTGAGTAAATACAGTGAATTGTTAATGTGTGTTAATAGTAATGTGATATGTAGCCCTGTTTAAAGAATAGTCATAGACAAAATGTTATATAATATAAATAAGCAAATTTAATATTGTTTTCTACATGCAGAATAAAAGAATGCAATTATTCTGATATAATAATAACAATAATTGAGAAATGTGATGTAAGTCACTTCATCTATGCTGGTGTGCCCTTAATCATTAATAATTTACCATCTGTCCATTTGTTGTAAGTGCTAGGAAGATATGCAGAAATACAGACCTTAAGCAATCAATGCAAAGAGAAAATGTCTTTAAAAGAAGGATTATGATCCTTGGTGTTACACATTAATTTATGGTGTGACCTTGTAGGTAATCCCTGCCTTGCTTCCATCCAGGCTGCTGTCTTCCCTGGAAGAAGCAGGGAATGGTTAATGATTCTTGCCAGCTACAGCCCAACAGGAGCACAGCGCTGGGGAAGACCCTGTGTGAAGGTGCAGGGATGCACTACTTTGCTGGGGGCTACACTTTTTCATGGGAATAGGTCCATCCTTCAGTGCAGTGGAGGGGTCAGTTTCCCAAACATAGGAACAGATTCCTCGTATCCACTCTGCCGTCTTTATTCTCCTTCTCACCCACAAGGAACAGAGCTTTTTTAGACTGGCTATTCTGGTCTCTGGAGGCACACAAGGAAAGCAAGGGATGAGTGATGGCTGTTTGCATGAGGTGGGAACGACCAGATGGCTGCTGGATAGGAATAAAGAGGAGCGAGTGCTGGGTGGTAAGGTTTGACATTCCAAATCAGAATGCAAGTTTGGACCAAACTGAAAATTATTTTAAGGAAAATAAATTTAGTTCCATATTGGTTGTTTTGTACATTTCTTAGCAGTGACTAACTCTTGAGTCAATTCCTGTAGTTATGTATAGATAAAATGTATTTTTGTTACATTTTTGTCCTCTCTAGTATGAAAATTTCACAGGTTTCTATTATCTAGGTGAAGGCAGCTCATGAAGTTTGCTTCCTGTTTTACAGTTTGGTAGGATCTCTGGGCTTTTTCTGTTCCTAGAGGACAAGACATCTGGCAGAAAGGAGCTCTTGGAACTGATCACACAACTCTACTACCAGAGCTTGAAGAATGGTTTTTGAAAACACAATATATGATGATAATTCTGTAACTTGACACTAGTGGAAAAAGGGATATCACAGTGACAAAAATTGCAGCTTCTCTTTCTCGCAAAAAATAAGTAAGAATTCTTCAAGGATATTACTTCTCTTTAAAATCATACCTAGCTTTGTAAAATAGGAGTTACACCTACGAGTTTGAAGCTATAATTTAATGTTTATCCTATAATGACTTTTGTGAAATTTAACATTTAACTTACCCTGGTGGTGAAGATTGTTGCTACTTTAACATTTCTAGCCTGCCCAGTTGTGTTTTGTAAATATGAGGATCAGCAGTCAGATGCAGAATTTTTCTGGATGTTGCCATGAAAATAAATTTTCAGTGAGTTTTATTAGCATGAATTAAATTGAATGCTAAATGTAAATTCTAGTGCTAAACATGCCAGCAATGAAACTCTCTCATTTCATGGTAGTAATAGTGGTTTTCTACCATGAATACTATGGAAATTCATAATTCTCAGTTATTGTTTCGTATGTCCAATATACTGCTTTCACATACTTAATACTGAGTGCATTAATGTAGTGTATAATTACTGTTAAAAGGTAACTAAGTAAACAGATATTTTACTGTATTTGTACTACTCCAGTAGATTTTAATGTTGTGAACCAAATGCTATATATAAAAATGTAACACTGATCTGTGCAAAACCCAAAATACCTTTTTATTTTTTTAAACTGGATTCAGAGAAAAGTGTCATTTCCTCTTCTGATTTTCAGTTGTGGTGGTTTCAAAGGAGATCTTGTTCTTTTAAGATAGCCTAAAGAGCTCTTCATATTTTATGGGATATTTTTAATTGATTGAATGGACTAAAAATGTAAGAGCTTGGGGGGGAAAATATCAAACGATTGAACAGGTTTACCCAGAAACTCCTTGGATTATTTCAGTTTAGTGGTTTTAACTTTTCTTGTTCTTTAGATGTTTTAATCTTTACAAGGTCTGTAAGTTTTCTTCGTGCTGGCCGCTTGCTAATTTTAGATGCAGAGATCTTTCACAGGTCATGCTTCTGAAGTTTTCATCCTGAA
Organism: Machaerirhynchus nigripectus; assembly: GCA_013397975.1. Classification (NCBI taxonomy): domain Eukaryota; kingdom Metazoa; phylum Chordata; class Aves; order Passeriformes; family Dicruridae; genus Machaerirhynchus; species Machaerirhynchus nigripectus. The sequence continues at coordinate 292,824 of VZRQ01002276.1, forward strand.
ATTGGGGGTTGCAGTTCTCCAAAATTTTACAATGCGTACCATTAATGAGCAGATGCGTTTTAAACAGTTTGACATGTTGTTGGAGGAAACAAAATTCAACTTTCCAGCTGAAAGAGAAAGTGATGAGCACGTGGAGTTCTTTGCTGTCTGGATGGTTCAGTAAGTTAGTGTGACTGATATACTAGGATGTATATTTAAATGCATGTTCCTTCACAAAGATAATGAAGAACTCATTTTCTGGCAATGGCTTTCACAAATGTATCTTTGAATATGCCAGGACCTGCATACACCACCAAAAAACAATGTAGAAGGTGCATCAGTTTTACCTGCGTCACTCATTTTGTGTGCTGCAATTTTATGATACCGGTCTATGATCAAATTTGTTTGCAGTTTTCTGTGGGCTTCTTTTGGTAGCTCATTCTTTACAAATCCTTTAGGAAGTAAGGTTTCAATGTTATTTCAGTCAAACTTTGAAGACATCTAAAAGATACACAAACATGTCAAAGAAGTTTGCAGCTAGTGTGTATCATTAGAAAAGTCAGTTGCAGGTGGCTATTTTGACAAGTAATTACATTTGGTGGGCTTTAGTACTTACGTGCAAGGACTTCACCACTCTTAAAATTGCCTTACACTGATGGAGGCAGTTTATCTTCTTTTGAGGGAGGGATAGGACAAAGGTCATCTTTGGTCTTATGCGTACTGGGGCTTCCATTAAACTATCTACTCTAATTTTAATTATAGCAGCATGACTTATGTTTAGACAAGGCAACACAACAGATTTGGCCTCACCAGGGCTGAATAATAATATTCTCAAGACATAGGATTGCTGAAAATTGCTGCAGTAGATGCTACAGACTAAGCTGAATGAAGCCTGTGTTAGCAAATATATCTGAATTTAATTCTAAAATCTAAGGATGTTTATACTTTTTTCTAGTTTTCTTGTTTTTCTTTTTTTTCTAGTTTTAGTCTATACTTTTTTCTATAATTTTTTCTAGAAGGCTGGTGTTTCATGTAAGCTTTCTTCTAAGGCTGTTTGACTAGGTAAATTGGCATAGAAGACAAGGCAAATACTGTGAACTTGAGGGTGCTGCTGCTGTTCCAGTAATTGGCATTTTAATGGATGACGGCTTCCTGCTTTCTCTGCGGAGACCAATGGCTGCCCCATGGTGGGTGGTGCCACACCTTGCCTTGCATGTATCTGTGAATGTTTTCTGTGTTCACATGCGTGACATTTTGCAACATCTCAGCCCTGGGGGTGGTGATGTTAATCATAATTAATAATCTGCTGAGCTTGTAAATATTTAAATTGACTTTCCCCTTGGGTATTGAGTGAATCTGGGGCAGACACGGAAAACAGAACCTGTTAATCCCATATCTACATATGGCACTGAAAAAAATAACAAAAAATTCAGAAATTTGCTGAAAGGCTAAATCCTTCATGTGATGTTGATGAAGAGTTGTGACTGGCATTAATGGGAATATGTCTGGGAAGAGGAGATGGTATAGCCCTACTCTTGTACAGAAACTTAACATACCGTGCTAAAAATAAAAAGTTTCTTTTCCATATAGCATGAGTTTGAAGGACACTGACACTATTCCCGCAGGTTCCTGCTGTAGACATCACATGGATCAGCAAAACAATTATTTTGTTGGCATGTCTCAAAACAAATCTCAAAATGGAGCAAGCTACATCAGAAAAAACCTTTTGGTGGGTAGAACTGCATCTACAATAAGGCTGTGCTAAAAACTGCTGTGCTGGGAGCACAGAAGTGTTACACATCAATCCATTATTGTGAAGTTGGGGAAACGTTTGCGTGCAACCCAGTCTGTGCTTGATGTTACTCAAATTGGGCTTAATAAAGCAACCAGTGAAGGCTGGTTTCCAGGTCAATAGCCATTGATGTTAGCTTGATAATAACCCGGACTCTTAAGCCAAAAGCAGAGGTGATGCAGGTAGACATAGTTATTAAATAATCACTAAAAATAATGAGAGAAGCTGTTATATAAACAGTGTTTCTGGATCAAAGTCTTTTTTTACTTTTCCTTTCTGCTGTTATGGTAGAATGGGTTTTATCTCAACCACCATAGTTCTGTTTAAAATTCGCTAAAAGTTGAATATGTTTTGCCTGTGTTACACTGGAACATGCTGGGTTTTAAACATTAAAAGAATCATACCTGGAAATTGATCATCTGTGTCACATATCACACAATGAAGAGAGCCAAGCAAAGCTCTTCTTAGCTTCTCCTTATGCTACAGAGTTCAAGTGACAGCCTGTAATTGATAGATCTTTTCATATGTGTTCAATACGTGGTGGCAAAAATGCAGTGTAAAGCATAAGAAACTTAATTTTCATAGTTCAAACCCTAAAGGTTTGTGTGTCATTCATCTACTTTCAGAAATTGCTTCTTTCTGGAAATGATAAGGTGTTAGAATTGAATATTCTTTGCCTTTGGTAAGGTAAATTGGATTGTTTGTACTGACTTCCCAGTTAAAGGATTATAGAATGATTTCTGCCAAGTTAATGCTGATTGAAAATTCTATGAATAAAATAGTGATCACAATTCACCCAGTTCAGTGAAGAATCATGGTGCTTCTAATTGATTTTTTTTCTATATCCAGTCAGAAAGATGATATCTCAATACTGGATTAAAAAGTGACTGTCTAGACTCAGCATGCAGTTCTCCATGCAGCACCTGTGCTCTGCCATTGCCTCTACGTGTTAAGCAGGTTTATGCAGTTGACAGTGTGGCAAGGCTCTGTCCGTGTGGAACTCTGTGTGCTTGAGGGCTCTCAAAGGGCAAACCAGCAGCCACCAGTTAAGTGATGTTTGTAGAGGGGCACACGCGGGTCCTGGTTTCGTTGTAACTGGCACTGGTAGGAAAGATGATGGTAATGCAGCAGCAGTGGCACCTGTCTGCACATGTCGGCTGAGTGTGTTCCCAAGAGTTCCACAGAGCTTGAACTCTACCTGCTGGCAGGAGCCACACAGTGCCTTACTGCATCTCCACTGATGCTGTTGAATTTGCCAAGTGAATTACTGCTGTTACAGAAAGTCCAGTACATTATATTGCACATTTCTGGTGTGTGGGCCTGTCCCAGATTTGTTGCCACTGTTTAATCCAAAGGAAAGAGTCTATGATAATTGCTGTTTACCCTTGTCATTTCTAGTATTTTAGCATGTGTTAGCTAAGACACTCTTTAAAAAAACCCCCACAAACCCCAAAATTAGAGTTTTTATAGGCTTAGTTGTTTTTTACTGGGTGTTGGAACTGAGTATGCAGAGCTCTGGCCTCTCTGGAAAACTAGATTCCATTCTCTGTTGTTCGATCTGTCACGGATAGTCTGCAGATGCTGTTGAAAGAATAGCAGAAATGCTTAAAACTCCTGTAAAATATTTTATGCCAAATCAATTGATTATTCTTCTGCTTCATTTTGCGTTTTTTAGTCTGAATAACACTTGCTTTTTTAACAGCATTTGTAGTACATTCAGCTCAACCAGTAATGGGTTTAGGATGTTTGGGGTTTTTTCCCTGACTCCAGTAAGTTGATAGTTGTTCTCAAGCTGGCTGCATTCAGGTACTGAGTGTGACTGAACGATGCTGTAGTTTAAATCTCTGATCAGGGGAATTTGTCATTAAATAGATCCAGCCCAGGAACTGATTAAAGTATAAAAATTAGTATTAATTTGCTAAATCATAATTGCTGTACAATTTGCTGTAGACTTTTGGTGACTAGGGATTAGACAACTCTTTGAAGGACTTGTCAGAAAATGTGAACTGTAAAAAAACTTGTATATGGTCCCAAGGGCAATGATACTTATAGTGGTGATACTATGTTTATAGTGATTGTTAAGTAAGTAAACTGCACACCTTTTGTTGTATTTTCCTGCCTTCCTTTGTTAAGTGATAAAACTTTCTGTTCTGTTTTACACGCATTAGTGCTGGTACAAGTGGGAATTTGGAGAGGTGGAGAAGAGAGAAGGGGCAGGGTTGTCACACCAGGAATAAGTCTAAGGCCAGTCTAAGCAATAGTGGGTATTATATATGTTGCACAATGTGGTGGTTTTCAGAAGCATAGGAGGGTTCAATATGTTAGCCAGACAGTTGTAGTATTCAATTCAACTCTCAGTAATTCAGCTCTAATCAAAAGCTACCATATTTTAATTTGGACTGAAAAGTTTTGTTTCAGAGGCTGGTACTTAAAAATTTTTTTAAAAAGCATGAACCAAATTTTTTTAACTGTTTCTGAGAATTCAGCTAGCAAGAAAATATCTCTCTTCTGTAATAATGAATATTTTGGTAATCAGGCAAATCTTTCTACTGCTACTTGTAATTTAGAGGGGGAGCCTAAAATTTGCTGGAGAAGACCTCCCAGATTGCCTTGCTTATGTGTGGCCCATAATTTGTAGAAGTTTTAATGAGAACTGAGTGTGGGAGAGATAGAAGATGGCAAGGGAAACCTGGGAAACAGTGAGCAGCCAAGAGGTGAGGTTAGATGAGACACTGGGTGTGGAGGACAGGAATGATGAAACTGGAGTTGCACAGGCCTAGGTTGTGAACACCTGCTTGGTGAGGAAAAGATTGTGAGATAGAGGAGGTACAGCCCTGATTGTGGAGGAACTGGACTGCAGGAAAGGGGATGAGGAAGCAAATGGAGAGAGCCTGGGGAAGAGTATGACTTAACCATGGAGTAGGAAATCAATGTACTGGGCTTGAGTACTATACTGGAGGTATTGGATTACTTTGTGCTAACAAGACCATGGGAACCAAGAGCAAGATTTACTGGGGGTAAAAATAAAGAATCCTGTACAGTGGAGTAGCACGTTGCCAAGAAGTTTGAAGAATGAGAAATTATTCTCAGGGTGGGCAGCAGCAGTTGCAGTGCAGCTGGCTGATTAGTCAAGATACTCCTGCAGAAGAGTGGTCTAGGTACAGTGCCCATCTGCCTTGTGGTATGGAATCCAGGCCTTTGGCTTGTTACTTGAGAAAGCTGCCATGCAAAACAATTAAACAGCTCGTTAGCTGGACAGTTATTTGCAAGAATGTCTCATATATTTGCTTGTGATCGTAATGTAGTGCACTGCTTTGAAACTGCTTCTATGGCAGTTGATTCAGCTGGGGAAAGACATGTGGCAGGGCTTGCTGGGATATCCCTGAAGGGTGGGAATGAGCCACATGTGGGGGGAGTAGTTTGTGTACCCTCTGTATAGGGCTTTGGTTATTACCCTGTAACAAAGATTTGTGCCCAGACTTATCTTGTAGACTACTTGCTTTGAAGAGGTAGTGGGACACACAGTGGGATATAAATTGTCACAGCCTGCCTCTCCAGGGAAGTAGGATGTTAGAGCAAAATAGGGATGTGACGGTATAGCCAGTGCAGGAGGCAGAGCCATGGGACAGGGGCTTTTCCTAGGCAGTCCTGGTCCATCCCTTTTCAATGTGCTCTCTCCTGGAGCAAAGCATTTAACCATCCACCCCCTTCCACGGGTCCAATTTTTGTTTTTCCCAAGGTGTATCTCTTGAAAACAGCCTGTGAATTGCATCCTGATGGAGCTCTGCAGAGCTAGGGGCTGTAATACTGTTTTCCCTGAAGTGAACCAAACTGGAAAGCACATGCTGCCATGTATCTGGAGATTTTATCTTCAATGCAATTGCAAAACTTTATCATAATGGGATTGGAAACCTTGGTTTTGATATTTCTAAAATGTCTAGGGTATTATTTAATTATTTATTGTAAGGCTGGCTCTCTACTGATTAGATTACTGAAGAGCTGGAATACCCTCAGTAATAGGGAATAATCTGGATATGGCTGCATATTCTAAATGTGAGCTGGCTCCTCCAAGAGTCCACTCAGATATGGATGTGGTCTAGCTCACTGATTGCCGAGAACTAAGTAATTTTGTCTGTTTGTATATCACTCCTCCTGAGCTGGAATGGACTCTCAGAGCAGAACTTGAAATGCTTTGGACGGTGCTGTAACTGGCAGACTTTATCCACCTACAGGTAAATGAGAGACCACACAAAAGCTGGTTTTGTTACTTCAGAGCTGATCTGATGCTGGCATTATTTGAAAAATGTACAGCTTGCTCCTATGTGACTTCAACTGCATGATTACACAGCCTCCTTTGAAGTAAATTTTCCAACATTCTCATGGCATCACATATCCTGTAAAGTATTCTGAGGTTTAGGAGCAGAATGCTGCTAAACAATTTGTATTTTATTCTTTTTATCCAAAAAACTTTGTGAAGTCCCTTCTTGAGGCTTTAATTGTTGCCAGTTATGAAGAGTGTGTGACTCACAGGGGAGTCACTTAATGCTGTGTTTGTGTGATTACTCGTGACTTGTGAAATTTTAAACTTGCTTTGCCTGTCTACATAAAGTACTTCCCTATTCCTTCTCCTTTCATGGCCATGTTACCTTACTAAAGAAAGGAAAGGACGCTGGTTTTATACCTGGCCACTGCTTATTAAATGAAACAGATGGCTTCTGATGTCATTTTGACATTTGATTGCATGGCAGCATTTCAGTCTAAGAAGTGTTCAAATGAAAGCAGTGATTTGTATTAAGCTTTTCCGTATATTGTAAAAAATGCAATAGATACAGAACTTGGGTGTGACACAGACCTTGTACGGTCTTGGTAAATAAATTCTAACTCAATCCTCTCATCTTATTCAAAAGTCTCAACAGTTATATGAGTACCACTCATGGTTTCTGAAGTGTTTTGACATACTTAAGCCCACAAGTGATAGTTTTTATTCTTTCTTCTTATGGTTCATTACTTTCCAAAGTGGAGCTATGTTTGTTACTAGGATATTTTTTTGTCCAAAAATGGTGTGCCTCGTTTCTTCAAGAACCAGGTCTTTCATGCACGTCCAGATCTTTTGGAGTGAAGGTCTGTGATGATGAGTGATGTACTGCTGTCTCTCGGTCTTGCATTCGGAGAATTGTGATAGAGCTGGTACTGGTAGCTGAGGGAGCGTCGCCACTCTGCCTCCATCCTTTGATTATTGACTTCTTGGGACTATTTTCAATGTCACACCCAGGTATTCAGAGGGTGTCTTGTTGCAAAATGAAATGACTGGAGGATACCCAGTGTGCTTCAGATGTGGTATTGCATAATACTTGTGCAGAAAATAATTTTGCGTAATACTTGTCGCAGAAAAATTCCACATCCTTCATTCCACCCAGAAGCTTTACAAAATAACATCTGTGCATGAAACACCTGCTCTAATTTGCTTCTGCTGTTGCAATTGGTTACAAGGCACAAAGTCTCAGTACAGACTCAGTGCAAAACAGAAATAATGGAGCCTTCTGTACTGAATGAAAGAGCTGTGAATTTGGTCTTTCAGACTGTGCCTCTGTTTAATGTGTTCATGCCGACTTAGATGACACACTGTCGAAAGTGAGATCTATTAAAGCTGGCTGTCATGTCTCTCTGTCTTCCCTTTTCTATGGTTTTTTTGAAACCTCATCTTTACTTACTAAATATGTAGCTCAGACTGAATTTTTTAGGAAAAAGTTAAGTTATTTTCAAAAATGAGGCTTGGAAAACAATATTATTTTGCCTGTGCAGGCATCTTTCTTCCTTTCCCCAACCCACTTTCCTGTGCTGGGTCTGTGGTCTAGAAAGATGCTGATGGCATGATGGCTAGATTTTATGTTAATGACGTACCTTGCTTCCATGTTTAAAATCTCTCATAATTTAGTCTTTCCTTGGGGAATAGAGGAAAGGTCATGATTCTGCCCATGTTCAGTGAAGGCTTATATTTGAAATTCAGTTACTCTGAAGGCTTGACTCAGTGTTGAGCTGGAAGATGAAGCATTTTGGGAGTACTGAAAGAAGTAGCTAGGTCTGATAAAGTGCTTGAAGTGCGAGAAGCTCTCAGGTGCTGACACATAACAGGATTTGTGGCTTCAGTGGAAGAAGAATCAAATGTCAAGTGAACAAGAAGTGGTGGGAGTCAAGGAGCCTGCTCTTGGCAGGGAGGTAAGAAGGGGCTTCTTGTGATATTGGGAAGAGACTGAGAGCCAGTGGAGAAATGGGGACAAGGTGAAAAGATGAGGTAGATAATCATGAGGTAACAAAAAACAGCAGCAGAAAACATTCAGGAAGAAGTGAGAACTGGTAACTAATAAGATAGAAGAAACAGAGGAAGAAGAGAGAGCTTTATCTGCAAGGAAGTGGTGTGCTGCATGAAAGTAGGAACCACCCGAATAAAAACAAGATGAGGGGAAAGTGGAAAACTGAGCTTGAGTCACAGAGACCAAAGCAGATGAAGATCAGGTTGTCTATGATACACTGAGGGTGAAACAGAGTAGTAAGTCAAGAAAAGATCCATGGGAGTACTGACACCAGGTGGTAAAGAAATCAAAGCTTGAAGTTACAATAGTAAGAAGTAATTAAAATCTGAGGAGATGAAGTTGTGTGTGCAGTATGACAAAACAGAGATGCCCAAAGACAGAGGTTGCACTCCTGTCGTTGTGGTTCTGCCACTTCTCTGCTTTTCGTTGTTAGTGCTTGTTGAGCTCTTCCTCGAGCCAGCTCAGCAGCAGAAGCCTGTTGGAGCAGCTAGCAACTTGAATCATCTCAAAAAGAGCAAACTGCTGGAATTGGAGGCAGAGGAGAGTTAATGGGGGGAGTAGTGTGACTGTCCTCATGTGGCAGCAGTGAGTTATTGAATCTCCTGACGAATGAGAACTGCGCAGGTGAAGAGAAGCAGTTTGAGGGAAGGGGCCTGCTGCAGAGGAGAGGCAGGACTGAAGTAGTAACAGATTGGGAAGAAGAAGTCTGAGAGGGAGAAGTTGGCAGAAGAGCAAGCCTGTTAGAAATGTTCCTTCTCAAAATGCCTAGAAGGTCCATAATTTTTACAGTCTTACAAATTATTGCTGTCAGAAGAAAATGGTAAAAGCCAGAGGAAATGTGCAGATTTATTTGGCAGTAGGACATTAACATCTGTTAGTAAAAGTGGAAGAGGTTTTTTCAGTAGGCTTAAAGGCTCTCTCCTGCTGATAGGTCTTGATGTAATTTGAGCATCATAGAATTTCTCCCTTATTTAAAGGCCTAGAAAATGATACATGTAGGAAATTCATGCTTTCTTTAAGCTGTAAAAGAAAAACAAGAAACATAAGTACAGTGTTAATTTGTTACATTTACAAATACACCCCTTTGTCTTAATTTTTAGCCAGTGCCTCTGCTTTAGCCAGAATAAGGAATGAACAGTATTAAATAAAGACTTCATAAATATTTTGTTTCTCTTGCCCTGTTCAAAATCTGATCTGAGTAACTGGTAATTTCCATAAGCACTGTGAGTGATCTCCTGTAGGGAGATACTGTTGCATACGTACGCTAAAATTTTGCTCTGATCTGCATACAGAGAGCTGAAGGATGAGAATTTAAAAAAAAAAATTTAAAATTCCCACCCCCAAAAAAGTGAACCAGCCACCCTCCCCGGAACCCACTTAGCTGGACTCATTACTAACTGGACAGAATACAGTACCATGTCATATTTTTTTTGTATGCTACCAGTGTGTAAATAAAAGCCCAGGAGTTGAGCAGTACTGCTGAAGAGTGTTGTGGAATGTATGGGCTAAGGCTTTCTTAATCCCAGAAGCTCTGCTGGGTTCCACAGGCAAAGCCTACCATATCCTCATTTTCCGGGGAGGTGTTCACGTGCCTTTGCAATAACATTGTTCTTGCCCTCTGTGCACTTGCCCACCTTGTCCGCTCTACATGTGGATTGATTTGTAGGTGTCATCCATTCTTTTGACGTAAAAAAAAATTATATGTAATATTTCTAATATAATTCCATGAGTTATTGTTGAAATACTTTCTGTTGTTCAGAAGCTCTTGGTGGGATGTGTTGGGTTCTGTTTCTCCTGGAGCATGGGGAGGAGTTGGTGATGAAATGCAAACATACTATGCAGGAATTTTACAGGTCATTCTGATACTCAGGTGAAATACAATATTGTATTCAGTATTCAGTTGTCAGTGGTAATATTGAAAATGCTTTTGTAATTGAAAATTTTGACCTTTTTTGATTGCTGTCATTCTGAAGCTTTACATACCTGGACATTTCTCATAAAATCCCATATTTGAACATGCCATTTAATTGTTTAAACACAGTATCAAATAATCATGGCAGTGGAGTATTTGATATGAATTAAAAATAAAATATTACTAAATCCTTTGTGACCGTTTAGACACAAGGGGCCAAATCCAGACAAGTGGACTCCGGAGGTGTGTTGTCCCATACAGCATATCCATTCTGTGGAATTTCTGAAATTTATCTGTGCTAGGAACAGTTTTTTGCTTATGAGTTCCACTGCTGAGAATTTATGCATTGGCTTTCTTTAGCAATTATTATATAAGCTTTTATTTGGCCATAACTCTCAAGCAAACAATGTACCAGCATCTGGGTGCAGATGACCTGATACAGTCTCTTCAAAAGTGAAGTTGCTGTATACCAGAAAAGCATAATCATTATTTTTTTACCTTCTTTAATTTGCAGTAGCATAATTAAAAGATGGGTTTGCTTTAGCTCTATTTATTTTATTTCCCCCCCTTATTGCAACAGGCTAGGCAAGTTCTTATTTGCATCTATAAAATATGCTTGGGAAAGAAGAAAATGATCTTTGCCTTAAGGGCAATGCTCACAAACACTCTGAGCTTCCAGGCAAATCTATTTGATGTCAAAAAAATTTTAAAAGTTAGCAGACTAATTTGTAGTAAATACTACCAATCAGTATGCAAGCTGCCTATGAATTTTGTAAGAATTATTTAGACTGTTAAAGTATTCAGATATTTAATATATGTTTTGTATGTTATAAAGTAGAAATGGCTAAAATGGCAGCTCTCATGCTAATATGGCTCAGGAGTTAATGAACAAATTCTGCAAACACTGAGCTTCAGACCTGATGTTATTTTACTATGTCTTGACGGAAGTTGGAACTCTCGTAGAAGGTACTGCTGTTTATGGTTTCAGGGTAGAGCTCTAAACAAGGTGTTCTGAAACCCATTGCTTAAAATTGTGTGGGTTTTCTTTTTTTTCCCTCTGATGCAGGTGTGATGGACAGGTAGCAGAAGATTTCACTTTGATATCCGGGTATCAGAATGACCGAGTGCTTCCTGCCTCCCACGAGCAGCCCCAGTGAACACCGTCGGGTAGAACACAGTGGGGGACTTGCTCGTACTCCCAGCTCTGAAGAAATCAGTCCTACAAAATTCCCTGGATTGTACCGCACCGGTGAACCTTCACCACCTCACGACAGCTTACATGAGCCTCCAGATATAGTATCTGATGATGAAAAGGAGCATGGGAAGAAGAAAGGAAAATTTAAGAAAAAAGAAAAAAGAAGTGAGTAGACAACTTCTCTTTTTAATTCAATGCTTTCAAGTTCTCTTTCCTTTTTTCTCTCTCAAAATTGCTTAGTATACTCAGTGGGTTCTTTTAAATTTGTTTCAATGTGGAGGAAGTTAACTTGCTACAAAACAGACTTTGTGCAACACCTGTTTCTCTTGCAAAAAACTCCACACCGTAACTTTTTTTTGCTGCACAGATACAGGTGCCAAGCGTGTGCCCAGAATTACTAGTAAACCCGTTTGGCCAAAACCTTTCATGATGCATTGGTAAATCCGGCATGGGGTTCTTCTTCACATTCTAAGTGGAGGTTTTCAAATGTATTTCCAAATACATCCATTTTTAATCATTGCTGAGGTGCTAGCTAGGATAAAACTGTGTTTGATCTGAATTGTACACTTGTGCATTTGGAAGAGTCAGTTTCAACAACTGCAGCCCTTTTCCCACGTCTCCTTTATTCAGTGTTTGCTTTTGTACGATCCCAAGTTTTCATGTGCACACTGCGCCATTATTTGAGCAGTAGTAAAATCTCTGTGCTTTTTTTTTCCTAGCTTCTCAGTTTAGTCTGATCATGCAGTTTCCTCCAGCAGTGCCAAGTATTATTGCAGAGGTCAAAAATGTGCAAACGAACACTGAGATCTGAATTTTCCAGAAGTGACAGAGCAGAGGTTAGAAGAAAGTAAAGCTTTGACTATAGAATCCATTGTCAGTGTATCAGTGTCCGGAGTGGAAATTTCATTTAGAAAGCTTACCCTTCCTCCAAAACAACAGAACTATTACTTTCCACCTTTAGATTTGTGCAGAAAATTTTGGAAACATGAAATAGTTTTTATTCAAGAAAGTTTTTCTACATATTCTGAAAGAACAAAGCACTTGGAAATACTAAGCTGATACTGAGCACTCTCACTACCAGAAAGACGCTTCCTGTCCAAGTCTCTGAAACCTAAATATCACAGGCCAAGTGCTAGTACATTTTAAGTGACATTTGTTTTAGCAAAATTTCAAAATGTCTGTATCTCTGATGCCAGTGTATCCTGCTACTTCTTACATGTGGAATTTGGAAGATCAGAAACAGTGAGACAGCACACATTATTCTGTTAGAATTAATATGGTGACTATTTGTAATATGCATGCACATATTTAAATAATCACTCCTTAAGAATCTGCTGTCACTGCACTGCTTTTAATCAAACAGGTTTCCTGGAATGCAGGAATTGTTTTTACCACAGTTTAGAAGGACTATTGCTATTTTAACTAAAGACTGTGTGCCTACGAAATACTGTAACTCAAAAACGCATCATCAAGTTAAAACCAACAGTTGAAATTCCTGGAGGTTTCAAGAAAAGTGATTCCTTAGTGATTTTCTATAACGTAAACAATATTTACCTAATACAGATTACTGTATTGGCAATGAAAATTTGGTATTGATTGGATAGGCATAAATTCAGTATATCAATAGCTGCTTTTTTACTGTCCAGCTTTCTGTTGGAGCTCTGTATTGCACACCTCTAAATCTGGAACTGGTAGAGGCCAACATTATGCATTGTGTGGGTTTCTTTGTATGGAATTTAGGAGGTCTCATGGTGATAAGTGTAGCTAAAGGCTGTTGTTTAGGAGGAAAAATGCTTCTTCAGCAAATCCACACAGGTCTGTGCACATTGGCACTGCAACTGTTTTCTCCCACGAGATTGCAACACATTTTATAGCTGATGTAAAGCAATTTTTGTTACTTAAAAGAATCTTTAAAGGTGGGAAAAAGTCCTCAAAGAACACAAAAATGCAAAACATGGGAAGAACCAAATCATCTCTTGCAGCTCTAGTGTAAAAGGCATTCAGCATTTCTTGGCCCTAATACATGTCTGTCATATAATTGACAGTCAGATAGAAGAGTGAGTTACGTACCAGCTTTCAGTACATCTCATACAGTCCAAAAATAATCAATATTGTAAATATACCCTCGACAGACATTTTACCTGTCTAAATTACAGATGTTCTGCACAGTTGCTTATCATGGTTGATTTTAAGAGTTTTCCTTCCAGATTTGGCCTTTGTTATTCCTCCTATACTTTTGATTCTTCATTTTATTTCACCTTTTAAATTCTGTTATATGTGTTCAGAATGTTTCTTTTCATTTTTTCTGGCTACCTGCTTTGGTTTTGAACAGTGTACAACCTGCCATGATCATGCAGTTTGGGGTATAAACAAATGTAACTGATCATGTCAGTGAAAAAAAAGACAAGTTGACATTACATTATGAGAGAGCGAGTATTTGTTGAACTTGCAGTATTAGTGAAGTAATGACAAAGTCATCCTAACACCTGAAACTGTATCTAATTTTAATCCCACAAAAATCTTGAGCTATTTTGATAATACTCTATGTAAACTTGAGAAGTGCTTGAAGAGCAGCATGGAAGGGAAGGTTAAATACTCAAAGTTACTCAGTTTTGTTTTTCAGGTAAATAATTTCTGCAGGAGTAATGTAGTCTTAGCTTCATTAGTATCACCTATATCAAAAAAGCATTTTTGTATGTTAGCAAAATATCTTCTTCTGTATTTTTATATAGATATAGATATATTTATAGTTACTTAATGATTGGATTTTTCATGTTAGTGGCAGTAACCTAATAATACACAGCAATTATTTTGGGGAAAAAGCGTTAAAAATGTTTTGGAGCTAATAGAAAATTCAATGGAATATTGTTTTTTATGTGGAATTCAGCTTCTGGAAAAATATTTCAGCCACTAATTTTTATTCTCCACTCTTCTGTGATAGACTGAGTGTTCGTTGGCTGTAGAGTGAGTTAGATTAGGGGATTTACTAGGGATTAAAAGGAATTTTCTTTTTCCTGGCATAGTTTTAAACCAGATCTGTTCCCTGACTCAAACACAACTTGTCCTGTGACAGCAGGAGAGCAAAAATGGATCTGTGTTAAGCAGTAATGGATTATTTGAGATGGCAACCACTGTGATTGATTTTTGAAAGTGTTTAATCACCTGTCACTAATCACGTGTTGATAAAGCCATAAAATAGGTGGTTCCTTGCAGAAGAAAAATGTTATGAGAAAATACTTCTGGAAGAAACTCTTCTACCCACTAGAATTTCTGTAGATTAAGAGTCTGTATGTAGTAGATCTTACTCTGCTTATTCATTTTACTTCTGAGATTGATGCTGCTGGACAGGATGGGTTCCATGTGCAGCTAGGATTTTCTTGTTTAGAATAATCTTGATTTTCTTCATATAACTCTTGGGAAAATGGACAGTTGTTTGAATTGTAACTAAACTATCATGTGAAAGGATAGTAGTATCATTGATACGAACCCTTCTGAAGATTTCAGGAAATATTTTTGAAGACCAGGTCCTTAATGTGGTAGACAGGTGGTCCTGTATGTTCTTTCGGAATGTAGATGAGGGCTGAAACCAAACTACTGCTATTGCAAACAAAACATTATTTTTACTCATCTGGTGTGTGGAGAAGCTCTGAATACAGTTTTCAGATCTACAGACTAAGAAGTTATTAGAATTTTGTACACTGATAAAGATCAGAGGCTCTTCATATCAGGGTTTATCTTTGGGATAAATAGGATGTGTTGCTACATCCTGTTCTGCTGACAAATCACTGTGTATCTCTATATACCACTGTGTATTTATCTAGGAAAGCACCATTTGCAGATAGTGTAAAAGTCTGCCTTTCAATGCCAGTGATTATTTAAAATCAAAACAAAGTAAGACAAATGTCTTATTTCAGCTTCGTTTGCTCTGCTGGCACAGTGCTACAGAGTAATCTGAATGCAGAATTTGTTTGGGAGTGCTGTGCTCACTCAGCGAGTCAGATGAATATTAAAGACAAACTGATCTAATTGGAAGTTGGATAGTGAGTGTTGGTAGTGTCTGTAAGGTGGAAGTTGCCGTTGATAATAAAAATGCATCTTGTGGGCAAGGAGAGGAAGTAGAAGCCATCTACCCAAGCTCATTGTGCATTCATGTGTCTTAGTTTTATTTAGAAATGCTGTGCAATCTGATGGCAATTCCTCTGACACACTGGCATTAGGTAACTAATGCTTGCATTGCACTTCAGTCATATTTGACCTACTAATTCTTTCATTTGTAAAAGCTATCCATCTTTTCTTTCAGTGAAATAATTACAGATGCTGCAGATTTCCCTCGGGAGCCAAATCAGCTGTAGAGTTATAAATTACTTAAAAACTCATCAGAGACCCGATGGACAAAATGTCTCTTGCAGCAGGTTTGATAAGTGACAGTTCTGAATAATGCCACCCTTGGAGTTAACAATAAATACTGTGGCATGACTTTATGGCTTTGTTATGAGAGTGCAGGAGAAGTATTCCCAAGTATGCAGACTGATAGAAACAGTGGCCTGGACAAAGATTGTAAGACTGTAAACTAGATTTTTCCACAGTAACACTGGAAATCTTTTAAATTATTATTACTTTATAAGGGTTTTTCATAATTCTCAGTAAGATAATGGATATACTTGAAGCATTACATTTAAAATAACTGCAATGAAGACATGTTTACGGAAGGAAGGTCTAACAAAAGGAACTGGCAGATTATGCTGTGTCATTATGCTGGTGTAATTGGAGTATTTATTACATTAATACTGTTCTCATATAGATGGAGGAGAATGTCACTGACATAGAGTAGAGTGATGGGAAGATGGGGACTGTTAGTACTGGAAGTCTTGAGGAAACAGTGAACAGAAATGCCAGTTTACTTAAGCCTAGGTAATACTCTTTCCATATTTAAAATTACCTGATTTGTCAAGCACTTTTGCTAATTTTTCTTCTGTATAAATTTGTTTATATTTCAATATATTGTATCACTGGTGAAAGGGATATTGCAATTTTATAACCAGAAATATAGTAAAGAAAATCGGGCTATTCTTGAGAGACGTGCAGACCCTCTCTCGGTATGAACCCTCTCTGTGTGAATCTGTATTAAGTATACATTTCTAAACTTTGTTGACTTACATTACTGAGACAAATGTTAAAAGGCTGGGTTTGTATTTAACTTGCTCCTTCATGTCTTCTCGTGATTTCAAGAAATACCAGTTTCAGTAATGTTCTCTTGCTGGTGTTACATTTCCACAGATCTAGGAAGGCACTGGGGCTTGTGTTGCAGTGTGGAGTGTTGGGACATGTTAGCAGGGCTCTGTTGGTGGCACCGACCTCCCAGCTTGGGTCCCAGTGCTGACACTTCCTGGTGTGCATGTGGCAACCCCACGCTATGTACCTGGGAGCTGTCACAGCTACCCAGCAGGAAAGACTGAGGGCAGATTGTTCTGGGCTCTGTCTGGGAAAGATCTGGCTTTCTGTTTGGAAATTATGTCTCTGAAGTCCATCTTGAACCTTGGTGCCAGCCCTGTCTCATTCTCGTAAGACGCAGTGGAGGTGCGTGCTGCTCCTTTGTCCTGTAGCTGGTGCACCTGCAGTTCCTTCTGTAGCGGAGTGAGATTTGAATCCTTGATTTATGCACTGCAGGCTTCCTTACCCATTTCTGGGTTTAGTTTACAAAACCCAGTAAATTCTTAGCCAGCAGCAGGGAAGAGGAGACCTGGCTGCTGGGTGTCCTCCACTTAATGTTTGCATTTTTGTATTCAAATCCACATGGACAGGAACAGTTCTGCAGTCTTTTTCAGTCTTCTATGAAAGTGTATGTTTGGTAGTCCTAGGGAAGAGTCCCAGCTGCAAAGACTGAGCTGATCTAACAATTGTAATTATTTTATGGTAGTTCCATGCTTTAATACATTTCTTATATTTGACTATTAAAAGCTGTCTTCTACAAAGCAGTCATGGAGGCTTCAAAATAGAGACTGTTCTTGTATGTGCTGAAATAATGCTGAGAAACTCTGCAGTCTGGTATAGTTTAGAATTGGAAGGATGAAAGACTGAATGTCCCCTGGTTCTTCTGCAGATTTTTCACTTGGAAAAAATTATAGCCTATAGTCTTGTGCATGATGTGCTCTCATATTATCTAAGGGGATAATTTTCCTCTACCCAGAACTATTCAGGCAGCAAGAGCACTTGGCTGTCAGTGCTGCCTCACGTGAACAGAGGCTCTGCCTGTAGGTAGTAGAAGAGCCTCAGAGGGTCTGTATAGTGGGGGCTTGCTGCCCGCTGCCTTGGGGGGCCTGGCTGGTGCAGACGGCATGTCAAATGTCACCTTTGTTGACCAGGTTTCAGGCTTACTTTTCTTATATGGGGTACTGTGTATGTAAAATTAGAAGTAGTGGACTTGGAAGTTGTGTTGGATTGCATGTTGCTGGGTTTGTTTGTGGGTTGGTTTTTTGTTGGGGTTTATTTGTAATCCACCTTTAAAGACTTTTGTGTTCTTGCCTGAAGGTGAGGCAGGGCCAGCTGCAGAGGCGTAGTGACTTAAAAGCACCTGGTGCATGTTTTAGACGGCACTTGGACTTTTGCTGCTGGAACGGTGTGCTCAGCCCAGGGACTTGTTTGAATCTCTCCCATGTGCTTTTTAAGGCAAATCTGCACCTTCATGGGCAGGTATTGTGGTAGTGTTAATGGAATTGTGTTATTCATCTAGTGAAAAGTAAGTGTGCTAGTGCTTTTTTCGTTTTAGTTTGGGGTGGTTTTTTTGTATTTTATTTGAGGCTGAAACTTTATTAGTTTCATACTTGTCTTTAAATTCATAATATTCTGGAAAAGGATTGGGGCTTTAGGTGGCTGGAGTTTAGTTTGTTGTTAACTGAAATTTGTTAGACTTCTGTGTATGCAGTAGATGATCCTTAACAGCAACTCTTATACTGTTGATTACAGGAACATAGAGAAGTTGCCAGACAGTTGTTTTTATTTTGCATTTCCTTGACTATTAGATGGGAATCTAGCCCATAAGATGGACATTGCCATTATGAGTAAGTATATAAAGTATTCATTGTTCAGGAGCTCTGTGGCTTATCTTTGATGTAATTATGCAACTTGATTTAATCCTCGTCCACTCATGTGTGTAACAGCTAAAGAAAACCTTCTGAGGAGTCAGACAGGCGCTATTTTTTAATTCACGTTGCTTCTTCCCTCTCCTCCTTACGTGCAACTTCTTGTTGTTGATGTCTGGAAAGTAAACAGACTTACAGCTGTCCCCTTCCCTTCTCCTGCTTTGCCCAACAGCGGAAGGTTATGCTGCGTTTCAAGAGGACAGTTCCGGTGATGAAGCTGAAAGTCCTTCCAAGTTGAAGCGGTCCAAGGGAATACATGTCTTCAAGAAACCCAGCTTTTCCAAAAAGAAGGAAAAGGATTTTAAAATAAAAGAGAAGCCCAAAGATGAAAAACACAAGGAAGAAAAACATAAGGAAGACAAACACAAAGAGAAAAAGTCAAAAGACTTAACTGCAGCAGATGTTGTAAAACAGTGGAAAGAGAAGAAGAAAAAGAAGAAGCCAATTCAAGAGACAGAGATACCTCAAGTGGATGTTCCAAGTCACAGACCCGTGTTTGGCATTCCTTTGTCTGATGCAGTAGACAGGACCATGATGTATGATGGCATCCGCCTGCCAGCAGTTTTCCGTGAATGTATAGATTACGTAGAGAAGTATGGCATGAAATGTGAAGGCATCTACAGAGTTTCAGGTACTCTGGGCACACTGACATGCACACGGGTTCCTAAGGTCTTTACTTGCAATTTTTGTATTATTTTATCACTTCCAGCATCTAGATACTCTGTTTAGAGCTCCATTAATTATCCAAAATGTTGTCAGGTAGCCAAACTTAAGCAAACCTGTTTGTCTGAAGTACCAGGTAAAATTGGTAATGTGGTGGTACTGCTTAGTGGCAGTAAAAACACACCTGTTTTGGCCTTTTGTCATGGGATGATAGCAATGAATAAAACGTGTTAGTATGGCTTACTTGCCTTCTTTTTCTTCTGCTTTAGAAATACAATGGTAGCTAATTTCAAAAGCAAAGATGAGCTGTAATCATTCTATTGCTTATGCTTCCAACTAGGTTACTTTTTCCAGTTACTCCCATTGTATATTTTTTTTCTTGAAAGCTTCTTTTCTTTCAGCAAATTTGCTAATAAGCAGAAAATGCAAGTTTCACTGTTTAAGCTTAGCAACAGCAGCTAATTAACTGTGGTAGTTGTGTAACAACAGCTTACATAAGTGAAACCTCAGTTTTAGTCATTTTAGACAAAACAGTCCCTTTATTTGTGAGCTGCACCAGAAATGCAGTTCGTGTAAGTACTTCTTACATTGGAGGGTACACTGGAGGGGACGAGAACAGGCAAGGAAGGAATTTCAGGAAGAGCATTTTGAATCGAGTTACCCAGCACTGTGAACCAGTAGTGAGATTATTCTAAAGGCTTCATTAGCTGTCTTCATGCTGTCCATCTGCATGGTGTTTGGTAGGCATGCAGAAATACTGCAGCACCTTAAGCATTTGGCTTCATCCTGCCTAGTGAAACATTTTGGTTGCTTGTTTCTTTAGACACGGTGTTTTCCTTTAACTTCTGCTGTGTCCTTTATAGGGGTTCTCCGGTGCAACAGCTCCCTCTTGTGCGTGTAGGATTTTCTAAATTGAGAGCTCAGAGAGAGCATTGCCATGGCTTAGCAGCTGTTGTGATGGCTCATTTTGGCCATGAAACTGAGCATGTTTTCCTGGCATTTTCCAGGGGCTGAGTGTGCCCAGTTGTGCTCACTGAGTAGGAGCCAAGCCAGGGCTGTGCACCAAGTTGGTGTAACCCAAGTGGGTGTTCGAGCTGCAAGAATGAAATTTCCCCAAGTTTAGGAAGATTGGAATGTCACTGAGTTATGCTAACACCTTGCAGAAAATCTTGGCTGGGTTGAGTAATTATGTGAACACACTTTTATTCATGCGGTGCCTCAAATCGACGATCCTGTGTGAGATTCCTCTGCTGAGCGGAGCCAGCTAGAAATCTGGAAAACTAAAAAGTGTGGGGTTTGTTTTGAGAAAGGAAAGCTGTTACAGGTAGAGCTTGTTGCACAGTATCTGAACTAATAACATATGTGCTGCTTGGCTTAGGGATGGATAATTGAACAGCCAGAAAGCAGCTTAGTGCAAACACCCAATTGATGTTAAGTTCCCCAACCTTTTCTCACACGTTATTTTATGTTCCTTGATGAAAGGGAATGCTGGCACCAGTTCTGATTCAGAGCTCTGTCAGTGCTGTGGTTTTGCTTCATAGGAGTAATCAGTGCTTTTAGAACCAGTGATCATGTAATTTTGAGTCACAATTTTCACTTTGTTACATGTGGAAAACTTTTAAAAGGTGTTTCTCAATTAGCTTAAATTGTAAGGAGAAGTGAAATAAATGCATCTCAAAAAAAAAAAAGTTTAAATATAGACATCCACAGACGAAATTTCTCTTAATTCTTGATCTAACTCTTTTAAGGAATAAAATCAAAAGTTGACGAGCTGAAGGCAGCCTATGATCGCGAAGAATCTCCGAACCTGGAAGAATACGAGCCCAATACAGTTGCCAGCTTGCTCAAACAGTACCTACGGGAACTGCCTGAAAATCTGCTTACCAAAGAGCTCATGCCCCGCTTTGAAGATGCTTGTGGAAAGAGCACAGAAGCTGAGAAAGTTCAGGAGTGCCAGAGGCTGCTGAAAGAGCTGCCAGAGTGTAACCATCTCCTGATTTCTTGGCTGATTGTGCATATGGACCATGTTATTGCAAAGGAACTGGAAACAAAAATGAACATCCAGAATATTTCTATAGTGCTCAGCCCTACTGTCCAGGTACGTGCACCACACAGCAAGGCTTGGAAGCAGAACTGCAGCCCAAGAAAGACTTCTTTGTAGGAATTTTTTCACAGGTGGGAATTGGGTATTGTCTGATACAGTTTAGTTGAATTACAGCTCCTCTTTATACCTCAGGAACCAGAAATGCTGGGAGAGGGGGAACAAAAGGCTTTCTGCATGTGGGCTTGCATACTGTGGGTCTGATATTTGGGTTATTATCAGAGTGTTACAAAGACTTCTGTCTCTCAATTCTGTCTTGAACAGAAGTAATTTAATGTTGAATTTGTTCAGTAATTCATGCAGATACACAGTTTCGGTGGGCTTTTGATTCAGTGATAGTTTAGTGAAGATATTGTTGCTTAATTTTAATATCAAGCTAATGAACCCTGTCCTGCACATAGATCTTCCTGGCGCAGAAGTGACTTAGGTAAAATGGCTTCGGTGTCTGCAGCCAAATGGCTGGGGAATAACAACTGACTTGGTTTTCCAGTAAGATTTTGTGGTTTCTGGATTGCTTGATTCCTTAATAGACATCTTGGAAATATTTAATTAAATACAGCTCAGAATTAGTCCTGTGCATGATGAAAACGTGGCATTATTGGGTGTGGGTCTTCTAGAGCGAATCCCACAAGTTAAAAAAGCCTGACTTTATAATTAAGAGTCCAGGTGGAGGCCCAGTAGCAAAAGGGCTGGGTGTTATTCACTGCTCTTTTGCTGTTCCAGACACCTCTCTAGCTAGGAAAAGAAGTAACAAGTAGGGTAAAACAATGCAGGCCCAATAATGTTTTGTTGGTAACTAGATCTTAGCAATTGAAATGCAGGTAGTGACAGAACGCTAATATTTGTTTCAGGATAATTTTTAAAATTTTAATGGAAGAGTATCAAAATAAATATACTTGTTTCTGCCTCAGGTTAAAACAAGGAATGTAGTGAAAGATGCTTTCATACTATTTTTTTTCTACTATATTAAGTCATCTGAGAGAGAAGCTGTAGAGAATACTTAGAGGTTGGGGGAGGAGAGAGAAGGTGTAGCTAGCCACCAGGCATAACACAGAAGGGTTGGTGTTCCCTCTTACTACCTACCTTTACCTAAGTACAAAGAGATTTGATACATTTCTGTGTCTACCAGTGATGGAAATAATTCTGGTAGGTTAAGAGATGTGAAGATGCTGAGTTTAGTATGAAAATGCCTCAGATGCACAGGTAAGAGAGACAGTGAGGTGATTCCTTGAGGCCAGCACTCGCTGTTCAAAGTAAAGACCATTTTTAATCTAGATTTTAATCTCTAAAGACAAACTGGCATGACTGTGGCTCTCAGAAAGGTGTACTAAAGGCTGCTGTTTCTGGAGAAGGACACTGTGCTTTGCAGATAAAGGTGATGTGAATAAATCATCTTAACCAATATCTGTCTGTCTGTCCTTTGCAGATCAGCAACCGTGTCCTGTATGTGTTTTTTACGCACGTTCAAGAGTTCTTTGGGAATGTGACCCTCAAGCAGGTGACAAAACCTCTTCGCTGGTCAAATATGGCAACAATGCCAGCACTTCCAGAAACACAAGAGAGCATCAAAGAAGAAATCAGGCGACAGGTTGGCAATTACTTGAGTGTTTTTCTGTTTATTTTTGCCCTGGCTTTTATACATTCGGTAGTAAATTCTCTTAAATTTGTAACATACTCTTTAATTCCATCACAATTATCCTGTCAGTAGAGACCACTGGGAAGAGCTTGATGATTTCCTTTCCTTTTTCATGTGCAGAAAGTTGTTATGGTCTTGTGATGCTCAGCTGTGTCATCCGTGGAGTGTTTTGCTGTGTAGGTCAGTACTTTTGTCACAGGAGGAAGGTCAGGAGAGCACATTGGGGTGGTTGATTTCTTTAGTGCTGCTCTTCAGCTGGCTCTGGATCCATGCTGGATGTGTGTTAACACTTGTTCAGGGACATGTCAAGGTTTGAAAACCAGAACTCCCAGCCTATTGCTACAAAGCCAAAAGGATCTTCCTTTTCAATCTGCTCTGGTACAATATATTAAAGACAATTTCTTTGGCAATCATCTTTCTAGGAGTTCCTTCTCTACTGTTTACACAGAGACTTGCAGGCAGGGATAAAAGACTTATCCAAAGAAGAGAGACTCTGGGAGGTGCAAAGAATCTTAACAGCTCTTAAGAGGAAACTAAGAGAAGCTAAGAGACAGGTGAGTAACTTTTCCATTTATTGGCCAGACATCTAAATCATGGATCCCTAATTCATAACAGTGCAGAGGCACCCAGTTAGATCAAACCAATCTTCTTTGCTGCAGATTTCCTCATCTTAACTTTACATGCCTGACGAGCAATTGTGTTTTCTGCTTAGCTGGCTCTCCCTAGAGACAGGGAGATCTTCACAGCTGTTCACAAAAAGAGTATGTGTGTGATGTAAAACTCAGTGTTTGCCAGGGCATGTGCTCATTATATGCTTAAAACATCAAGTCCTGGAATACCAAGAGGAATTACTGGAAGACTTGAGGTTAACAAACTTGAGAAGTGTTTTTTTAACTATTTTATGTCCCACAGATGGGATACACCATGCTCAAAATTTGGAAGACAACTGTGATGGTGGATCTAAATTTGGAAAATAATACATTCAAAAAAATATTCTTTTAGAGTAAATACAGTGACCGGGGAAGCTGTCCTTTTAAATGTTGTTGTCTTTCTCTGGCAGGAGTGTGAAACAAAGATTGCACAAGAAATTGCTAGCCTTTCAAAGGAGGATGTCTCCAAAGAAGAAATGAACGAGAATGAAGAAGTTATAAATATTCTGCTTGCACAGGTAGCTGGCAGGAACTTGTCTGTTTGCCTGATGGTATTTTAGATTTCAGATCTCTTAAGTACTTCTTTGTCCCTTCTAATGGCAGTGGGGACATTGCAGGCTCAGAGGGGTCTCTTGTCCATTAAAACACAGGGCTTTGTTATAATGGTCAGTGAAGCGGGGAAGGAATGCTGACTGCAGGAGTGAGCCCAGAGCTGAGGAGACTCTCGTTAACAGCAGGAAGGAGTCACTGTGAAAGAAAAAAGTGGCCTTTGTTGTTGATGTGCTTAGAAAGCACCACTTCCCAGCATAGCCAGGTTCAGCACTGTTAACTGCTTTCCTGCTGATCAAAGGAAATAAGGCAACTATTTTGGCTTTTTTGCCTTCTGTTGCTTCCCCCAGTAGCTTTGATCTTCTCCCCGCTGTACTTTCTTCCTTATATTCATTTTCAAAGACATGTAATTCAGTTTTTGTAGTTATTTTACTGGTTGGCCAGAGCTTTCCCCTGTGATTTAAGGAAAGGCAGCCAAACATGCCAGGATTTGGTGTGTCATCTCCACAACTATACAGTACAGTGATTATCTTGAGGATTCGGATCAGACATTGTTGGGTTTGAACTTTTTATTTGCTTTGAGGTCTTGATGGAGTTCAAAGCGGACATGCTAACCACTGCCACTGAAAGTATTTCGGTGAACAGCGTCATCTCATACTTACTGTATGTTCCTGTAGGAAATAAAGTCAAGGCTTTAAGTGAACTAACTGATCATTGCAGGAGAACGAGATTTTAACAGAACAAGAAGAGCTGCTGGCCATGGAGCAGTTTCTGCGGAGACAGATCGCCTCCGAGAAGGAAGAAATAGATCGGCTCCGAGCAGAAATAGCTGAAATACAAAGGTACAGGGGACAGCTCACAGCACAGCCCTGGTAGCACAGCACGCTGGGATTAAAAGTGCAAATATGCTTTGCTGAAAGAGTACTCTAAAACCACACTTAAAAGCTCACCCAGTGAACATCACAGTTGAAAGCCACTTGTTTTTATTGAAGGCTCGGTAAATTTGAATCTTTCAGGATATTTTCTGTTGTTTTAACAATGGAATTATGATCTAAAGGAAACCTGACCCTGTGCACTAAAAAAATCCCCCTAGGAAATCACTGCTTTATTAAAATAAGCTTTGAAAGAGAAGTCTGATTTTGCTTTTTAAACCATTGGTACATGATTGAGGGGATGCAAGTTAACTCTCTTATGTTGCCGCAGTTCTGGCAGACCTGAAGTGTTTAAAGCAGAATTTGTCCTTGGTCTTTCAGTCGCCAGCAGCACGGCCGTAGTGAAACTGAGGAATACTCTTCTGAGAGTGAAAGTGAGAGTGAGGATGAGGAGGAGCTGCAGGTCATCCTAGAGGATTTGCAGAGACAGAATGAGGAACTGGAGGTAAGATTTGGTTCTTAGCATTCACTGCATCTCTCCCGTGGTGGCTACTTGATTGCACAGGTGCAAACTGGTTGTGTGCATCGGTTTTGCCCAGGCTTGTGACCCACACACTCTGGTTTTAAATCCCTGCTGTGTGCAAGTCCCTGTTGCTGTCTGGGCCAGCAGTGCTAAACACCCCTGAGCTACAGCACTGCTGTGTCAGAGCGAGGGAGCCCTGACATGTGTTTCCCCTCCTTAAAAGATCAAGAACAATCACCTGAACCAAGCGATTCACGAGGAGCGCGAGGCCATCATCGAGCTGCGGGTGCAGCTCCGCCTGCTGCAGCGCGCGAAATCCGAGCAGCAGGGGCAGGAGGAAGAGGAGCCGGAAAAGCGCGGGGGCGTTTCTCAGCAGCAGAGAGACACTGTCCTGGAGACAAAAGCAGCCAAAGAGCAGCCAAAAGCAAGCAAGGAGCAGCAAGTCAAGCCATCGCCAAGTAAAGACAGGAAAGAAACTCCAATTTGATCTGGCTCCTTGGCTATGCATAAAATCAACTGAACTGTGCAAATTACTGTAATTTGAGTCAAACTGCACAAATTATTGGTGGCTGTGTACATTCTGTAAAGAAACGTTTCTTTTAAGCCCTGGAGACTTTTGTCTCTAATACTTGTGGCTTCTACTCATCAGACTCAGGTGAGTTTGGAGAGGCCAGAAGAGTTTTCCAGTTAGTATCAGATTATTTCAAGACTGGTTTCCTTCAGGTGATTTAAAAATAATTCAGTAACAGTTTTATTTCAAACCAAAATCATTATTTACATTCACTGGAGCAGAATTGGAAGATCTCATTTTCAGTAAACAAACAAAACCCACCCCACACTTACTAATGATTTGCCTTGTGGATCTGTTCATCCTCATTCACCATTATTTCTGCTTATTAACCTAGTCACTTCTTGCTTGTGCCTTTGATACCTTTCTGATGCAGATTATATACAAGGGAGCTTTAAATTTATTCTGGATTGGCTGAAACGGTGGGAGACTGGGGGGGTATCGTGTTTACCTACCATGCCCTTAAGCTTCATTTCTGTTCTGAGATGTACTGAGTAAGTGTAAAAACTTGAGAGATGTTATTTATGTCCCCATACGATGGAAATGTCCATGTCCTTTAGCAGTGTAGGTAACCCACTGACTCATCATTAACCACCCTCATCACGCCTGTTTGAGACAGGCCCTGTTCACACCGCTGCCATGTAGCCAAGAGCTTTGTCTTCATCCGTTTTAAATGTTTCCATCTCTTGGAGAAAGCCACTGCTTGTAGGCAGGGATAGGAATGGTTATGTCCTTAGGATGTATCTGCCTGACCAAGCAATACAGCATTTCCCCCTGCACCAATGCCAGTCACTTGTGATTCCAAATGAGCCCGAGGAATGACGCCAAGGGGAGGCACCGGGGGTTCAGCAATAGCCTCTTTTGTGTTGGTGTTTAACAAACCAACCACCACCACCTGGGACTTGGTTTTGGGTTGGCTGTTTTTAATGCTCTACCCTTCACAATCCTCCACCCACACTGGCGTTTAAGGGCCCTTTAATGTTTCGGACACACTCATGAGACTCAGCCCTCAATCCATATATAGACAGAAACTCCACAGAGTGCATATAGGCTATCTTATTTTTTAATCTGGATATTTATTTTCAGCACCTGTTGGATGTGGTTGTATTCTTTATCTATTGCACTGTTGTGAATCATTGGCCATGATTTGATTTTTGTACAAATAATGCTTTGATATGTTATAGAAAAAAACAGCATAGTATTTTTTTAAAATTTGGAAAAAAGTTTATAAACACAGAAAATGTGATCAGATTACAAATGTAAACTAAAGCATTCTCCCTTGCCTTCGTTACATACATTTTATATTTGCTGGCAATATTTAAACTTTTTTGTTTGTTTAATTCACACTAATTCCTATTCAATTGTCATGAATTTTTCTAATGTTCTTCAGACAAATCTCTTAATATTGGTTAACTTTTATTTTGTTAGGATTGTATTTATCAAGCAAATAAATTCAACAGCCATTTGAAAGTAGTTTCTCCTTCATCTACTTCATAATGCAAATCACAGTTACTCTTCTTGGGGGGGTGCCTGCAGCTGAGAAGTTTCTGTGACAAACTACTGAAAGTGTGTCACCCCTGAGGTCTGAAATGGAGGTGGAACTGCTGCCCCTGCAGCAGCACAGCTCCTGAACCAGAAACTTGGTGTCAGAGCACCTGAGAGATGTTTCTTTGAATTGTTCTGTGCCTCAGCCCTGCCCAGCCAGGTGGGGCTGGGGCAGGGCACCTGCTCTTCTTCCTCAGAGGGGCCTGGCTGCCCCAAGCACGGAAGCAGCTTCCTCACCCCAGCGCCTGCAGTGGAAAAGCCACAGAGCAGCAGCTGAGAGCCTGCATGTGGCAGCTGTGAGTCATTAGCCAAAAAAAGCCAAAGCTAATTTCAAATACAGTGGAAAGTAATTCCAGCACAATAATCTGAGTGTGCTGTTCAGATCATGTTATAAATTTATCAATCCCAAGGGCCACAGAATAAAATCTGAGCAGCCTGGTCACTTGCATGAAGCACATACATGGCCTGAAGGAGCAGGTTATCCAAACCAAAGTATCGTTTCAGCTGGCTTAAAATACGTCTCTTTCCAACACCTTAGAGCCTGTATATGCCAGGTGCAGCAGCAGAACCTCTGTCAAACCCTTCGCAAAATACCAGACTGATTTACATTTGCTGAAAAGAGGGAAGAACAGGCCCACAAAGTTAATCCCAGTGTTCTGGACTTAACATTTGTGAGGGTGATTGGCCTGTTGGCTTCCTTCCTGAAAGTCTGAGTATTTCCACTAGAGGTGGCACAGGGTGATGGGACCGGTGACAATGACACACCTTGTTTGTTCTGACAGCCCTTTCCAAGACAGGCCTGGAACAGATCTGGTCACATCAGTCAGTCAGAAGCCCAAGGGATCAGGAAGCACCATATGAAAAAATCACTGGGATTCCTGTGCCAATGTGAGCCAGGACACAAACGTGGGGTTTGCCAGCAGTAGGTTAACTTACATCCAGCTGAAATCATGACAGCTTTTATACCCATTGAAATACCGCAGCTGTGCTTGGAACAGCCTCAGACATCTGGCATACCAAGCAGGATTTTCCCCTCCCAGTAACTCTTTTTACCCTGAAAAATGGAAGCCTGAAGTGAACTGGTATTGTCTGAACAACTGAAAAGGACTGGGATTATTTTATTTACTGAAAGATAAGAAAAAAATAAACCATGAGCAGCACCACTCTCAGACCACATCCGCACAAGGCTAAAAACGTTAGCTCGTGTCCAAGGCCTTGCAGGTTTCCTGGGCTCTGTGGTGTCCACACAGGTTTCCAACGTTGGAAACTTCCTCAGCTTCACTCTGACTGAAGCAGAAGGCACCTGTGCTGGTGTGACTGTAGAAGGTTCCCTGCCCATTGCAGTGAGGTACCGTGAAAGCCCTGATGTGTAACATGGGACCATAGACGGGGCTTCAGAAATTCACTGTCCTTCACCATGGGCATAAAGGACTGCTGTACAGGAGGTTTCCAGCTCTAGTCACCATTCCTATACTAGCACTGGGGGGATTCATTTTTATCTGTGTCCCCTCAGATTAACGAACTAAGTAGTAATTTTTGAAATCTATGTCCTGAAGCCAAGAATTTGACACCTGACCATGTAAAGCTAATTTCTTTCAATTTAAAAAAAAAAGGTAACAATTAAAACATCAACCTGAACCTCTGCCAAGAAGATATGACCAAGATTCATCTGTCAAGGTTTTCATTCCTCAGCAAGCAGCTCTATTCCCAGTGCTTCATCTGCACAGGGAAAAATGCCTCATCCCGACCAGACACAGCTTATATCCAACCACACAAGTTCTCCACAGTGTTCTTTAAAACACTCCAACAGCAGAAGCCACAGCACCGTGCCCCATGCCAGAGCATGGCTGTCATTCCTTGCTGTCCCTGGGTGACCAGGCACAACCGCAGAGCAACCCTCGGCTGCTGCCCCACCCTCTCAGCGGGGTGGATGTCCACAGAACCTGTGAGGACAGGCCCCTCCCGCGGCACTCTGCCTCCGGCTCAGCGTTGGCACTGTCACTGCTGACACAAAGGACGTGCTGCCACGTTTCCTCTGCAGTTTCTCCTGTTGCTGCCTTAACAGCGTGAGCGAGGTCTGCCAAAGGACTACACTGCACAAACATGATTTTAACCGGACAACCCCACTCCCACGCCCTGGAAGAATTCCCCATCCGAACCACAGAAGTTCTCACTACGATCACGAGGGATGCAGCGAGACCACTGGAGGCAAACCAACCCTGCCAACTGGGCTGCTCAGCACAGCCCTTCCCCTTCCCAAATCCCTCTGGTCTCTGAACGCCCTAGTCCAGGAAATGAACCACAGCTGACCCCCCCTTGGAGGGGGAAGGGAGCCTTGAGCATCAGACACTGCCCCTTCATCTACAGCTCAGCAGATCACCATGGAAGTTTGCAATCCAAGCATTTTTATTTGAGAGACAGGAATACTGCATCCCAGATTTCAGCACCAAGGAACACCACTTGCTGACGCATGGGAGATTTGCCTGGGAGTCCTGATGAGCTCCTGTTGCTGCACACTCCCACTGCTGAGAGCCACTGCCTGGTGTTACCTTCCTTGAGGAAGTTGGGGGTAGGACATTTCTGCTGACAGCACTGCCTGCAGGAAACAATGTCAGGCACAAAGATCCAGAAGGTGACTGGAAAAAACAAAAAGAAAAACCAAAACCCCTCAGTCAAAGGGCCAGAAGAAGAAACCATGAGCTCAGTCATCAGTACAAGAGAAATGGCCTGGCTCCCATTTGTGCCTTTGATGGCACCTTACTCAAACTGAGTTTATGTGGGTTTTTCTTACACCACAAACCTGGCTTGACTAAAAAATAATTGAAATTCCTTTTGATGTTCAAACAGTGCATCTCTCCTCCTCTCAGCCTTGTTAAAAAACATGCAGAGAAGTGTGCTCAGTACCTTCACTTGTCACAGTCACGCTCCCAAAGCACCTACAGGTAATCCCTTTAAAGCATTTCCCACACAAAGATATTACTACACGTCTGCAGATATGGGTCACGGAATTTCAAGCAGACAATGATCAGAGATCGTTGTCTCTGTAAGATGTTTAAACATTTGGTTATTTATCTCTGCTAAGTGACAGGGTATTTTAATCAGCTAGATGTAGTCCAACCTCAACAGCAACTGAACCCTAAAATAATCCCATTAAACTTGGGCTCTTTATTTATTTTTCCAATCTAAGTAAAATGTTAATTAAAACTAGCAGGCAGAATCTGAAGGCACTCGGGCAGGGGGAGAAGATAATGCACATTTTAAATGAGCTTTTCTGTCATACTTCCGTATTTTAAGGCAGTCTATCAGAGTCATAACTCTGCACATAAAGAAATGATTAATCACTTTAAGTATCCTTTCCATGCTGGCAGACACAGGGAGACAAGTCTTTCCCATCACCATCAGGGAGGAGAGAGTAAGTGGAATACAGAACCAGATTTTGCCCACCTGCCTGCCTCAGACTCCTCTTCCCGTCCTACACAACAGAGGGGTCCCCGGGCTGAAACCAGGTCAGAACACAAGAGCTGCACCCCAGCTTCCCCAGCAAAGCACAAGGGACCAACAGGAGACTTTGCCAGCAGGAGGGAACTCAATCAGAGTGCCTGAGCCATGGGACAGACTTTGCCCCCTGCCCCTCCACTACGAATTCCAATCAGTCACCTCTGCAGCCCGACCTCTGGCAGTGCAGGGACAAGGGGCCGAGCACTAACAAGGCTCTAACAAGTACCCTGCTGTTCTGCTGTCCTAATGAACCCACGGGGCCAGGAGCTTGTGCAGCAGCCATCTGGGACATTCAGAGCAGTGAAACGAAGTTTCCAAGCCTTGCTCATGTTTAGTAATAAACAAACCCCCCTCTACAGGGTTCCAGACATTTTCCAGTTTTATTGGCATGAAATCTGCAGGGAAGTGTGGCAAGGAAACAGCCCTACCAAATCCTGATAGGTCCCTGGGGAGGAACAACTGAAGGGAGAGAACCTGCTGTGGAAAACAGCAAGCAGAAGTAAGGCAGTGCTGCAACCAGGACATGGGAATAAAAGGGATTTCCTGTGAAGAATTCTCATGAAGAAGGTGCAAGATGAGTGAGCCAAAAGATTAAATGGAAAACAATGAAAATTGCCTGTGAAGAACTGATCTGGTAACTCAACCAAGAAAGCAGAGGTAGACTGGGGATACAGCTTTTGAACACCATGGATCAACAGATGACAATTCGGGAGCCACTTCCCTTTCTGCTCAGGAAATCCTGACCAAAAGAGAAATGAACTGAGGTACAGAGCTCGAATCTTTCCTCAGGCAAGGCACACAGGAGGTAATTCAGCAGAATCTCTGGCAGCATCCCCAGACACTGCCCCACAGCAGAAACAGCTCCCTTTAGCACCACTCAGAACAAGGATGCACATTTCCGCAAACCCCCTATCCTTAGGGACACGACGAAGACTGAATTATTGACACTGCTAACACTGCTGGCATGCAAAAATCCCCCATCAGAATTCAGCAACAGAATCCCCATCCCTCAGGCTGTAGATCAAATGCTCCTGGGAAATGCTGAGAATAAAGCAAGTCTTTCCTTCCCCTCCGCTTCTTGGGAATGATCAAATGAAGCAGAAAAGAAGGGGATGGATCCATGACGCGCTGGGCGCAGGAAAAAGGAGACAGCCATTTCTCCTCTTCACTGATGATCTTTAGTTGTTACATGTCAGGGGAATTCAGGCACTCTGAAACTCAAAACACCTAATTCTTCCTTAGGGAAAGCCTCCAACTCTCCCTCAAATTGCTAGGCCTGCACCACTACTGCACAAATAAAGCATCCAGAAGTTCTGTCTCATTTTTCAACACAGAGATGTTTTACCTTTAAATAACTAAAAAATACCTAAAGGGATCACATATAATCCTTCATTTTACTGGACTGGTGGAAGAGTACATGAGTACAGTGATGGAATTCGATTGGGCCATGTTAATTCCAGACTCCAAACACTGGGATTTAAGCCCCAGTACTCCTCCAGTGAATATTGTGCTCCACTCACAGTCAAGAGGATGACCTAAAGCATCCTCTGGTCTCAACAGAGAGCTGGTCCTGTTCACATCAGGAACTGCACACATGCTCCAACTACAATTCAACTGTCACTACACTCAGGCAAAAAACAGATGAATGGGTTTATGTTCTCTGAACAAAATGTAGGAATCAACTGGACTTGAATGCATATTGCTAAAATGGGATTCATCTGGTCTGGGAGAAGGTGAATCACTCTCAGGTGCTCTGCTTATGGCAGCAGGGAGAGCTGCATTGCTCCCTGCTTCCACACAGCCTGCTGCCATCCACAGCACTGTCACCCTGCCTCGTCCTCCAGGGACTTTGCCAATTTTGAAAAGAAAAAGGGACATGCATGGAAAAAGATATAACAAAAAATATATACGTATATATCTATTAAAAGAAAATCTACACCAAAAAAAGCAGATGAAAAAAACACACACCTACAAAAAGTCATAAATAAATATATCCCACAAAAATCCTCAAGCCTAAAAGAAAAAAAAATGCACTTTAAAAAAATCAAACCTACCCAAAAAACCCCAAACCCGCCACACTTCAAGGCAGAGGGAGATGACTCTGTATCTTAACCACCTCCACAGCCATGCTAAGGAGTAGAAAAGCAGCCTCTGGGGAGTAAATAGCAACTTTCTGTTTACATGAGAAGAAAGTGCAGGATTAACTGTTTTCCCAAAAAACAGGAGGTGAAAAAAAGGTATCTGCCTAAGGCTCAGCTGCGAAGGCATCAGGTACCAGACTGATAAGTGAAAATGTTCTGCTAAAATACATCAAAGATAAGCTGCCACAGCCATTTCTGCTTCCTCAGGGGAAAAAAGCTTCACACACTTTGGGTTCCGCAGGCTGGGAAAAAGGCGATTTAAGGAAGTTTTCCCTGGAAAACACAGAGGGAGATACTGGATCAGTAACTTTAAATGAGAGGAAAGGAAAGCAGTCAATGGACTGCAGGCAGGTTAAAGGCAGTTTGAACTCACAGTTTTCTGTAAATCTGACTGAGGTGGATATTCAGACTTACTTCCAGCCAAGATGCCATTTCACACTGGAGTAACAGATTCCCAAGCAAAAGGGACACATGGAAGAATCCAGCAAAACCTCAACTACATGGTCAGAGTACATCTGTGCTGTAGCATATTCCATCTCAAAATGCAGAATTCTTTAGAATCATTAAGCAAACCCACTGCCCCTGAAATAGCCACCAAAGTGTAGAGAACTGAAAGAAGTCCACTTTAATTTCAAACTTTTTTTTTTTAATGTCTCAAAAAGGTCACAAGATTTCTTTCAATCTTATTAATAAATTTTATTTGGACAAGTAGAGAACAACTTGTATCACAACAGCTTTTAAACAACATGATTAAAGACTGCAGCACTCCAAGGAGGCTCACAGATATGTACAGTATATGAAGAAAAAAGTTGCACCTTCAGAGCCAATCATGATCAAGTTAAAAATACCTGACTTAAAGTACATGTGCTAATAAATTTCCTTTAGGTCATGACCAGCATGAAAATAATTAGGACACAGGTACTCAGTAAAGTTTTCTGCTAATGGGTACAGCAATATGCTGCATTTAAGGATTAAAATCAGATTCTAGTTTAGTGTTAGCACTGAGCCCTTAAGAGAAATCCAAATTTCTACTTTTCCCCATTTACAAACATCAAAGCTATTCCCACTTAAGGGTGTGCCCAGCTGCACACAAATCAAGTCCTTGACTGACAAAAACTTGAGCACTAATACTGGAGGTCTCAGTCCCGGTACAAACTCGCCTCTCTGGCCATCCCGCCTATCAGCTGCTACAGGAAATACTTGCTAAGCTAACTCCTCAGGAGAAACAATGCAGGTCTCTGGAAATCACCCCATCCTTTCTGCAGTGAAAATGATCTGCCAATTCAAGTTTCATTTGTTCAGGAAGACAGAAGATTTAAGGCTTCGGTGGCAAAAATAATCCTCTGAGTAGTATTTTTCTAAAGTCAAGCTGACACAGGTATGTTTACTTCTCCTTGACTTAAAATCCCTGGTTATCAGGTTTAGATAACATCCACCTGTTAAATCTGGCAAGAAATCCCTCCTTCCAAAGAGGTTGTTCTAAATCAACCATTTTAGAAGCATTTGAGGATAGTTGGTTTAATTATTTTTTTTTTTAATTATAGCAACATTCAGAACTTAGTAAGTTGATGAAGCAGTGCTCATGGCATCATCCGCAATTTTGGTACTGGCAGGGTGGATGCTCGCAAAATACTTGACGTCACTGTCACCATCCATTTGAAGAGCCATAATTGTTTGTTCCACAGCTTCTTGGTGAGAGTTGGCAGAATTCAGGAAATACTCTGTAAGAGAAAATGCACAAAACTTATGGGAGGAAAGGACAGCAGATGCCAACCTCAGCGTACCCCATGAGATACAAAGTTTCAGAGGACAATGCACACTTACAGTCCAACTGGAATATCTGAGCAGGCACACAAGACACTTCCAAATATATCTATGAATTCACCTTAAAAAAAAATCATTCCATGCTTCAGAGCACAGTCACTCTAAAGATGCTGTCCAAGTACAGGATTTCTACAGCCCTTCAGTATAAAAGGGTGACAAATTCCAGGGCCAAAGAGGAAGGAAAAGCCTGGAAGCGACTCCAGACGGGAGTGCTTGTACTTGTGACAGAGGAAAGATACCATCAACCCATGGCCAAGCCACTCCATTTCCCTGCCAGCCTTGCCAAATAATTATCAAATGTTAGAGCTAAGATAACATGAAATAAGAGTGGAAGAAGTTCCAACATGCGACAGTTTTGATGAACTATGGAACACACGGTACGTAAAAGCAGTGTAACTACTAATGGCTCACAGGAAGATTAGTTGAGATGTGAGGTTTAAAAACTCCTGAACTGATTTTTTAGATCTGCCTTTCCTAACCTATCTACCCTCCCCATCATACACAGAACACCTCTGAGGCAGGGGACTACCTGTGCCATAAGCTTACATAGTGGCAATGCAGAATGCAGGTGCACCATCCATGTGGGGGACACAAAAACAATCACATGAGAGCAGGAAGAACAGTGACATCCTTGGCACAGTTAACAGAGGATAAATCACTGCCCAGCAGCTGATCCATCTCAGCTGTCTCCATATGCTTCCTCAGAGTCAGCGTGCACAAGGCAGCGCCCAGTGCTCGCTGTGTTGGCATCCTTGGTGCTGTCCAGCATTTGGGACATTTTCTACTTTTCTACAGCAGTCCTCAAGCCAGTGTGCGGTGTTGAGAGTGGATGTGACCAGAAATGGATGAAGTATTCCAAGTGTGGACACTGCTGTTTTACAAAATAGCCTAATAGTTCTAATGCTGTTTTCCTTTACAGTGCTTTGGACTCTGAGCACTGCTGACTCCTCTGGCACCTGCGATGCACCAGGGGATGCTTTCCTAAGCACAGTCTGCAATTTGAGAGTTGCATGTCTTATTTCCCTAAAGAGAATGCAGAGAAACTTTCTTCCTACTACCATAAAACATAAACCATAAACAACAGCCATCTCTTCTGCCCCAGTGAGAGAACAAATGGTGGTTTGTATTTGTGTATTTTTTCTTTCTTGCTCTTATTATACAGAACATCAACAGATTCTTTTTAAACTAAATAAAGGGCACTGTTCACAGTTGCTAGTTGCTCACTTGTGCTTTCCAGTGACACCTCTACGAAGCAGCTCACTCACAGAAAATTACACCAAAAGAACAGGCTGGCATATGAGCAAGAACTTATTTCCTCAGCATCACACAACAGCAGGTCGGATACCACAACCTGGTCATGGCTTTATGTCAGCCAAGCTAAAATATCTCACACTGAGGAGACTGTAAAAGCAGCAGCCCACGTCTGATGTTATTTCTTCTTTCCCAGCTGAATTTAGGAAAATTGAGGGACAAAAAACCCCCATGCAGTCAGCCCATTGCAACTCCTTCTGCCACTAACCTTTCTCTAAAAGGGTTTGCTTCAATGTTTTTGCGAGCAGGACTCGAACATTTGGAACCTTGTCAGATGCCAAATGTAGTAAGTGTGGCAACAGATGCACAGCAAACTGGTCCATGGGCAGGCAGTCATCTTCACTGATAGTCTGGCAAGAACAGAGAGGCAATTTCTTTAGATTTCAAGCACAGGGAGGATGAAATCCCAACACATAATCAGAGCTAACAGACCTTACTACCTTCATAGCACCTATATAGTACGTAGTATCCACAAAGTTTTAAAATACAGTACAGTACTTCCTAGCACAAACCCAGACACAATGAAGCAAACTAGAGTTGAGGAAATTCAGGCTCTGTTAGAAGCCCACTTTATTTTGTATGGAACTCCCTTTTTTCCTTTTTAAATCAGTGTACCACTTGAAAACTGGAGGGAACAGTAGCAGACCTTTACAATCCTCCTCACAATTAATTTAGTCTTTGTTTAAACTAGATACTATATTAAGACAAAAATGGTTCATGTCAATGAACACCTCTTACACCCAAACATGTTTCCCTAAATAAGTTTAAAGCTCACATTTCTCCAAACACTTAAAAAAACTGTCCACCTGGGCAGGAGCCATGGTGGCTCCCAGTCTGCACCTCTGCTACAGCCTCCAAATGTGACCATTTCCTTGGAATCCCAGCTCGTTTCAGCTCCTGTTTGTTTTGCTGAGCATGCACTGGTTTAGACCCAACTGCACAAGCTGGCTAAAGAGATACAGGCAGCACCTACTGATTGATTTCTAAAGATTTATTATATAAATCTCACTTCATGCTGAGCAACAAAGCAGCTCCACAACTCAGAGATTATTTTGCTACACTTGTGCTCTATATTCAATATCAGATTTGATGACCTGGTGCTAATATGCTGAGCTAGAGAAGCAGTCAAGCTCATCTATGGAGAAACAGAGAAAAAAGCAGCCACAAAACTATTCCCTTGGGAACAAAGTTCTCAAATATTCACCAACATAGTGTCAATAGACAGCTGGAGAGCTCCAGTCCCCTTAATTCTGATCACCACCACCCCCCAAACAAAAAAAACCCACCCCAAACCAAACCAAACAATAAAAATGAAGAGACATTTCACCTGGCAAATAAAAACAAACGTCTGCCGACCAGACCACTTGTGACATCTACAGAACTTTTCAACAAGTTCATTCATGAGGTCTACCACGAAGGTTGGTGTTGGAGCCATGTACAGCTTTTTTACCATTTCACTAACCTTGAAGAAATGAGAGGAAAAGAAAGGTAAATATGAAAATTACTCCTGACCGCCAACACTCACAAGTTTGACATCTGCAATTTCTTTAGATTGCTTTACCAGCTTGTAGGAAATCCAGCGGACAGAGGACACTTTGTCTGCACAGAGGCTGAAGGCAATCGGTCGCAGGTAGTCATAGATGTCCCTGGCACTGTACAGGTCTAGAAGCAAGATCAGCTGCCTACAAGATGGGAGAAGAACCAAAGAGAGTACATCACAGTAAGAAAAAAGGCAGCTTAACTGAGTATCATGGTTTATATGACAATACTTATCAAATATACAGTGTGGCCATAATGAAGTTACTGGGAGCAAAATCTTCTATTTTTCAGTGCCATCAGCCTGACTATGGGTCACTTGCAAATATTAAACTGCCACTTATTCACAATAATGACAATACAACTACTAGGAATTTTTAAGTAAGGGGGACATGTGGAGGAGGTTAAGAACCATCTACTAATCAAAAATAAAATTAAGAATATCATTGTCAAACATCTGTTACATGCTTTTCACATTTTTAAATATCCACAACAATAAAAATAATCATTCAGAAAACCACATACTCAGCCAGCTCAGCACGGAAACGCCAGTTCCTGCTGTTATCAGTCACCAGGAATTCCTGAAGCTGATAAAGATACTCTCGTCTTTTGTCAACATGAAGAAGCTGTAACAGTAAATACAAACTTACATAAAGGACTACAGGCTACAATCAGCAGATAGAACAAGAGCATTAAATACAACTAATGAAACACTCTTTTTTTATTTAAAAAAACTTAAATCTTTAGCAACAGTATTGCTTTCCTGGGCTAAACCCTGTAATGCTTAAGGCTGTAAAACCACAAGAGGCACTAATGAAAGGAAAATGTGACTGAGTCTCTCCTTTTACTCTAGGAAAGGAGGCGTAAAGACAGTTTTAGGATTTGTGTCTTTCAGCTCCAGAAATGAGGCAGTTACAGAGAAACTTCTACAGAAATTTGACAAGTAAATTGTGCAGGCAAATTAGAGCCATCAAAAAAAAAAAATCATTCACTGCCATCTCTATACTGAATAAACATGAACAAAGCTCTTCAGAGAAAAAAAAGTATCAGCAGCACAGATCCCCTGCAACATATATTCTAGTATTCAACAGGCACCTGCAGAGATTCCCACAGACTTACATGGGTGTTATGCTAAAAAGCAGGTGCATACAAAGAAAGGAAGCAAAATCTGTAAGTGCACTTGGCCAGAGCTGGACACCGACATACCTTCAGGAAGTCATGCAAGTGCTTAAGCACACCTATCCTCACTTCATCTAGGTCCTTCAAAAAGCCATTGAAGACAGGAACTAAATCTCCAGCTGTAAGCTGGTCTCCAAGGATGACAGCAAGCTCATGTATAGAAAAGGCCAGTGTTCGCCGAACCTTCCACTGCAACATAAATAAATCAATGTTATTGATCCGAAGTGCTCCAGCTGAACTTGACGGTCGGTATCCAAGCTGGACTCCCGGCAAATTCCACTACTTACAAATATCTTTACAGTGCCTCATGTAACTACTGAAAATTACACTGGAAGTTTAAAATGGGAAAAAAAAAAAGGAAAATGGAAGAGAAGACAAAGGACAAGGCATCATTTCTTCCACCTGAGTATCAAGGAACTATTCAAATATAAGTCATCAAAATATTTTAATTTTCCAGGTGTTAGGAAGGAGAATAGGATTCCTGACATCAGTGCTCTGCACACAGTACTTTTTGCTTTAAATTCTTTAGCATTATTTCGTTTCATGCTACTACTCTCGCATTCTGTTTTTAAAATTAAATGAGTAAGATATATATCCCACAATATTTCAGCTGGCATATTTTAGCTTCCATAATAGGTAAAGCTTCTGCCACACTTAGTGCCCATCAGCCCAAGGACCAGTGGAGCTTTCAGACACCCTAAATTGAGGGCACATTGTTTAATTCAAGTAATTATTTCAAGTAATTTTTAAAATTTTTAAAATAAAATAGCTTTTATTCTTTAGCCAGCACTTTCCAATTAGCATGGGCACTGTTCTTTTGCCCTGGTTTGGTGATCCAATCTTCATTCAGATTAGACTGGCAGTAAACTCTGGACACTTCTGAACACAGGGTAATTTGTTTTTACTTATGTTTTAAATTTATTAGCTGGTTGTTTTTCATGGCTGCAAAGGAGCCTGGAAAACATGAGCAGTAGCCATACATAAAATTACTCACTATGTATCACTGAGAACTGCTGCTCTGACAGAGCAAGCAGCAAGTTCAAGAGAGGTGAAGCAGTCTGAGAATATTTAAAAAATAAAAAGAGCATCTCCAAAAAAGGAAACAAAGGAGGACTGGGAAACAACTGCAAACCGACAGCAAAATGCAGAAAGCCACCTCCTTACCACCTGACAACAAGGAAAATGCTGCTATTTCCAGTATTTGTTTTTAAAGCTGCGTGGTGATAGCGATGTTATTCCTGTGTGACTAACTGGATGTGGCACCAAGGCCTGGTGTGAGGCTGACTCACTGAGCTCCAGACATGCCTGCAGGGGCACGTCTGCTCGCACAGCTGCACAGCCCAGATTCTCAGACCTAGGAGACTCCCAGAAACCGCCATGAGATCTCAAGCAAGCAGAGGAAATCAGAGACCTCTCCTCATTTTCCTACTGGAGATCCATGTTCCACTCTAACCAGCCCATTTCCTTACTACCTGAGCACCAGGTACACACCCCCCACCTCCTCTGATAAAACTATTGCACTTCCATTCCTTACGGAGTAACACCAGCGATGGAAAGCTCTGTGTCAAAAGCAGCAGCGCAGCCCAACAACAATGGTACACAAGAGAAATCACCACACAGGTCCTGATTAGTCTTTGTCCCATCACAGAATTTCAGACTGCTCACTGCTTGGGCTCACCTGCATGTCAGATGCCAGAGTCTCATAGGTGTCTTTCAAACAGTGCCAGTTCTGCCTGCCCAGGGTCAGTGCCACGCCGGGCAGGCTGTAGGCGCAGTGCTTGGCAATCTCAGTGTCCACTGTTTGCGCGCGGGACGGATCAGTCATGGATAAATACTGATCCAGCAAGGCTTGAGGTACAACATCCTGCAGCAAGAGAAGGGCAGAGCATCCACACCATTTTCAATTACTCCTCATAAGGCTCCCTATAATTCCAGGGCTGTAAGGGAAAACACCCCACTTTTTTCCCTGCAACTATAGAATATTATTTAATTACAGTGTCTTAATAAGAGCACAATGGTTTTGTATCTGCTAAGTTCCACCAAAAGATTCCAAAGAAACAATAACATGACTGCGGGCTATTTGAAAATATCCAGACCAACATAACAGAGGAGCAAGTGGACCAGTCTTCTTAGGGAGTCCAGGAAATGGAAAGACTGCATTTTACCTTTCTGCAAACATTCAGGTCATGCCCTGTGCAAATTGGCCATTTTATGTCACCCATAAAGATAGGCAGGACAGCAAGTGATGGAACTCTCTCAAAAAAACCTTTCCTAATTCTCTCAAAATCTTCGGAAAGTGAAGAGAAGAAAACTAAATTAGAATGATTTGGGGAGGCAGGGAAGGGGAGGAAGCAGAGTACAGTGTGTTCAGTGAATAGTCCCTGAATAGTCAACAGGGAGGAAGAGGCTTCTTCAGAGACAAAGAGATCTCCGGTGAAGACCAATCCTTCTGTTCACTGAGAAACTAAAGCATCTGAACCAAAATTTTGTGAAAACCTCTTTGTGTTGACTTCACTACTGCCTTTGCTACAGCTGTGTTGGGGACTGACTCGATTAAGGGGTGCACAAGAGCATTTTCCTAACACAGCTGCCGAACAGCTCCACTCACAAGAACAAGAGAGGGACTGAGGTTCCCACTCAAGGAATTACACTGATGGATGGTGCCAATGTAATACTGAACTATGGAACAACAAACATTTGACTCCTTTTGGAAAAAATACCAGAGGCAGCTCCAGCTTAATGAAACACTTTCACAACTGTTCTGCAAAAAGCTATCCTATCAAGGAGTGGGGGTGGTTCCTCTCTAAATATGCAATTAAAAAAAAATCCTGTTTCCTCAATAACCTAATTACCATTACAGTGTGGTTTCCATAGAAAACTAAACCAAATGAAACAGAGCCTGAAGATCTGTGACAACTGTTATCTCATGTCAAAAAAATACTGTCATCTCTCATGCATAAATGTAACAGAAGCAACTGCTAAATGAGCCCATTATCTCTGGAAACAAGGAATATTTTAAAACTACTTAATTATGAGGTATTTAATAGAAACTATATCATGTCAGAAATGACTGAATTAAAAAGGGGATAAAGGGAATCCCCATATACATAAAAGAAATTTCACTTATCTGATACATGTAAGGAAACCAGAAGTCACTGTCATTTACCTGTACTTTGGATTTTCTTTCTTCTTCAGGGCTGAAACTACTGTTGGTACTCAAATCTGAATCATTATGAATATAGTGAAGTGTGGAATCCATACTCTGAGAAAAAAATAAAAGGTCACACAAAACACACTTTAAACACAAAAGAAACGCCAACATTAAGAAGTGCTGTCCTCGCCTCAGAGTCTATCTCTTAGATTAAAGGAATACATGTTTTAATATCAAATACAATTTTGCTGCAGTCCAAAATCAAAAGGTCTGCAAGATAAACCTGCTTTCAATTTCAAACAGACGCTCCTCTTACTCTGCGCTCCATTTTGGTTCTTATGGAATGAAAATCACAGGAGAGGAGTACCTTTGAGACTGCATTAAGGAAAATATAACTAACATATGGGTCACATTACTTCTCCCCTGAATGGAAAATGAGAGAACACCTGTAGCTGATTTTGCTGCTTTGAATTTGTGCTAGAAAAAGGTCAAAACAAAGCCACCCTGACACTGAAGAGCAGAACCTGATGAGACTCACGCTGTTGCACCCTTCCTAGAGGATTATTCTATAACCTCCTTTACGCGTAAGCTTCACCTTACAAAACTGAGTCCTATTTGGCCACAGCTGCTGACAATAGTCATCACTCCTCTCAGCAGCCCTATTAAAATAATTTTTAGCAATCATTTTAGCAGCCTGGTGACACATCTGGGCTTTGAGGGTAAGGGCTGAGATTCTGTTTGAGAACAGTGGCAGAGGTGAGATGGGCTGCAATAAACTGTGCTGCTGGGGGGATGCAGCACCGACGCTTTCGTTACAAGCAGAGCTCCCCAAATACAAAGGACTTTGCGTAATAAACCACGAATTTCAAGCAGTATGCAATGAATAGCTGAAAAGTAGATCAGGCTGCGGTGTGGTGGAACAGGACAAAGGCATTTTTGCTAGATTTGAGCCAACGTATCTATTCGCAGATGCTGCAGGGTGAGCTCCCAGGGTCAACACAAGCAACGAGAACATGCCTACTTCCACCAGCTGTTCAGATCGTTTTGACAACAATAATTTTCCAGCAAACTACAAAATTCTTCCAAAAAAAGCCTCCAGGATACAATCTGGCTTCCTTGATCTGATTTCAGACAGTTGCTTTTTCCTCCTCCATGAGCTGCTTTCATCTAAGAACTGGGCTGTAATTTTAGCTGCTGAGGTATAATTACAGGTGATAAAGAACAGGCAGAACTGTGAGGCAATTGCATATCTCTGGCACAGCAGTCCATGTCACCTGTCAGGCTTAGAAGCAGCAGCAGCAAGAAGGTGTTAAAGACCCAAGGAAAGAACAGATTTGCAAGCAAATCCATAACTAAATGTGTCCAGCAGCATACAGCTCCAACTATAAAACCTCCGGAGGCTCTTAAAACTACCTCTGCAGGATTTTTAGTTTGACAGTCAATTCCTCCTTCACTCTTTTTTAGCCTTTTGTTTGTTTGGGCTTTTTTCCCCCCTGAAAAAGAGCTTATTTTCAGCATTACCAGTCACCAGCTTTGAGCTCTTGCAAATCAAGGATTATGAGGCAGCCAGTACACCCTAGCCACAGTGCTTTCCATGAGTTGCCAGTCTGCATGGGACCAGAGGTTAGTCATCCATTCTGTTACAATAAAAATGAAAGGATTCCATCTCACATTCCCTGCTACCCCATTTCCAAAAGTCTAAGCTTAAAAAAAAAATCATACTTTATGGATTGAACCAAGTCAAACAACAGAATATAATGGAGGGTGTCACAGATGGGAACGTTTTTATCCAGCCACTTTTAAAGTCAAATATGCATTCCAGAGAAGAAGAGCTTCAGTACAGAAGACAGCCATCAGTCAGTATTTAGGTTATGCAGTATCTC
Source organism: Machaerirhynchus nigripectus (assembly GCA_013397975.1). Classification (NCBI taxonomy): domain Eukaryota; kingdom Metazoa; phylum Chordata; class Aves; order Passeriformes; family Dicruridae; genus Machaerirhynchus; species Machaerirhynchus nigripectus. The sequence continues at coordinate 336,782 of VZRQ01002276.1, forward strand.
TATCCCTGAAGATTAAGTTCCATCTGTACTTCTTCCATGCACACACCAAACTGAGCATTGCAGAGAGCTAGGACATGAAAATTCAGCAGGGTTTAGCATGAAAGTTTGTGTAGCAAATGCAAAATCTTTGTCATGGCCTTACAGATCCTGAGGGTGAAGCTCCCCTCGGCTGTGTAACAAGAGCTCCGGGGTTGTGCTCCAAAGATCTCTGCTCTGTCTCAAGGGTTGCACACCAGGACAAGCAGTGCTGGTGTTTCCTGACAGGGCAGCTGGCCCAAACAAAGAAGAGGCTAGTGTCAGGGGTCCATCTCCTCCTGGCATCCATCCTATTCTTAGAGAGAAGTACTTGTGCCAGACAGGAGTGGGAAGATTTTAGCCCAGTTTCCTTTCTCCCTCTACATCCAAATAAAAACAGACTCCCACACCCATCCCCTTATCACACCTGATAGAGAACATACAACCTAAAGAAAATAAAAACAATGCCTCCTGAGAAAAAATAAACAGCTACCCTCAACAAACAAGCTTCATCATGTCCCAAAATCTTACGGGTTCACTCTATTACACCATTTATTTTCATTTGAATAGAGACTCTCTCTTTAACATGAAGCATTAACTCCTTCATGAGCCAATACAGCCGCCAAAGGACAAGCAAAACGTGGTTTTGCTTAGTGGTATGTGTCCAGAACTGTGCGGGCTGCATTCAAATATAAAATGCTGGAGCTTGATTCCCCTCAAGCGTCCAGTACCCTACTGACACACTGTTATGCTGAGACTTAAAAAACCCGAGCAAAGACAAAAAGAAAAAAATCACCACAACAACAAAAACGCCACTAAAGTAAAAAACCTCAACAACCACCTGTGAAAATCAGAGGTCTCTTCACTGCTAGGGGCAACAGTCTACTTGCTCAACAGATCACAGCTTGATTCCCAGAATTCTAGGTCACCTCTACAATATCTGCTCACTTGTAAAATGAGGCCTTGATTCAGTGCCAGTAACAAACAAGGAACTGACAGATTAAGAGCATCCTTTTAAAGCATAAAACTGGAAAGTGCAAAATCAACATATACCAGCAATGTGACTGGTTCTTAAACTTTCTGTCAGCACTATACTCTGTACACAAAAACATAAAATGCAGGACAGGTCCCACTGAACAAACACCACACTCACCACCCCCAAAATTCTTAAGAACAGAGGATAAATGTACACTGTCATTTTAGGTTAGCATTAAAAAGAAGTGTTACAACAGATCCTATGATTAAAAAAGCATATTGAGCGTGACATAACGGAATCGGGGGCAGGTTGGTGTATTTGAAACAAACCACATTTGTAGAGTTAAATTATGAGTGTGTATAATCAGCAGTATCCAAGCAAATGTCACATTCCTGAACTCATATGTTTCTGGTCTAGATGGTAAAGTTAATTAAATGTCATCAAGAAACACTGCTCTAATTAAAGAAGGATGAAAATATTTGCACTGAACTGATATTAACTCCTAGACATTTCAAAGATGTTTGTCAAAATTTCATCTGGAAAACACCATTTCAGCAGTATGATTCAACAGATCACTTGCTCTGGTTTTATGGAGCCTTTTTTTGGAACCGTTGCTTTCTGCAACAGCATTTAATACCACCAGAGCTTGTGGCATTCAGTGCAGTGAATGCAGTGGGTTTGGCCTGACACACAGCAAAGAACAGAAAGGAGTATCAAATGCCACAACTGCAGTTGGGCAGGGAGCGGGGAGTGGAGCTAAAGTAGTAAGTGAGAATAACTTCAAGATGTTACTAATTGCTAGAATAACTTTCAGCAGACCACACAACATCTCGATTGCAGGTCCTGAACTTCTCTGATGCAGACTAGTAAACGACTATAAATCAATTCAGCAGGGAGCAAACGGAACAAAGTACCTCATTCTCCAGGTTCCGGGAGGGGCACTGGAGAAGAAAATTAATTTACTGTCAGCAGGGGTCTCTTTTAAGCACGGCAATTTCACGGTAATAAACTGTGGTAGCATGAAAACATCTTCAAATGCAACAGTCACAACAGAGATTTTAACAGAAACGGTTTCAAGAATTTACACGGACAAGCACAGAACTGGCAAAAACAATGGCACCCAACACAACTCACTTTATTTTAGTAGCTAGCACTTCAATACCATCCAACAAAAAGGAATGCCACACCAGCCAAAAGTAGAAAGCATTGGGCTGCAATCCTCACATGAATGCAAATTACAGCTCTGTTACTGGAGCCCTGGAAATCCTAACGGGAAAAGAATAAAGTACAAAAGTTGCTTCTTACCTCAACAGTGTCACCAATTAAAGGCACAATATCACCCAATATAGGTTTAAAACTTTGTTGGTCATTGATGGTTAGTTCAGTCCGTGAATCTGTTCCCTTGCCACCACTGGCCATTGTCTCTTCTTGAGGATCCAAACTGGATGCTCTGAGTGCAGCAGACAACACCTCCACTTGTGCTGCAGTACATGAAAGAGAAATATATGAGAGACTAAACTGCAATAAAACTTTTAGACAGTGACTAATTAACTGAAAGATGGCAGAGGAACTACAGGAGAGGTACAAAACAGATCATCAGCTGTTGGTAAATCCCAAACAAGGGACAATTAAAGTGCTAGATTAACACCCCACTCTTTTCCTTGAGTACTCAACCAAACCACAGTCCAATGAAATTCACCCTTAAAGCTAAAATAAACCAACAAAACCCAAAACCCAACAGGAATAAGGACACTGCTGTTATGGCAGCATAGGTTCTTTAAGAATTTTAGTAAATATTAACGGTGCAAATAGATTTTTTTGGGGCAGAACAGCCTACGAATATTAACTTACAGACTGGGCCATTTGTGGGAGGTGGAACTAAGAGAAAGAAGGGCAAAATAATTCAAATAAAGATTGAGAACAGGTTTAGTAACACACAAAGGATTTCAGTTCTGCGAGGTTGTTTCTCCCTCTGTATATGTTCATTAAATTCTTCTCTTTATTAGCAACTCTAAAGCAAGATGTATATAGAAAGATGCCAGACCCAATACTTCAGCCTTCCTGGATCCTCCAAACCAATAAGAAGGTTGTACTGTTTGATGTTTTCTTATTCATCTAAAGAAGGCATTAGCACTTCATACTCTGCTATCCACTCTTTTGGAAAAGATCCAGCAGTTCAGAGGCTGCTCTGCTTTCCATCCCTCTGTTTACTGCCAATTAGAAAAAGCTTTATTGAGCAATGTTCCCTGCCTATAGCCTGACCTGAGGTCAGCTATCAGAGGCAATCTCAGCTGCAAGTGACACAGAATTCTGTACAGATTAATCTAAACTGCCACTCTCCTCCTCCACTTCTTTCCAAGAAGGTAAGGAGGAGCAATCTCCTCACTCATTACATTTACCTAGCCATCCAGAAGATCTGTTCTTCAAAGATTTTGTCTTTTTCAAGGTTTTTTAAATGTTCACTGTGAAATTACATGACAAACCATATGCTTGTTTTTAATCCCATATTGCCATACTAAGCCACAGAATTCTGAATTTCTCCCTCTAGCTTTCTGCATATGGTTGTTAACAAGAACTAAACAAAGCTGGATTCATTTGTCGATAGAAGAAACAGATACGAAATATCACAAGAAACAAAAATTGTTAGCTCAACGAAATCTTAGGGTAGAAACCTTAGCAAAATCTAGCAGAAACTAGGAAACACACTACGGGTTCACTGGTTTGTCAGTTGAGTCTGAGGAGCAGGAATAAACACAATTCTTTACCAACACGCAATGCTAACTCTAACTGTGTCAAATTTCTGACACAGTAACCCAAAGATATTCTTGCTGTATTACTGTATTCCTCAACAAGAAACAGGAAAAACACATCATTAAAAACTTAGAAGTATAACCAACATCATACTAATACTTCCACTATAAAACATACTATGTGAAAAAGGTAGCTTAAACATGTATTATATATGTCATGATTTACATATAAATATATAAAAATAAGGAATTTTACAATTTTTAAGATTATTAAGAGCTTGCTACAACTTCACTCTCGAAATGTTACTTCACTGACAATAAACTAATGTACTGTAAGACCCACGAGAATAAAAAATATCAAGGTTAATAAATTTCCCCAAAACTTAAATGTTAAATAAATCACCCCCAAATGTAAGCAAAATAGGTGGCTATGCTAGGGCAAGAAATGCCTGGCTTTATTTTCATTTAGAGAAATCAAACAAGAAAATGAAAAATAATTATATTCTGCTGCACATTAAGGAGACATTTTTCTTGAAGACCTCTTTCATGAAGGACAACTTAATGAAAAATGTGCACTCCTCTCAGCTTCACTTTGAAGTCAAGAAAGCTTACTCTGACTAGATAAACACATACTGCTTCAACACTGTTCATGTATTTTCTGAAAAATCCACACAGAGCTCCAAAAATTACTTCTAGTAACAGAAGTATCTACTGTTCTATTTGGAATAGTATACTATTCTATTGGGAATTTTCCAAGCCATGTTCTCCACCCATGCCCCATGGTCAGCCTGCATACCTTGCTTAGGTGCTTAACAGGATGGAGACAAACCTATCCTCATTTCCTCTGCCTGCCCTACAAGAAATATGACAAAAACATGCACTTCCTCATCTTATTGTCAATTCTACAATCTCAGGATAGGGGGATGAAGGACAGGAGAAGCCAAACTCCCAAGGAGTTCACTGATCGGCAAAGTGCCTTCTTTCTTCTTTCAGTGCTTATTCGTGACTTCAGTGCTGCCATTCACTGAAAGGTGAATGACCTGAAGTCCATAAACATCCTAAGGTCCTAGCTAAAAGAAGAGCCAAGCATTGCTGCTGCTCCTCATCTCTCACAGAGATTTCCTACTGACATGAGACAGGCAATGGTTTCCAGAAAACAATTTCAAATTCAAGTAAAGGCCCCCCTTCCATGAATGACAGAGAAATGCTTCAGAGCTCTTAGGAAGCAAGGTATGGATAGGAAGACTAAAAGGGAATCTGCTGGCTAACCAGGTTTCACAACTGCCATCAGGAAAAATTGTGTAAAAGTCAGTTTTGCACATAGCACAGAACTCAGGTACTGTGTTGCCTGGATAAAGTCAATGTTCACTCGATCTTAGACCATTAATTAACTCCTTCTTCAACTTTTGCTTCAGATGAGATGTATTTTTGAACAAGAAAGTATATACTCTTGGCTACTGTACCTGCATCCTAAAATAACTGGTACAATCTACAAATTCTAAACCACATTTTATTTGGTCTTACTATATTTCCTGGTTCTCAGGAGTTTCTGTCTTTCAATAAGCTTTATTGTTGTTTTCTGTTTCACTAGAAGACACCGATGTCTCTTTTTTTCCCCTCTCTTTTTCCTTTCTTTCTTTTTGCTAAAGGATCTGCCTTCCTTACCCTCACTTCTTACTCAGAGGCAAAAGGTATGGGCTGCATTAACGGGTACAGAGATTAAGTAATTGAAACATTAAAACCACAGTTTCTTCTCCACTTACTCCTCATCCAATGTTCCATTAACAACATATTTTAGGCTTTTATTTCAGACAGTACCAGTAACCTAACTTATAGTTCTTGTAAGGGAATGGGATCAATTGACCCCACATTTGGGCTGGTTTATCCCTATTAGGTCTCCTTTCTGCAAAGCAGCTGGTAACTGGCATAAGCCACAATTAGCCTCAGTAACCTGCAATTCAGGCTTCCTCTATTCCCCCAAATAATATTAAAAAAAGCTGACATTACATGATTCAGCCCTACGCAGAATGTAAGGAAATAAAGCCAGTTGAAAACAGTGTCCATGGAAAGAAAAAGAAATAAAAACATCTGAGGAAAGAGAAGCAACCTCTGAAGGAAGCGAAGACAGCAGCAGCCTCAGGGAACTGGAAAAACGTGACCTGAATATAGACCCTGTGATAATTTTAAAAAAGCTGGCATACTTCAGAGGGACGTGCAGGTTCCCATCTCCCAGTTTGAGATCTTCCAATGCCTGGCCAGTGGACTGGAAAGGTCCTTTTAACAGGGATTACAATACCAGTGCTTAACTGCACAGCTAACCAGCAGTTTGCCTGTAAGAAGGCAGGCTATCTTTATCTCAGTTGCTGACTGCTCAACCACCTATTACTAAGATTTATCACTAATATAATAAGCAATAAGCTAGATCTGAAAGGAAAGCCCCAAGGTAAAGAGTGAGACTCGGGTAAAGCAGTTCATTTCTTTCTGAGAATGAGATTAGGGAAAAAAATATTCTATGATGGTTACTGATTACCGTTAAAAAATTGTATTTGCTGGAGACCTCATCAGTCTCCATGCCTTGAAGCAAGGATCTAAGGCTTGGAACAGAAACTGCTCTAATGAGGGGTACTGCAGAAACCCCCAAACCAACCAATACCACCCCCACACCCCCAAAAAACCCCAACACAGAACACCAAACCAAAACCACATAACCATGACCAGTGTGTATGCAAACAGTAACAACCCCTTAGTGTCTGGCATCCAAGACATCTGGAAGATGAGGATATGCACTGAACATGCCATACTCTGGGCTGCACAACCTGGTGATGCCTTTTCTTAGACTCTTCCTATTGGCATGGTACACTGAGGGACTCCTCAGATAAAAATTGAGTTATTCTTTTCTCAATACTGCTGCTATAATGGTGCAAGCAGGTGAGGGGAGAAGCAACTCACACAAGACAGAAGGGTGAAGTGAGACATAGAAAGTAGAGGAATGCCAAACCCAGAAAGGAAGAGAAATGAAAATAAAAAAGGAAATAGGAGGGGAAATACATGTGGAGGGGAGGGGATAGGGGCACAAAGGTATAGTAGTTGCTAAGGAGGAACATTATAGTGCAAAGCAGAGGGTGGGGTGGGAGGAAGGAACAAGAACAACAAAAAACACACCAAAAACATCCCAACAAAACCATACTTTTCTGACTCAGAAAGCATCATTGCTGGCTGAACTTCAGCACCAAATCTCCACATCTGCCTCAGCTGTCAGAGACTGGCTCTGAAACCAACTAGCAAAATGGAAATCATCAACCTCCTCTGACTGAACAGTGAAGAACAGCACCTTATTACCATCACTAGATATTCTGCAGAGTCAAATAACAAAAACTCAGTGTGATCTTAAGAAACTTCAAAAACCCTGTGCCATTATGGTTCCACACAACAAGAATTCATTTTCTTCTTCTCATAAGTTTACAAAATGTTTAAAAAAACCCAAAAACCCATGTCAAGAGAAGGCTGCTGAATTTGCAGTCAAGCATGGAGAGGCAAGGTACAGCCAAAGTCAAGGTCATCTGAACAACTTAATCTTACTAACACATGCAAAACATGATACGCTGCAGTCTCATTCCCAAACTGCACTTTGTCACTTCATCTTGTCATGCCTTCAGGATGCTTGGCCAATTTGCTATAGAAGCCAGAAGATGTGTACCTATGGAAGCTCTCCAGTATGGCAGGCCTCCACTTACCCACCACAGAGAACACAGCATCTTCCACTCCCATCCCTGGGCTGGGAATGCAGCAATAAAGACAGGAGCACAGCATGGAAGCAGGAGTCCAGGACTTAGGTGACAGCAAGCCAATGAAGAAAATATGTGCAAGAAAAAGATCACAGGGATTTAAAAAGAAATAAAGAGAGGAAAAAAAACCTCCTAGCTTGCTCAGTCATTGCTGTCAAAGCAAAGCCTACTCACAGTACAAGACTCAAAAACATAATGGCCAGCTTTGCAGAGAGGGGGAAGTGCAGGCAGGGAAAGACCCTATGGACCATTTGGGACCAGGGCTGTTTGGCACACAGTTCTAAGCCATGTATATTGGAGACAAAATTATCTGTGAAATTAAGTAGTTTCATAAAATTTCTATGAAAACAAATTAAGATAAGCTTTTGACTGAATATTTATAGCATCAGTTCAATTTTAGATGGTACTGCCATGAGTAAAGAGGCAGTCAGGGCTCTGATCTGGATCACCCCCAGAGCAAGCCCAATTTTGTCACAATTCAGGAAGTATAAGATTCAAAACATAGACATTAAGTCAGCTACAGAGAGACCGAAGTCTGGATAACTTCCACTTCTATGTGTGCCACAGTGTTTGAGACAAGCATGAAAAATTAATACTATTTGCACTTTGTGCAAAATTAAAATTGCAATGTTACTAAATCGAAACAGGCATGTTGTTAAATTCCAGCTTCTCAAGTATTTAGACCGAATATGAGAGCACAGGCAAGAGGAGAAAGAGTAGAAGATTTAGGAGGAGTGTTTTATGGGCTTTCACTACACAGCCTTGACCAAGCCAGAGGTACTGAACAGAATACAAAGGTGACTGAGTAATCAAGACCACCCACTGCCACGTTTAATTAGAATACATGGCACTGCTAACCATAATTCAAATCTTTCCTAAGTGGGGGAACCCATGGTGTTGACAACCTATTAACAGTTTTCTTCTACTGAAATGTGCAAATGTTGGTTAACAACTGCACAGAAAATCTCCTGACACCCACTGAAAAGATCTACAAATACACAAACAAGAAGAATTCCAAAAACCTGCTCTGAAGTAAGACACGAACACACAAGCTAAACAACCTCATAACACAGGACAACTCCGGATGCACAACTACATGCTTGCATAAATCACTGTAATTTGTGCGTTAAGGTATGTTCTGTAACTACAGACAGAACAGTTTTTCACAAAGTAAACCTAAACAGCAGTGCAAGCTTTTGCAGTTGGCTTCAGTGATGGGTTATGTGAAAGACTGAAGTCATTAACAAGGGTGAAATTTTTTCTTACCTCTTTCGTTAAGTGCCCAAAGCACTCCTAAAGCAACAGTTTTATCTGCTGACTTCACAATCGATTAAATAAAAGCACAAAATGGATTTAAGGAAAGTTATGAGCATATCAACCTGCTAACAATAAAAAGAAGCTGAAAGCATATCAGTTTACTCTAAAATGTTTTTCCCCAACTTGCCTCTTCTTTTCCTCCTACTTTTTCTGGTATAGAGGCATACTTTTCCCCTAGAGATTCTTCAGCTCCAAAATAACATGGCTTCCTCCTTAGTGGTACCTCCAGACTTTTTGACTGCGACACTCAAGCTTGATGTGCCTTAAAATTTATTCAGCACATGAATACCAAGAAAAACGTACTTCCAGTAAGTATGTGTGTAAGAGCCAAACCCTTTTAGCTCAGGAGGTGTCTCCGAAGTGCTGCTCCACCACCCTGTTGCATTTATGAAACCCTTCTCCATTCTTCATGAGCTTTTAAAATGGAGAATGTGTGTTCACTTCAAGAACTCAGCTTGGCTCAATTATCAGCCTGATCCAACAAACTAGTCACATTAAAGCTGTGAACATGTGACTGCAATAACAAAGCCCTTGCAGAAAAAAATGGAGACTATTTAATCCAAAATCAAACGGATAATGCATAAAAAGAAAATTATTATTCACACTGATAATTTAAAAAAAAACCCTCTTAATCTGCCTTATTTTGCATGTGTGCTAATTAGAAATAAACTTGCTTATCAAAAGCTTATGCCTTTGAACCATCTATTTAATTATAATGTCAAAACAGGCAGTCAGAACTTTATACTTCTAACAGCATGTGCATTCAGTTCATGAAAGGAATCATACTCCTTTTAAACATCTTTACACAAATGCAAATTCCCTTTTTGTTCACCATCAGTTTTCCTCAATCTCTTTAAAGACCAGGAGAAAACAGTACTTCTGACTTTTAAAACAACTAAGAGGTTAAAGCCCAAATTGCTGAAGCAACACATGCGTATCCCTAAACACCAAAAATGCTTCAGTATCTTTACCATACCTTTAACATCTGGATCATCTATATGGGGTTCCAAATTTTCTATCATTTCTTCTAATTCTTTCCTTGTTGCCATAGGAATGCCTGGAGACACTGGCATAGTGAGTTCCTGAATTTCTCTATCGAGTTTTGTATCAGAAGTCTGCTGAAGCTCAAAGTCAATATCTATTTCAGGAAGTGGAGTCCTCCAGAAATGGAAAGAGTTGTATAATTCCTGCTCGGAAAGAGAGGTTTCTGGTGAATTCAGCCCAACCTCCTGCAGATTTGTTGTACAGCAATGAGAAGTCTGCTCATTCTCATCTGCCATTTCCCCACAAGATTCTGAAGGCAAAGTGCAATGGAAGGATGACTCAGTCTGGAAATCACTTTCCCTCTTGGAGTTACTTGACACGGTATTTTGATCTTCCATGACATTTTCAAGTTTTGTTGCAAAATCATCATTATCATCACTATGTGAAGACAGATCCTCTGTCCTGCTGTGCTCTTCATCTGTTGTGACATCTTCTGTGGTCCTGACTTGTTCACTGTTGAGTGCCAAAGCAAATGGACATTTAAAAACCAAAATAAACTTGTTATGCTCTTGAAAATCCACACACATGCTATCGACTTGTTATTTATCAAAGTAAACTTACTTACACCATAACAAAAAAGAAATCATAGAATCACAGAAGGGTCAAGGTTGGAAAGGACCTCTAGGAAGCCACCTGGGCCAACCTCCTTGTTCAAGTTGGGACACCCAAAACCAGTTGCCCAGGACTTGTGTCCAGACAGGTTTTGTGTACTTCAGAGGATGGATACTGAACAGTCTTCATGGACAACCTTCGCCAGTGCATGGTCATCCTCACAGTAAGAAAAAAGTGGGTTTTGATGTTCAGAGGGGACCTCCTGTATTTCAGCTTGTGGCCATTAACTCTTGTCCTGTCAGTGGGCATTGCTGAAAAGAGGCCAGCCCCAGCCTCTTTTCACTTTCTCCTCAGGTATATGAACATAAGTCAGACCCTCCCAAGCCCTCTCTTCTCCAGACTGAAGTCCCAGCTCTCTCAAGACTCTCCTCACAGGAGAGATGCTCCAGTCTGTCATTTTGTGGCCCTTCACTGGACTCTCTCCAGTGTGTCCGCACCTCCCTCTGGATGGCAGCATGTCCCTGTGGGTGAATCAGCCACTTCTCCCTGTTTTGTGTTATCAGCAGACCTGCTGAGGCTACACCCTGCTCCACCATTCAGATCACTGATGAGGATGTTAAACTGCACTGGACCCAATACTGACCCCTCACGTACACGACCAGTTACTGACCTTCAACTACGTGCTGCTGACCAGCGCCCGTGGGCCCAGCCAGGCAGGCAGCCCTCAGTCCACCTCAGTATCTCCTCATCCAGCCCAAACTTCAGCAGCTTCTGCACAAGGATCTTACAGGAGACCACGTCAAAAGCCTCCCTGAAATCCAGGTACACAGTATACACTGCTCTCCCTTGTCTATCAAGTCAGTCATCTCAACGCAGAACATATATCCTAATTCTGGTCTATGAAGACGAGAAGATCCAGATCTTTCCATTTACCAAATATTCAATTTATCCAGGAAAGTAAGTTTTCCTAATCTGCAGTTCATGCAGAAAAACAAGAATGCAAAAGTAACTCGTACATTTAGCAAATTTACCTGTTTTCCTGTGCAGAACCACAATCTTCTGGGTTTTTACCGTCTTCTTCTTTAAAGTACTGGCCACTGCTGGATGGATTAGCAAAAGTTGATATGAAAGGCCCCAGAGACTGAAAAGCTGCTTGGCGAACCTAGTGGAAAGGGTCCAAGGTGAAAAAACAAAATTATATATATAAATCTTGTTGTCCTATAAAACATAAAATGCCTGCTACAAGGAAAGGAAAGGGTCATAAGCCTACTAAGGAAATCACGAGCAGAGGCTCTTGTCTGGATACAATCAGCCAGCTGCATACATAGAGTGCCAAGTTTAAAAAAAATGTTACGGAAAATGAAAAAGCAGGGTGAAACCATTTAAATCACAGGTAACCAAATTGACAGGCTATTCCCCACAACCAAAGGAGGAAGAACCTGTTTAGGTAATAGAAGCAGGTAAATCTGAGAGCTCAGCTGAGAATTTTAACAACTTGAAAGGAAAAACAAAAATCATGTACAGTGAACAGACATTTCACTTTCAGAAATTTGACTGATAAGCATTATATTTCTTTCCCTTTCCTGTTTGGCTATGCTGTGCATTTGTTCCTCCTTTCTCTTACTATTTATTCTCCTCTTCTCAACAATTCTCTATCTCAATTTTTGTTATTTGACTAATTCTGCTGGGCTACAACTTGCATGACTTTCCAAGATCCACGAGCTCATGCTTCTGTGCAGATGATCCTTGGCTCTTGGAAGCAGTCTGCTCAATAACAAACTTTAGGTTTAAGAGTAGATCTTCAAGAAGACAAATGATAAAAAACCCCCAAACAAAAAATACAACCCCCAAAAAACAAATGAAAAATACAACCACAAATCCCACCCAGACCCTCCCCTCAAAAACAAAAACAAAACCCCACCACCCAAGAAACAATAAAAATTTAAATAATAAAAAACTCCTCATGGCCAATACCCAAAACACCCACAAAACCCAACACCAATCAACCCCCAAACCAATAACAAACTCCACCATGCCCTCCCCCAAAACAGGACATAGTGGTAGGGAACCTGAAGTACAGCAATATATCATAATTAATTTTTCCAGTTTTGTTAATGATTCTCAGCAATGTTAAGTCACAGGCAGTTCTGTACATAAAAAAAAGCTACTCCACTGACACAGTTTTTCTTACATGCTGCAGTGAAAATGTGAGGGACTCTCTACACCCATCAATGAACTAACCAGTCTAAGAAAAATTTTGCTTGAGGTGCGTGAAACAGGCTCAATTATCCACACCCGTGAGAAGTTCTACATGGAGTATTGCAGTAAAATCCTTCAAATACGACAGCTATTCAAGAAATAAAAAGCAATTCTTACCCATCGTGAAGGATCACTAATCAAATTAATAAAAAGGGTTGACAATTTTGTCCTCCGGACTTCCTGTGATGTTGCACAAGAAACTGCCATGAAGCACTCAGCACAGGCTTTCCTAACTCCCCACACATTATCAGAGCAGAGCTGGAAAAACCTCGGCAGCTGTTAGGAACATAGTGAGTGAGTTTGCAAGTCTTAATAGGCAGCACTTGCTTCAAAACAAGTTCTCTTTTCACATTCATTTTCTTCACGTGGTTCTCCACCTTCATACTCAGATGCACAGTTCAACACTTGCAAGACACAGAACACACATTCAGTAGCACTACCCTTCTAATCAGTTGCTTATGAATTACTTATGGGTACAGATAAGGAAAATTCATCTGTCTGAAGAACAGCAAGAAAGTACTAACTCTTTACCCTGATTTATACCCCCAAAAAACCCACCAAAAAGCCCAACTTCAAAAATATCCCCAAGACCAACAAATGTATCATAAGAGAAGACCTCGTGTCTACACCATTCTTTTAAAGCAGGGACAAGAATAATAATACTGGTGCATTACTAGGAAGCAGTTCTTAACTGAGGGTAGTGAGGCACTGGAACACACTGCCCAGGTAGATGTGGATGCCCCCAAACCTGGAAGTGTTCAAGGACAGGTGGATAAGGCCTTGAGCAACCTGATCTAGTGGAGGGCATCCCTGGCCATTACAGGGGAGGTTGGAACTAAATGATCTTTAAGGTCCCTTCCAAACCTTAACAGTTTTTGATTCTATGATTAACATCTTACCTATCAGAGACCACTTCATATTTTTTTAAAGATTCTTACTGAAATGCAAAGGAACAGCATCTTCAGAAAGAAAAAACTTCTTTTCTAACTACACTTCTCATTGTTAGATTTATCACCTTCTGCCACCCTCTATCCTACAATGCTGGACATGAACTGCAAAGAGGAACAGGGGAATGAGAGAAAGACTGCATTTGCTCAAGAGAAAACATGTTTCAACAGAGCAATGGTTTTACTAATAAAACTGAAACATCTTGAAGGTGCTCAGGTGCTTGGGTTTTTTGAAAACCCAAATATGGTTATGGTAATGGTAAGGCTGGACAGAATGCAGGTGAGGCACAGACATGCACGGCTGCCTTGGCTTGCAACAGGCACAGTGACAAAATACGAGTAATCCAATGGCTGTTGGAACAGCCTTCTTCACAGTTATTAATGTTCAGCTGTTCCTACTCTCTGCAGCCAAGTTTTCTGGACTTTGCCTCTAATTAAAAAAAGCTTTCAGGTTAGAAAATGAAGTTTTATCATTCAGCTTTTCACACCCCTCCTTTTTTCCTAACGATAATCCAAAAAGAGCAGAAAATGGCATTTTCTGCATAGAAAGAGAACCCCAGATGTCCTGCCACAAGCTATTGCTTTCCAATGAAATAATCATCACTTTTTTATTTCATAGTAGTCTAATCGCATCCTCTACAAAGTTTTAATCCAAATTCATTACACTAATCACTAAAAGGGCAGTTGTGTGAGAGAAATCAATTTACATCCCAAATCAGGAAGCATATGGGATACAAATCTACAGAACTAAACTTCATTACCAAATTACTTGAATCACTCGATAGCTAGAGAAAAATGCAGCAAATGCTGTAAGAGCATAAGAAATGCCCTGAGAGACACAATAGCCCTATCTGTCCCAACACCACAACTGCAAAAGGCTGCAGAGCCTCTGGCTGAAGTCATGCCTACATTTACACTCTGTCCATGTAAGTCCCTCACTAATTCAGGGCATTGATTCATCAACCTCTGCTGGCCCTCAACAAGCGCACTGTCCACACTGCCAAGAGGAGAAAGCTTGAAGAGGGATCCCAGAGACTGCCAAGCTGATTTCTACTCCCTAGCCCTGTCTAGGCATCAAAGTCTCCAAATCTAGCAACATCCACTAGCTCCCTGGACCCACCATGGGAAGGTGGGCACAGCTAAGGATCCTCTTCTCACCACTCAATCCAGTTCCCTGCTTTTCCATTTTAAAAGTCTCTCTTCTATTTATTTCATTTGTTATTGCCGAGGTTCATTTACTTCCTTTACCTTTCTTTCTCTTTCCCTCCTTTCCAGGAGGCTGTTTGAGGCAGGAAAACTGACCTGAAGAGATTAAATCAATACATATGCCTCGCCACTCCCAGCACTTTATTACCCCCTGTATCTGCAATCTCTCATGAGCTGCCCTTCTTCTGTACCTTGTCTGGCTCCACTCCTGAATTGTATTAAAAAGAAAAACCCTTTAAGAAGGGGCTTACCAGCATTTCTTCAGTGGCTTGCTGTCCAACCACACTGCAGATATCTCCAAAATTGGCTGCACACACCTTGCAGACAGAATGCAAGAAATAATGACTAACACCACAGATTCAAAACAGGAAAATCCAAAGCGGAAAAAAAACCCCAGCTTTTAAAACCAGAAAAACATGTTTTGGTGCAAGCTCATTATGAGCTACTTTCCCATTCCATCACTTCCCATGGATTAAAAAAAAAAAGTAATTTTCTCTTTCTTTAAAATTAGTCAGTCTTTTTTAATCATAGAAGAACCCCAGAACTTAAATGAAAAGAAAGGAGGATAAAATGCATTTAAAGTGCTGTCAAATTAAAGAACACATGCAGTTATCAAGGGAAATAAGCTACTTAATGGCAGGATGAGACCAAAGCACAGCCTCCACACCTAGACATCATGATGGTGTACTGCTTTACTCCATCTTAAAGAGCATCTTTAATTCCATCTCTGCACAGAGATATGAGCTCAGGTGACTGATACTGTACCAGCCACAGTTAGTTCATGTTTTCATGGCTACCAACACAATCATAAGGACATATGCCCAATCACACTGCACCTATCTATAGCATAAGGACAAGCAGATACTTTCTTTGTTTCTAGTAGTAAGGATAGTGATTCTGAAAAAAAACTGTGTCAAATATTAAAATCTGTGGAAATGTGAGCTACAAAAACACCCATAGCTTTCACTTATACATATCACAAATTAGATCTACCAGAAAAGTTTCTTAGTCACATGCAATTTCCAAGCCCATGACACATTTTTCACAGATAATCTAGACCAGATGCTCATAATTCATACCTTACGAACATGAAACATCCTGCAGTCACAGCACATCTCACAAAACCTGGGAAGCACAAGTCTTTCTGTGATGTCCTTTCCAACCATGGAGGCCATTTTGCACATAATCTAATGAAAAGACAGACACGAATCAGGGGTGCTTGCACAACACACCATTCTGTGTCAGCTAAACAGAGGCTTTTTACATCTACTCTTCATTCACACACAGTTTTATTGAAAACTGTGAAAAATACTAAAAGCAAAACCCCATTTGAATTGAAAAGGTGTGGCCTCCTCTGCAGAAGAACTGTTTCCCCCCATTTCCTTGTCATAACACAACACAGGTGTAGAAGATGACATTGGTCTTCCACTAAACTGAATCAAATTCCCAGCTAACAAAGATAGCTGGACTCTCAGAAATTACTTTTATATGTTACCAGACTTCTAAAAAAAAAAAAAAGTACAAGATTCTTTCAGTACTGCAATACTTAAGGAATGTATGTAAGTTCCAATAACAAAAAAATGACTGACAATTAATATGCTTAAGAGACTTCTGAGTCCTGTATGGTTAAAAATTATTTACAACACTCTACACTGCATATATGCAACGCCCAAATATAAAATTCCCAAAGATACGTATCACACCAAAAAAAAAAACTCTTCCCTCTAACTGCTCTTTCATTCTGATTTGTATTGAAACTTTAAAAAAAAAATTAGCTTTAAAAAGCTAAAAGAATTTTATGTTTACCTTTCCCAATCATGTCAGTAGGCCTACTTACATTGATTCTCCTATAATAACAAATGATGGCTTTTCTAACCTCTAGGGGGTTGACGAGCTACAGAAATTTCTGTCAAGTTTCAATACCTTCAAAACCACGAAGACAGATAAAACTAATCTGCTTATACTTTATTCCCTTATGTAGTCGTAAGCTTCATCAAGAAGCACTACAAATTTGGTGCCAAATGCAACAGTGCTGGGGCCTGGTTATTGTTTATCAGTCCAGCCACAGTAGGAAAGTAAAATATTAAATGAGGTCTCTCTCAAGCAAGAAGAAAAGAAAATTCACCCAGTAAAAAGCATCAATATAAATTGCAAAAACCTGAGGGAAACAAAAGGGAATACATTTTCTGCCATTTCTCCATTATAAATTGACTAATCTGCTTACTATTTTAATTCAGCACATAAATTTTAATTACGAAGGTTTTGTCTAATGCAAAAAAAGAAAACCACCAACCAACCATGAGGTAATCAACTCAGATGCTTATTACTTTGTCCAACAAAACAAAACAAAACAAAACAAAATCAATAAAGAGAATAAGACATACAGCAAAGAGCAACAGAGCTGAGGCATTAAAGCTTTTGCACTGATGGAAATTTTCCACACAGGCAATTTAAACTTCCATAAAACAAACCGGCAAACTTTCACAAAACTAAAAAGCCAACACAGCAGATGCTTTAGGAGTCAATAAAATGAATCCCCTGCACTGTCTTGCCCAGCTGTTTGGTGGCTTTTTTACAGCATCTATAAGCTATTGAATTTAAATCTAAACTTGACCAGAGTGTACAGCACTGACACAGCATGGAAAAAGTTACAAATTTGTTATGGAGAGGGAATATAACATTTTATCTTTAGTAATGGATGTGCACCTTGGAAACACAGCACCACCACTGCACTATCAAGCATTCAGGCACACCTTAGGCTGTGTGATTTGGTATTGCTGTTACTTACAGCCACAGCTTCTGTTTTCACATCATCGTTGCTGTCTGGAGCTGTCAGATCTATCAGCACAGGACACACTTTGGTCTCCACATCGTATCTCTCTATCAGCTCTTGCTCCAACAGCACTAACAACGCTGCCTGGCTTGTTTTTCTTACCTGCCATAAAAAGTCAAAAATTGAACCAATGAATTCAAAGAGGTTTTTTATTGCAATACATGTGTCCTGTATTTTCGAAGCTGTACCTGTATAGCAACTACAGGCACCCAGTCAGAGAACAAGTGCTCCACAAGTGCTTTTGCAAGCACATCATGTTTGCTGTCCTGTGTTTTGGGAAGTATGGAAGTGGACACCTGCTTTAGTTGACAATATGAGGGTGTTTCTTGGGTTCAAACACAGTTTGTTTTAACATCAAAAAGAGCAGTCATGGCAAAGCTCACACAATGCATGAAGGAAAAGCAGCACAATTAATGGAGAGTAACGAAGTTCTAAGGAACGTGAATTTTACTAAACAAATCCTCTTTTTCTGAGATGAACAAGAAATAGGCTGGCAAGGAATAATTGCATTTATTTCCAATGCTTTTAAATTCTGAGACACAATTTTGCTTAGTCCCATTTTTTAAAAAAAATGTACAAAAACAAGATACCCATTATTGACTTCATAGCTGGCTAACCCCTGCCTCTCAAAGGAGTAATTTCATCAGAAGAGAAAACATTACATACAGCAAGAGACTACATATACTGCAATGCAGCAATTTTGGAAACACCTTTGAGCTCTTCGTTTCAGAGATCTGCAGCCCAATGAACTATTCAACAGAGGTTAAAACAATGAAAAGAATCACTGAATCTTCGAGCAAGAGAACATCAAACAAAAGCAGGGCTGTTGTATTACACATGAATTAGCAAAACAACTACTAAGAAAAATAGGTTTGGGTAGCTATTTTGAACTATGTAAATTTTGAAAAGGGCAAGGAAAAAAGTGACAAACTCAAGAGGCCTAAAATACTTAAAATAATGTATCAATGAGCATTAATCTAGTCTGAAATGACTAGAAAAACTTCAAGAAAGCTCTGGACAAGCTAACTTATACCTGCATGACGTCATTCCAAAACCTTTACTGGATACAAGTAACTGGTCATGAAGGTACATAATGGTGTTAAAAAACTGAATTACATCTAGGATTAAATTTTTCATCACTGCTGTTCCTTTTTGCCAGAATTTAAATTATGTAAGCTTGTCTAAATGACTGATTTTGTCCATTTGAATACAATACCAGATAAACGGCCCCTAATCAGGACAGATCACATTAGATGTAAAAAACTGTCACTACATTTTCTTTAAAAATTTATCTTTAACATTCTCTTTAAATAAATTCATAGTACCATGTATTTCACGACCATTCAAAATCCTTATATCCGGAAATATTATGCACTTGTACAATGCTAAATTTAAATAATTTGGCATTGCAACATCCATTTCACCAGCTAGTAAACTAGTCCTACAAGAAACTTACCTGGTTATTCTGGTCTGCAAGGTATCGCACCACAATAGGTAGTAAGTATTTGGAAAAAGCATAAGGGATTGAAGGTCTGTTTTCTTGACAGAACATAGCAATATGAGGCACCTGTTCCATCAGTTCTGCCCGCACTGTTGGCTCTGTAAGGGTCAAAACAAAACCAGAAAAAGGCACAATATATGTTTACAAGCATGCTTCCAGATACTGCCAGAGTAAGCTTCTTACAGTTCTCTACAAAGTACAAAGTCCTCATACAAAGTATGTTCTCAAGTATTCCTGTCTGTGTTTATGTCAAGCTTCACTTTGACCATCTTTTTACAAAACCAGGTAAAACTACACTCTGTGCTGCCAAACTACTAAAACGTCACATCCCACATTCTTAGTAATAAGACAAGAAGAGGTGTAAGAGAGCCAGCCACCAAACATTGTGAGTATCAGAATTGTCCAAACTCCCTATGAGCACCACCTACTTCACAGAAACCTCCTACGTAGAAAGTCAACCCAGAACTGGTACCACTATGAGAAGAAAGGAACTGAGGGGGAGTCTGGGCCACAGATTCTCAGATGGGAAAGATCCCACTGAGCAGGATAACCATAACCACAGATGCTGTTTTTCATTCTTTGCTTTTTAAGGCTACTGATGTCACTGTCAGATGGAAAAGGTCCTGCATCTTTCCAGCTCCTTCTGTTAAATCGTTGAGATGTGTTTCTCATCAAAGTTGGTGATTATTTAAAAAATATTTAATTCAGTTTTTAAATTCAACAAATGGCACACTGCCTGGATGAATCCTAATCCCCACAGAACATACCCATGTATCTGGGGGATGAGAGAAGAAGCAAGAGAAACAATACAGGCGTGGACTAAATTCAAACTATTAGAAAAACAGATTCAGTATAAGTAGGACATTATTACATGCCTAACTTCTCCACGGGGGTAAAAAAGAAAAATCAGAACCAAGTACTTCTGCCCATTCAGGATTTGCTGACATATGCAGTTACCACTGGTCAACTGATCACCTATAAAAAGCTTTAACAAAACCCATCAATTACTCTCAGATTCTACTAATTTGATTTACAATATTTTAAATAATAAGATGTATATGTCAAAGAATAGATACATATGCCTTACTGAATTTTTACCTAAAAGTTGTTCAGGTAAAACTTAATGGTATGACCTGAACCATCTTCCTTGAAATACCTGTAATTAACATGATACATTAAAAATACAACCTTTTGTTAAATAGAAGCATGCAACATGCATTTGTATTTAACATGGCAACTGTGTGCAGCACTTGGCTTTCTTGAACACTTTCTGCAAGTGTAAACTCTGGTCTGAATAAAACATAACAAAGACAAAGCAAGTCCCCTGCTGTGTGCTGTCTTCACTGAGGACAATGAGAACAGAAAAGATGACTAAACACAAAGTAATTAAATGCCTATGGGCTCCAATTATTTCACTACAGACTTAAATTACTTTTCCTATAGAAAAACACACCAAAATCAGAGTTGGAGGGGACCTTATAGACCATCTAGTTCCAACCCCTGGGGGGTAAGGGTTCCACTGGACCAGGTTGCTCAAAGCCTTATCTAACCTGGCCTTCAACACTTTCAGGAATCCTCTGTGAAGTTTATGAATTGCTGACCAAGTTGCAAAATACAAAATGAAGTCTCAGATAAATCAATACCATAAAAGTTCATTGTTCATGACAATAAAGTAAAAAATGTCTTCCAAACTGCTCTGTATCTCTTCCCAAATGTTATCAAGAACACACAGGAAAAAACCTTTTTATTTAAACTTCAGATGTTCTGAAACATATGCAGGTTGAACCCCATAAGCAATACAAGCATCCTGAAGTTCGTATTGAAGAAGTCAGAAGCTGAAGAACACTACACAAACTATGCGCAAGTTTCAGCAGATCTGAGTCAACAAAAATTCATACCTTAACAAAATGCTGAACTCTAATCTAGCAATCAAACACTTATGTTAGTAGCACTAAACAGCTGACCAAAATACATACCTGTAACTAGGACAAACTCATAGTTAATGAGATTATTAATTCTGAAAGTTGAAGTCTCCATATCATACTAGTGCAAAGAAAGAAAACATTCCTATTGTAGTAACTCATTTTTTGCTTCCTTATAAAAATTTGCCAGAGCAAGTCCTTATAACCCAAGGAAGGTAAGGTGCAATTGTTCATTAGGATGAGGTTTTCTCCGAGGGGCATGGGGGGGGTCAACCAAAGTAGATCGGGTGCTTTCAAGAGTCAAGTTGGCAAAAATATCTATTTTCTTCCTACATTTCATTCAGTTCTGGTCCTCTTATCTGACAAGTCCTGGCTTCTTCAGTTCTGCAAGAGGGGCTGGAAATGTGCCTGAAAAAGAAGACCTTTTACATGCCAACTTTGACACATCAGCATGTTTTTTTCCACCTGTGTGACAACCTCCCAAAGGTGGCTGAGCTACAGAGGCCTTGCAAACACCTTCCATCTGCAACTGCCCAGTATCCACTGAAAGCAGAGCAACTGCAGATGGAAGAGTCCTTCCTTGCTGAGTACATTTTGAGACAAAGACATTATCTCTGCAAACAGGCTGCACACAGCCCCTCTCCCAAGAGCAACTTGTTTGAAAAGGCTGCAGATGGCAAACAGAGCAGAATGAGAAACCGTTGGGCTGGGCAAGGAGAGATGAGAACCTGACGGACAAGAAATGGGAACCAGTGCCCAAAGCCAGGTCTGGAGGAACTTATGCCCACCTGTCCCATAAGGCTGTTATTTCAAGACATGCCCAGGACATGATCTAGGGGTACAAGAGACTTACATAACAACACTCATCCCTAAGATCTTGTTCTCCCATCTTAGGACTCCTGCCTTGTTTCTTATGGCAGAAGGAAGATGACCTGGCGGGGGGAGGGTGGGAGGCAGAGGGTAAAGGGGACGGAGAGTAAGCAAAATCAATCTGACTGAGGCTGCATGTTTGGCAGCAGCGCTTCTTAAATGGCTTCTAAATTTGCTTCGGGCAGTTCCCATCCTCCCAGACATAAAACCTGCAGCTTCCATTTATGCCAGTATTACTGTTCACACAGCCAGACAATAAACTGTACCAAAGAACTGATCTAGCTGATGCAGCTTGTGCCTCACCACAGCAGCATCATTAAGCAGCAAGAACTGGCACTTAATATTGATCTCCCTGTGCAATTGCACAGTTTCCTCAAGTAGCAGAACTGTCTGATGATGGAAGCAAGCAAGTGATGGTAAAAGAAGGTGCTGGGACTGAGGCAAAGAAGCAAAATGCCGAGAAAGCCAATTTATTCCTTTGCCTAGTGTGAGGCTGTACAAAATGCTCAAGCCAGGCTCTTCACAGAGTAACTGCACACTACTCATTTGATTGCAGTCTGAACTCTGTCTTGATGCTGAATAAACACCTCTGCAATCAAAGCCAACAAGAACTCTGTATGAAGCATATCAAGAGCTGTGTACATGCTTTGGACACTAGGCACTCGAAACAGGCAGACTGTTTCAATACCTCTGTTACCTCTACATTTTGCCCACCCACTCATACAGCAATGGCAACACTCCCTTCCCCCAAATTGACAAGGTTTGCTGTGAAATTGGATTCATACATTTCTTTATGACACACTGAAATAAAAATGCAGTATGTACCAAAACCATGAGATCTTTTTCCTTCAGAATAGGGTTCATCTATTATGTAGCACTTATGTCAGCCGCCTGACAATACTAAAGATCTACAGATGTAAAGTGAGCCCCTTTCTTCCTGAGCTACTAAGTCAGCTCTGGCTTTGTGAGGAACATGGGCACATGAGACGGTGCAATTAAAGATTTGAAAAATTCATGCCCAGGAATGAATCAGAACTGTAAAGTCACCTTAGTTCTTACGTTCCCTAACTTTTAAGAACACGGCTCAGGGATCTTTGTAAGGTCGATCCAAAGCAACAAACAAGGAGCGCTGTGTAGGGAACTGGCTGTGTAACACAACACCGTAATTCACCATCAAAAGGCATTTGTGCTGTTCTGGGGAATTACTGCTGCTACGCAAGAACCTGAACCTTAAGCTTACCAATTTAGATAAGAGCTCAATTCTTCCAAAGGCTGAAGCATATGTTCCAGTGTGTATTGAATAGAGCCTAATCTCGCAGTCTGATGCAGTTACAGTAGAGCCTTTTTTTGCATTATGCTTCCTTAAGACCCAAGCAACAACGCCAAAAAAATCCACTGAAGTCAGAGAGCTTTCTCATTCCCTTCATCTAGTCCTCAGCTTTGTCTTTAGCTTAAACAGGTGGCAGCTCCAAGCAGGGATTCCAGGAGGCTTCAAAAAATGACAGCGTATGGCATTTCAGTCTAAACTTCCCTGTTGTTTATAACCAAATTTACAGCTTGGTCATTGTGTTGGTTTTGGCTGGGACTGTTAATTTTCTTCATGGTAGCTGGTACAGTGCCATGTTTTTAATTTTTGCAGGAAACAGTGGTGATAACTCCTGGATGTTCTAGCTATTGCTGAGCAGCACTTACACAGAGTCAGGGCCTCTTCTGCCTTTCACCCCACCCCACCAGCAATCAGCAGGAGATGCACAAGAAGCTGGGAGGGGACACAGCCAGGACAGCTGATCGCAACTGACCACAGGGACACGCCAGCTCATGGTGTCACGCTTACCGTATAGAGCTGATGGAAGAAGGAGGAACAGGGGTAAGTTTGGAATGGTGGCATTTATTGTCCCAAGTCACTGTCAGGTATGATGGAGCCCTGTTCTGGGGATGGCTGAACACCTGCCTGCCCATGGGAAGTGGTGAATGAATTCCTCTCACATTCGCAGTGAGGACATGAGCATCACCCTGGGTTGTTATGTTCTGTGCTTGTAAATTCAAGGCAGCTTAAACACTGTTTCCAGCACAAATGCAAAACATGGCCCAGTATTAGTTACTACGAAGAAAATTAACTCTACCTCAGCCAAAACCAGCACAGTTAACAACACAGTGAACAGTGTACAGCGCTTAAATGTAGCTTCTTAAAGCATAAGCTCATCCAGCTGGGGAATACGTCTGCACTCTGTGGTTTTTGCACTGTACAATATAGTCAGGACCAGGCTGTCACACAGTATAAACAAAATCCGGGTGGAGAATTTTGCTTCACATCAAGTTTCTATTTCAGGCAGTCTGGAAAAATCTCTCTGTACAGCTAGGTTCTACATAACATTTGCCTGGAACAGTATTTTTCCGTTTGGCAGAGGAAATATTTTTAAACGCTGATCTTTTCAAACTATCTCCTGAAAGTACAAGTCTATTCCTTTAAGTAGCAATCTACTAAAAAGAAACCCTGCAATTTGTTAAAACCAAAACATTGAACATAAATATTAATATAAAAGTCTAGATTTCCTTACTCATTAGCATTTTATTTCATTCTATCCTATCTTGTGTATTATCTAGATATAGAATTACATTGAATTGAGTTTCAGGAATCAAGCAAAATTAGGAGAATGACAGAAGACAGTGAAAACAGCTTCTACTTCTTCTGTTAATGAAATAATTTCCAAAAGAAGTTTCCAGAATAAAATGACAGGGTTCTACCTCTCTTCATTTCCAGATCACACAAAACCATCAATATGTTCAAATCAACACCTCCAGAACCTGGGCAGACATTTTTCCTGCATAAACAAACCTTCAGTTTTAGCTGTTTCACAAATGACCACTCAAATCAACATCCTAAACTGACTCCAAAATCATAGAAGTAATTAACTGTTTCTTCTTCATCCATGAAAAAACACGTTTCCCCTAAAATCTGACACCATCTCTCATGTAAAGCGCCAGCATGCTCACCTGGCTACCACTAGCACATACACTCAGCTCAGATATATAAATGTGTAATGCTTATTTCATCCCTGCTGAGGCTTCAGTTCACTCTCTATTCCACTTCACTTATGAGGAAGTAAAGCACCACCATTGGCTGCATACTGGAAATTAAAAGGGGATTATTTTAGAACTACACAGTATAATACAAACTAATTGCTTCAGAACAGTTATTTGTAAATCGAGTCATTATTCCAGAGGCACCCCACACCTAGATTGTGCACAATGCTTTATTCTGCAGCAATGTACAGTATTTAGAAAAAAGTCTCCAATGCTTTCATTATCCCAATATGACCATTCTGGAATACAAGCACCAGTGAATTTCCCCTGTATTTGTAAGAGTTTATAAGGTTTTTGTGTTCCTGTATGTGAGGAACAACCACTGATGATGTAAAGTTGCTTTACCTGACAATTTTTATTAATGTTTTAAGTACATCTGAATATTAATAGTATTGCCCTTTGTTCTTTTATTTAAGAGTTGTGAGCAACAGGGAAAGGTGTAAGTGCATGGCTTTGCATTAACACTTCCATTCTATTAAAAAAAAATCATAAAATCACGGGATATCTTAAGTTGGAAGCAACCCACAAGGATCATCAAAGTCCAACTCCTGGCCTGCACAGCACTATCCCCAAGTCACACCATGTGCCTGAGAGCATTGTCCAAACACTGCCTGAACTTTGTCAGGCTGGTGCTGTGACCACTTCCCTGAAGAGCCTGTTCCAGTGCCCAACCACCCTCTGGGTGAAGAAACTTTTCTTAATATCCAGCCTAACCTCCCCCATTCCGACACAGCTTTTATCTATCCTCTTCTTTCCCCAAATATAACTTTCCGTTTCCCTCTTTTTTCCTTCTACAAACACCCGTATTTTCCCTTTCGATTTCTACCGTTTCCCATTTCATCTTTCCCTCTGACTTTCCTCCCTCTTTCGAAGATAAAAGAAAAGCTAGACAAGTGGAAATACACTGCAACCAGAGCCCATCTCTTTTAGCTTAGGTGTCCAGCAGAAAGGCTGATGTGTCTGATGCATGTGCTGCTTCAGCAGTCAGATTCTTTTCTCCTACTAACCAGAAATGGATTTCATTACTGACTGGCAGAGCAAGGAGTGAAACACAGACTAATGAGGAAGGGTAAAGTCACCGTTAGTCACTCATCAGATGCATGGAGAGACAAAAGAGGTTTACATCAAGAACAGGAAAAAATTCTTAGCATAGCACGAGGTGGGAGATGAGGCATGGAAAATCCTGAAACATGAAGATGTGAAAGGGAGGAAATACAGCTGGAGATATTGAACAGCTGGGAAAGGCAAATGTTAGCATTTCCATTAATACTGCTTACATATGAAGATTTTTGTTACATGAAATGCTGCAGTATGTGCTGTTTGACAGGTAATGTTGGCATGTCTCAGTACACCAACAGCAGTAATTGAACCTACGTTAATAAAACCATTTAAGCACACTATTAAGTAATTAGGGTTGTGAGGCCATCCACTTTAAGCCTGATTATAGAGCTTCAAAACTTAATGACCAATTAGCCTAATAATTGTTTTCAAAATCAGATTGTTTTGGAAACTGCATTTACAACTGATTCTTTGCAGTAAAGAGATTACCTTTTATTCAGAAGAAAAACATCTAGTTGGCTATATTCAGACAAATAGGCACCAGCCCTTCAGG
The DNA here is from genome assembly GCA_013397975.1 of Machaerirhynchus nigripectus. Taxonomy (NCBI): domain Eukaryota; kingdom Metazoa; phylum Chordata; class Aves; order Passeriformes; family Dicruridae; genus Machaerirhynchus; species Machaerirhynchus nigripectus. The sequence goes on from VZRQ01002276.1 coordinate 363,455, forward strand.
ATGTCATTTTGTTTTCCCCCCATCATTTCTTTAGAAAGATCTCTATGTGTATCTACTTCACGGTAAGCTAAATTACACACGTATTTTAGAAATGAAGATACAGACTCTCACTTTTAAAGAAACTTCAGAAAATAAGATTTAAAGCTTCTGGAGCCACTTGCACACTAAGCAAAATGCCAATAATGCAGTAATTCAGGCTGGGGCTAATTTTCAAAGCCAGTTAATTGCACTTCAGCATACAATGATGAAATCTTGTATCATCTAAGCCACTCACAAGCTGGTACCAAAAAAAAGTTTGAATTATACTAATTTATTTAAGTGAAAAAAAATCAGACATAAGGCCCTTGTTCAAGCTCTGACAAGCCTGTAGCTAGTCTACATTTGAGAATGAAGAAGACCCAGCTGTCTTAACACAACGATAAGCATTTTTAATCTAACAAGGGTTTATGGGAGTAACTTAACATTTGCCAAGCACTGGGCTTCTGTGCCAAACTGCTTCCTGGCTTGTATAGATCCAAAGACACCATAAAAACCATCTAAGTAATATCCCTAAGAAACAGAGAAATTACAAAGTGATTGAACAGCAAATACAAAAGCAGTACAAGGTATCTCAGTAGCTGCCACTATTCTAGGAAACTCGGTACCAAAGACAGTAGGGAAGTCCAGAGTTTAGGACTGAAAAACCCCCCAATCCCACAGCAGAATCACAGATTTAACAGCAACACCCAATTACAGCAATGAAGACAAACAGTTAAGTCTTCCAAACTCGGATCTGGAGAACAACTTTCTTCAGCAAGTAAGGGCCTTGGGGGCAGCAGATTATTCCCCAAATTCCACTCATGGAATCCCTCCATGAACAGCTGTTCTCTGCTGCCATGTACATACAACAGCAGCACATGATACCAGGGCAGGGCAAATCCTGTGTTCTGCCAGCCCTGGGAGCAGCTCATTTCCAGTACCACCTGAAGTGGTTTTTTTTCCGAGTAGAGACACACCAGGGATTTTAAGGCTGTAAGTGTAAATGGGAACTAATTCACTACCCACACGTTAACTGTAATTAATTGATTGGAAGGAGTCCAAACTACCCTGCCAGGAGAAAATACACTTTATACCATTTTTATGTGCAGACACAATAACTGTTTCACAAAATACAATTCACTACAACTCTACTCAGAGTCCAAATGAGTTTCCATCAAAAGCTATTCCCTTCAGATTTTTTTTGACAAGAAGTTTTTATAAAACCAGTTTTAGAGCTGATATTTGCTTTTGCCATGATGCTTCAAAAAATTTATGTCTTGGCTAGCCACTTGGTATCTTAAGATATGTATCGATCATAGCAAACCACAGTCTCATAATTTTTTTTGAGCCTTCCATCCTACAATCGTATACTTGGACACATTTTTCCAGTAAAGATTAATTTTTATTCCACATTAATACAGTATTTAGCGCAACTGAGATGACATTGAGATTCTTAAAGTTTTACCACAGTAGATGAAGAATGAAAACGACTGGAAATTTTCCTGCTTTTGAACACAGAAAAGGCTGTCTCAGCATATCCCCAGCTTATGGAAAGGTATTAAAAACAACCAAAACAAACCTGAAAAAAAGCTAAAAAAAACCCCAAACCAACAAACCACAAAACCAAAGAATTTTAAAAAAACCCTGAGACTGATTCTTTTTCAAGCAAAGACCATGTCTGAAAAACATCAGCCCAACTACAAGACTTAGGAAGTTGCAAGGTATTCATAGGACAGAGGACTCCCGTGGCAACTTCAGGACAGCTGGTATTTCTAGTTCACTGCTGTACCTCTATTTTAGAAATCAGCATCAGTAGCCCAGAAAGAGAACAGATAGTGCATTCTTCAATTTCAACTTCATTATACCAAATACTTAAAAAAAAAAAAAAAAGGGAAAGTACCTCGCTTTCTATGACTTGATTTGACAAGAGAAGACAAAGAGCTCCAAATGTTAAAAGAACTGGCATAAGACTGACAAGTACCAACAATTAGAAATGAAAAGACTTGTACTTAGTCATAGTTTGGTTTGACTTCCAAGTTTGTTTTTATTTTTATTTATTTAAGCATTTAAACATAAAGGTTTGACTCCAGGACGGCTCTAACCATACAAATATCTTGCTCTAACCAAACAAGTTAAAACACATAGACACTTTTACAATGTTTTCTTATTCCAAATTCAGGGGCTTTTATGTTCTATAGACAAATTGGAAAAAAATACCGTAAATGGAAAGAAGCATCAGGCAAGACAAAAACTAATAGTAACAACCTTACACATACACACAAAAAACCAAAACCCCCACAAAAAACCAGAACACCAGAACAAAAAAATAAACAAAACCCACTGTGCTGCAGTATAAATAGTCAAGCTCATTTATTAAGACGACACAAAGCAGATCTAGTTCCCTAATGAATTTTCACATGGTTTAAAACACAAGGATATTCTAATAACCTGTCTTACCGAAACCAGCTAAGTCCAATACTGCAACTGCTTGAGGCACAAGACTCACAGTTAAGTTTGCAGAAATCTAATTTGTGGGGTAGCTGCAGAATCCAGCACTACCAGTTTGGCAGATCTGAGACAACTTCTACAATGCAGGAAAAGCCTGAACTGCTGCTTTTACTGACGCTGAGAAAATATCAGCCCTGACTAAAAATGTACCCCACCCTTGTTAAAGGCAACAAATTGATTTGAGCTCAACTCTTGGCTCCCACTGCATTTCTGCCTAAATAAACTTCAATTTGACACACTTAGTTGGTCACCAATGAAAAACCTAAGGCTACAAGTTGCTGCAAGAGACCATTTTCCCTTGGACACATCTGTCCTATTTTCTAAATTGAAGTGGAGCTTCAGAAAATTTCTAAAGCTCAAAACTATTCACAGGGCCACACAAACATGCAACTGTATATGCAGATTTCAGAAGCAGAGCTTTGCTAGGAAAGCACTCTATAAACAGTAGCATGCCACTGTTCTAAATTAAAGACATATTTTATTTTAAGTGAATAGTGACTTTTTTTCCTTTTTATAGAATCCTTGGAGAGGTACTCAATACATTTATGTAATGTTTACAACAGGCTACTTTTCCTGGCTAAACAATGACATTCCCTCAGAAAAATAAAAACGTGCATTTTAAATTAAGACAGTAATGACAGAAAACAGAAATCAGCAGAATGTATTTTTACTCTTGGAAAGCATTATCTTCTTCAGTTCAAGAAGAAGGGAGAGAAACTAACAGACATTAAATAGAAGAAACATTTTCTTCTCATTCAAGATTAAATACAAATTTCTCTCCATAGCACTCCACCAATAACAAAAGAATGACCAGATCTTTTCTGATGTTTCGCTGCTGAAGACTTTCTTCCTTCTGGTGTGTCAAGCTGGCAAGCACCAGCTATGCTGAAATCAAGCCCGTAGTTCTTTTTAGAGCATCTTTAAGTCAGAATTCTGTCACAGCTCTGTCCACACCATTTTTCCCTTCATCCACTCCCCCATCACTTTTTAAGCACTCCTTTTCTTTTGCATTTGTTTTTCATTATTCTCTTGCTTTTGCCTTTTATTCCGAACACCCAGCAGTCCCAATATATTGATTAGCAACAGACACACTGGATCTACAGAGCCCTCCTACTCATAGCGAGGAGGGTGCACAGCAAGCTCACTATACTGGACTTCAGGAGAGCAGACTTTGGGCATCTTCAGGGATCTGCTTGGTGGAGTACCATGGGATAAAGCTCTGGAGGGAACAGGTGCCCAAGAAAGTTAGTTAATATTCAAGGATCACCTCCTCCAAGTGCAGGAGCAATGCATCCCAACAAAGAAGTAGTCAGGCAAAAACACTGGGAGGCCTACGTGGATGGACAACGAGCTCCTAGACAAACTCAAGCAAAAAAAAAATGAAGCCTACAGAGGGTGGAAGCAAGGACTGGTAGCCTAGGACGAATACAGAAGAATTGTCCGAACTGCCAGGGATCAGGTTAGGAAAGCTAAAGCCCTCAAGAATTAAATCTGGTCAGGGATGTCAAGGGCAACAAGAAAAGATTCTACAGGTATACCAGTGATGAAAGGAAGACTAGAGAAAATATGAGCCCACTCTAGAAGAAAGTGGGAGACCTGGTTACCCTGAAAATGAACAATGCTTAGGTACTCAATGTTTTTGCCTCAGTCTTCAGAGGCAAATTCTCCACCTGAGTCACAGAAAGTGAAGGTGCGGACTGGGAGAATGAAGAACTGCTCACAGAAGATCAGGTTTAAGATCATCTAGGGAACCTAAAGGGGCACAAGTCCATGGAACCTGATGTAGTGCCTCTGTAGGTCCTGAAGGAACTGGGGGAACTGGTGGAAGAAGCAGCTGAGCCACTCACTATCCATTGTATTTAAGAATTGTGGCAGTCCAGTGAAGTTCCCACCACATGGAAAAGGGAAAACAAACTCCTAACTTTTAAAATGAGAAAAAAAGGAAAACACAGGAAACTGCAGGCCAGTCTCACCGTGGTGCCTCAGCAAGATCATGGCACATATCCTCCTGGAAACTGTGAGAAGTCACAAGGAAAATAAGGAGGTGACTGGTAAGCCAACACAACTTTGCTAAGGTCAAACCATTCCTGGCAAATTTGCTGGCTTTCTACAATGGGGTTAAAGTGTTGGTGGATAAGGAAAGAGCAACTGAAATCATCTACCTGGACTTACATAAAACATTTGACACTATCTCGTTACGTCCTTGTTTTTAAACGGGAGACACATGGATTTGACAGATGGGCCACTCCATGGACAAACAACTGGCTGGATGGTTGCACTCAGAGTTGTGGTTAACAGCTAGATATCCAGGGGAAGACCAGTGACAACTGGAGCTCCTCAGGGGTCAATACTGGGACCAGTACTGTCTAACCTTGGTTGGTGACGAGGACAGTGGGATGGAGAGCACCCTCAGCAAGTCTGCCTGCAACACCAAGATCTGTGGTGAGGTTGGGAAGGGACGGCATCCATAGGCACCTTTACATGCCTGAGAAGTGGGCCCATGTGAACCTCATGAAGTTCATCAAGGCCAAGAACAACCCCTGTTACCAATACAGGGTTAGTGGAGAAGATATTGAAAGCAACCCCAAGGAGAAAGAGTTGGAAGTGTTGGCTGATGAGAAGCTCAACATGACCCAGCAATGTGCACTTGCAGCCCAGAAAACCAAATATGTCCTGGGCAGCATCCAAAGCACATGGCCAGCAGGGCGAGGGAGGGGATTCTGCCCCTCTACTCTGCTCTGGTGAAGACCCCACCTGGAGTGCTGCATCCAGCCCCAGGGTCCCCAAGATAAGAAGGATGTAGACCTTCTGTAGCAAGTCCAGAGGAGGGCCATAAACCTGATCAGAGAGCTAGTGAACCTCTCCTATGAGAGAAGGCTGATAAAGCTGGGGCTGTTCAGCCTGGAGAAGACATGGCTCTGGGGAGACCTTACTGCAGCCTTCCAGTACCTAAGGAGGCCTGAAAGAGAGCTGGAGAGGGACTTTTTACAAGGGCATGTAGTGACAGGATAAGGGGTAATGGCTTCAAACTGAAAGAAGGTAGGTTTAAATTAGATACAAAGCAGAAAATTCTTCACTCTGAGAATGGCCAGGCACTGGAAGAGGTTACCCAGAAGTTGTAGATGCCTCATCCCTTGAAGTGTTCAATATCAGGCTGGATGGGGCTTTGAACAACCTGGTTTTGTGGAAGGTGTCCCTGTCCACAGCAGGTGCCTTCCAACTTAAACCATTCTCTGATTCTATATTTGCACCTTTACCAATTCTTGCTGCTTCTCTTACCTTCACACCTGGTTGCCCAAAAAGGTCTAAAGGAACAACTTCAGCATTTGAATTCTGTCAAAATTTATGGGAGTTTTGCAGAGACGGTTTCCAAGCTTATTTTCAAGGCAATAAACTAATCTTTATCTACAAATCTAAAATAATCATGTAGATCTCTTGAGTAGCAAAAATACGTAACAAAAGTTACTAAAGAATGTACTGGTGGAAAGCTGCAGTCCTACATTTTGGAGAGGTGTAATTCTGTTGATGAAAATAGTAACAAATAAAGTCATTTTTGGGGGACGATTTAGAAAAATTAAATTGTACACTATATTATTGCATTTGCAGAAGCCTAGTTTGAATACTGGAGAAAGAACATACTGGTCCTGTGCTAAACACAGGTTCAGCACCTCTGACTGTCCCATATGAACCCAGTAAAATGTTCAATGCTACCTACCTGAATCATCAGCTAATCTGCTGATTCTCTCCAACACAGCAATACAATCTCTCTCATCATCACTGACTTCCTTCAAAGTGTCCAGCAAACTTCGAGCCACCATTTGCCTAGTTTACAAGAAAGATTAAAAATCAGCATTATTTGTGTCCAGAAATACAGCTAAATCAAAAAGTTGTGCAATCATACAAGTTTCTTACACTGAATACAATTTTACATATATTCACTTTAAAGTCAGTAAATTTAGTTAGCCCTGCTTTGGGAATTCTTACTTCTGATACCTGGCATAATCTTAAAGAATTGTTAGCTTTAAATGTAACATTAGAAGTATCCCTTTCATTTACAAGGATAAGAGAAACCAGCCACCAAGACCAGAAATAGTAATCATCTGCTAAGTGGGCAAACAGGAGCTGAATGTTAGGACGTCAGAATCGGCCTTCCATCCTCATCTCTGAATTCCCTAACTTGTTCCATACAAAGCAAAATAACACTACTATCGTTAAAATGTTTTAAAATAGAATTCTGAACTTATTTCACAAAAGTATGAACACTCAAGCTGAAGATTTCCATACCAGTGGTGACATTTAAAAGTCAAACTTCATTTAAATGCTATGGATATATACTGTGAAAATAACATGTACTACCCAACCCATGTGTACCTGAGACACACATTAAGCAAAGTATAAACATTAGGAAAATATGAAGTAAGTCATAATCAACTCAGTTACTACTTTGAATGCACAAGAAAATTTTCTATGGATTAATCTGTGAGTGACAAGATACAGTCAGATATGGGATTTTGTCCTCTGAGGCTCTGTTGCAGCCTGTGTTCCAGAGTCATACCCATCAGGTACCTAGACAGCCCTATGGGAATGTCTGGCAAACAACCTTTCTCCTCAACACCAGCCTGCAATGGTGTAACTCTTTTTTCACCCTTCTGGGTAACATTGGTTAGAGCTAGCAGGATTATCCCTGGATAATGGAATGGGAATGCGCCAGTGTCCAAGATGCTGGTAGATCTGGTCTTAAGATCCCTTAAACAAAATGCTGAAGCAGCACGTGTCAAGTGCCAGTAATTTCCAGAACTGAAGGACAGAAAGACTCCTCGGATGTAGCCTAGGTAGAAGCACTGCTGACAAACAGCAGTGCTGTAGACAAGAGCAGAGGCATACCTAAACTTTATCATGTTCACTACAAACAGTGAACATGAGCAGTGGTCACCAACTGGTGAGAAAACAGATGGTTACATTCCTAGTGCACAAGGGAAGCTTGAGAACTTCACAATTCCAAGCAATCATAGAAAGGCAGTCAGTTTCCATTAATTCCCAAAGCTAAGCAGACATTTCTATTACCTCCAACTAATAATCACCAATTTAAATATTTCACATTGGCCACTTGCAAAACTAAACTGTTTTGGCATACAGATGTATAAAATCTAAAAAACAAACTTAAGAAACTGTTTGCCTTTAACAAATTTCCTCTCCCTCACTCTTTTCAACTTGACACAAATACAACAACTCTCAGCAGAGATCTTGATACGCAGTTAAAGTTCAGCCATCCAAATCCTAACAGAGGGAAACAGACTGCGTGACACACTAACCTAGAAGCAGAGTTGACTTGGTCGTTTAAAGGGCTGGACACCTCTGAAAAGAGAAGAGGAACAGATGAAGCAATTGCATAAACCAGCCTGTGTGGACACGTGTCTCCTACACATTAAATGTAGTCCTGGAAAGTGAGACAAAGCCAACTAACCCACTGAGTCCCAGCAAGTAAGGAACCACAGTAAACAGCACTACAACCCATCTAATAAACAGCACAAAATCCCATCTGACTCCTGGGGATCTTGGAATGGCTCTCTACCGTGCTGAGAGTCTTGAGAAGTTCTCATCTGCTCATAGAGCTTTGTTAGCAGTATCCTGGACTGCAGTGGCTGAACCCTACAGTGTCTTCACTAGTTCCTGTGAGTTGGACATGTGGCTATGCAGAAGGCCCTGAACCCGCTCAAGAGAAGATGAAAACAGAAATCCTAATCTGAAGTAGATCTGACCTATCTATTCAACCCATTCAACTTACTCCGTGCACTAAACGTAGAAGATGGCCTCCATCTGCATCCAGATGGTATTTCCCTCTTTGGCTTGTAAAGGAATCAACAGATCTACTTTTACAATAAGCAGATTCTGGTAACAAGCAAAACAAAGGGCACCAGGGTAAGCTAAACTCCCTTTAGCAAACCTAACTGGGTAGGCAGCCAGTAATCACAGAGTAAACTCTTAACTCACTCCATTCATTCATCCATCCATTTTATGTTCTGGGAGATGACAGCCACTCATGTTCTCCAAACATTTTAGGCCGTGATCTAGTTCTGCCACTATCCCAAAAATCTCCCAAAATTCTAGGCCGTGATCTAGTTCTGCCACTATCCCAACAATCTCCCAAAATTCTTCTTGTCTTAAAAACATGAACACAGGACACACCTAAACCTTTGTATTTGCCACAGGCTAAGAGCTGGTGCACGGCCAACTACTGCAGAATGACTTGAGCCCTGTAAGCTCACACTTGGTGCCCTGACTAGCAGTCTGATCTTCCTTCTTGCCAGTCAAGCTACAGAAAGCCTACAACAGAGGATGCAGTGAACTCCCAGGGCAGAGTACCATAACACAAGGCAAGAGGTAGCTTGCCCTGCAACTTGTCAGGTGAGTACCAGGGGAGCATTTCTGAATTCTTAACACAGCTCTGAAGGATCATCTGTCTGGTCTAGACACGGACAAAACAACAAAAATAGGTGGACATGATTCATGCTGCAGAGGCAAGGAGGTATCTCCTGTGACAGGGAAAAAGAGGTTAAGCAGGTTTTTTCTAAGGATAATGACAACAGGCTTGCATAAAATGCATTCTAATGGGGAATCAGACCCCTCCAAGTACCCATGTGATACACATCAGTCCACCACCATTAATGATGACAATATAGTGATTTGAACAGCAAGTATTCTGTTACTGTACATTATTTATAGTTAATGAAGGCACAATTTGGGACAAGGATTAATGGCTTCTTGCCATTGCCCTCTTGCCACTGGCTTGGGTTTGTGCAGTACCTGCCTCTAACGAGACACTCACTAGGCTCCACTAAAAATTTCTACCTTTACACATTCTCAATGCTAGAAGAGCTGTCTTCATCACAACAACTAATAGAATTGCATCTTCTTGCCCGTTCAGTCAGATCTTGTACACAGTTCCTCCAGGTCCAAAGAGACTTTTGCAAGCAGTTTTGTCAAGTGATGTTTCAAATCAGTAACTCCACAGCCCTGAACTCTTCAAGAAAATTATTTATTCATCATAGCTGAGTTTGGTCTATGACTGCCACCTAAGCAGCAATGCATCTATTCATCCATTAGATAGTTTACACACCAAAGAAAGGGCAGAGATCAAAGGCTGCAATGCAGCATGCAGTACACAAGCACCTCCTGTACTATGTGCAGAAGTGGAGGATATTTAGCAAAATTCAAATTTTCATGACCTTGTCCAACGTTACGGAAAACTGATTGTTAGGATATCTTGTAGGCACACTTAACTGCAATTAGCAGCAGGACAAAATGGAAATAGATTACAAATATCCTGCCTTTATGCCCAGATGCAGGTGACAGGTATTTTGAAGACTGTACACACAGACATAATATAGGATTTGTCTGTGACAATATACTCTAAGAAGAACTATGAATATCTTTGGTTTGCTTATGTAAACTCCTTTGAACGTCATTAGCCCTTTAATAAATTTCTACTTTAGAATTTAAATTATTTCATCTGCACAAGGAGTGAATTTAGCTAGTAAGGATTTGTTTAAAAACTGAAACAAAACCAGAGAAAAATAAAAGGAAAAAAGACACTTTTTTTTTCTTCCACCATTTCTTTGGTAAAAAGAACAAAAAGCAAAATAACTTGTAAATCAAAATTTCACAGAATTGCAGAATATGCTGAATTGGAAGGGATCCATAAGCACCACTGAGTCCAACTCTCAGCCCTGCACAAGACATCTTAAAGAGTCACACCACGTACCTGAGAGCACCAGTGACATTCTGTGTTTAAATTAATACTGGCAGTAGTAACTGAACTTGGCAGTTTTTTCCCCAAACAAGCTCAGAGAATACCCAGAATAAACTCCCAATTTCAAAATCAACATCTCTGTACTCCTAAGAAGAAAGGCTAAACATGCAGAAGTACGTTCAAGTATTGTTGAAGTAATTACAACTCTTCTCGGTGCTTTGGGAAAGTTCTGTCGTTTGTTAGTTCAGCTTAAATCATTTTAACGTACACTTAAAAGGTAAACTTTCTCAAGCTATATTGTTATATGTAAGTAATTTATTTGGTATGCACAGACCTGCAAATTTATGTGCAAAAAAGCCCTGTTTTGAGGTTTGTTTCATTTTTAACTCGTTTTATTCTTGGACATACAGACGATCTGGAACACTGAGACAAAAACAGAGTAAAGTCAGAGATCGGGAGAAATAACCTGATTTATACTAAAATGATGAGAAATTTCCCTGTCAGAACAAAGCCACTATAGTTTCACCTGCATGTCTTCAGCATGAGTTTAGCATTTCCTTCCTCTAAGTACTCAAATACCCAAAAAAGAAACTACGCTGGGCTAGGCTGCAGAGACAGAAGGGAAGTGAGTGCAGAGAAAAACAACTGCAGCTGTGGACAACCAAATTCTCAATTAACTTGTTGGTTATAATCTGACCATACCTACATGAAAATAAGGCAGAAGAGTCTCAACATTCCACAAATCGGATGGAAAAACCTTAAAGAAGTTTTTCACATACATTACAGCAGGGATCCTGTAATTACAGCGTTCTTCTGTTTTAGTGGGGGTACTTCATGCATGCAAGTCCCAGTTTTAAAATACAGTTAAATGAAGTTCCTGTGAAAGTGTTATTTATAAGCTGTATGTGACTACAGACATACGCTTAATCCCTCTTTGAGATCCAGTATATCCTCACTTACTGCTGTTCTATGAGTATTTTAAGTCTGACTGTTGCCAAAAACCTTTTTCAAAGGACATCACGTTTTCTCCCAAGGGAAAAGCAAAGACATACTTCAGAACACAAAGAAGCCTGGCAACAGGACAGCTTCAAATTATCTACATCGATATGCAGATACAGTCTTGATAGCCAAGACTGACCATACTCATGAACCAGAGTCTCCTGCCAAGATCTGCTTTGGTCTGAAGAGAAAAAGCAACAATTCCTCATAGGATTATGAAAACGAAGGACTCGTGTTCAGGAACTGCCTCACTATTCAAACAGATTTACTGGTGAGTGCTGTACACTTCTGAGCCTTCTTAATGAGGAATTGAAGCAGGTTCGTGGCAATAAAGATTAGAAAAGCCCACAATGGATTTTAACACGAAAAAAGAAGAGACAAAAGCCATGCTCCAAACTGAACCAGCAACTGGCCACTGTTTTTTAAAGCAAATAGCAAAAGGGAATCATCATCCTTGTATGTATGTGCACAAACCAGTGCCACCAGACACAAGAAGACCCTGTGTTTTAGGGTGATGGTTCTGGCCTTCTGCTCATCATCTACTCTTGCTGCAATGTGATGTTGGATTATTGAGGCATATGCTAGAGATGCTTCTCAAATCTGGTCTGGAGGCTGGCTCTTCAATAATCGAACCATAGCCAGACTTCCACTTGCCTTGTTTTACAGACATAACAGGGGTCATTTATTGTAGTATTTGTCAGGTTCCCCTCCATTCCCACAGACTAGGGCAACATCTGTGGTGCTCATGAGCAACACCTAAACCAGTAAAAATGTAAACCTTAACATAACAAAAAATGGTCACAAAGCAACTCCTTCTACCACTTGGGAAGCTGTTAAAGGATTCCCTACCTCTCTCTCTTTCAGTTCATCCTATCAAAAATCTTATATATTTAAACAAAGAAGACATTCCTATTTCCAAGCCCCATCTCCTGAAATTTTTTAGGACGCAGATACTGATCCATTTCCATCTCAGAACAAGTGGCTGAGGAATCAGGAGTGCTCAAGAAATCCACTTAAAGGATACTAGAGTATTGCAGCAGTTGTTAAAAATCCCTTCACTTTAATTATTCAATACAATCACAGACTGCAAATATGCTGCACAGGTAGATGACTAACCAGATAGAAAAGGATAATAAAAGCAAATGCAAAGAGAAATAATACCTAAAATGAAATGTAAAGATAAAAAACTGCAATAGTAAAAGCAAATTCATCCAATTAAAGGGAAAAAAAAAATCTTACCCTAATTTACCCAGACTCAATGATTATGTTTCAATAGTCTGGGATGTGTAATTTGAAGCTTCCACAGAAATGCAGGTCCCAGGTCACAGAAACAACCAAAACATTATTAACTCAATCACAGTATTTTAACGATTTTTAACTATTCATTAGTAATTGGATGTGCTGATAGCATACTAAGACATAGGAATAAAAAAATAATTTAATTAATCTTTTTCCTATTAAATGCTCCAGTTCCTCTGCTTAGCAAAAATCCCTCCTATTATTCTGAGACTGACTAATGCTGAATCATCATAAACTGACTGCTGTAGCCACTATCACTTATTGTGATCTAAGTGCTACTCACAGTTATACCACTAATAATTATCATTTGCTACTTCCTGTGTTTTCTTATGCTACATAACACAATAGGCCTACAAAGAGAGCTAAGATTAAAAAACATGTTTGTACCAGCAAAAATAATCCAAACAAGCAAACACAGGGAAAAAACAAACAAACAAACAAAAAAAAAAACAGGAAAAACTACAGTTACTCTGATCACCTTCCCCTGCAGGAAAGCACAGGATGCATAAAGCTAGACAGAGTAATTAAAAAGATTCCAAGTTTGCGCATGCCCCATATCCACTGCAATCCATACTGAGAAATCAGATACAGTTTTTTCTTAGGTGTGTAAGTAAAATATTAGGACCGGCATTCTTGGTTAAAATTCAAGACACACAACTTGAGTTTCCGAGTTTGTTCTGCTCCCTACTGGCTTTAATTACATAATTGTCACCTCGAGCCCTAAAGGCTCCTCTTCCCTCCCTCCCTCCCCATGTAAAGTAAAAACATGCAAAAACTCTCTCCTGGTAGTCAAAGTGCCAATTTTATCTTAAATTGTAAAATACAACAAACTTTGGATTTCAGGAAAAAACAAAATTTGAAAATGAGGCATATTTCAGAACTCATCTGTGCATAGAGTTTTATGCAGGTTATAACAAGAGAAACCATTCTGCAATTTCAGCTTCAATTCAATGGTATGTTCATACATGTAGCGTGGAATTTTAAGTACAGTTCACGTGACTGAAGTTAAGAACAGGGCTAAATCCTTTCCGAACCCAGGCCATGAACAACAATACAGAGGCTATCCTATTGGGTGACTGATCACAGACTTTGCTTCCGCATATTACTGTATCAAGAATTCAACATTAAAGCAAACACACTTCATTAAAAGCTTACTTGAAGCCCAAACTAAACCATGTTCAAATAAAAGACCAGAAAATCTCATTATTAATGTATTTTATACATTTCTGTGATCCTGTGACTGGTCACAGTTCCAATTAAAATAAACCATGGGTTTGCATTTCTCCATTTGAGTGCAGAGCATCTGAGTGCAAGGGGATGGAGTGGGATGTGTGTCTGTCTGAAGTGCGCTAATACCCATGCTTTTAAATTAAACAACCATCTCAGTGGCATTACAGAAATAAAAAGAGGAAAATGCAGAACACAGTATTAACTGAGCAAGTTCACTTGCAACAATCAGAAGCAGCAATACTCAAGCTGTAAACTACAGAGGAGATTGATTCAGAAACACAGTTCTTCAGTTTCTCTGGCAATCTACAGTGCTGTTCATAATACTCTCGTAAGTATTTTCTTAAACTCACTTTCACACAGAGTCACAGATGGAGTTTAGTATCACCTTACAGTCCTGTGCCAACAGGAATGTTAGCATTTGCAAAAAAACCTGAACTATGTGGCCCAATTAATGAAGAAGTTCAAAATGTCCTTTACTAGAGTTACTTAAAAGGTGAGCAAATATTTTTCTGTTCATTAATATTCTGCTCTCTCTAAGCAGGAGGAGAATGAGCAAACAGAAGGACAGGTGGAAACTGAAGAGTTTCATAAAGGTGTAGGGTTTTTTGAAATTATTTGTATTCCATGCAAATTAACTTCAATCAGATTTGAATCAGATTAATAGTTTGCATACTATTAGCCAGACAGGACATTTAAAAAGCCTACCTGTTAAATATGTTCTCACTTGCAGCGTACTTGTCCAGTCTTCCCAAAGGCGTCAACATTTCATCTTGTGAGACAAAGTCCAGGGCTGAAGGTATAATAATCACATCAGACTCTGAGCTGTAGTCATCCACACCAACTATCAGAGACATCAGAAATATTCCTTATAATCACAGCAGTTTGACACTAAAATGATGTCTGTTGTTGGTCTGAAATACAGAAGTCTAGGCAAGGTCCCATTCACAACGTATTTAATAACTGCACCACATTGTTCCCACCAGTTTCCCCAGCCCCCATAGAGTCTTTTCTATACACGTGTGACTGATGATGTACAAATGGATTTTGAGTAATTTTCTCTAAATTCCCGAGTAAGATGCATAACTAAACTTCCTAAGTATTTTTATCCCCCTTTTTTTTTCTCAAGCAAATGACTTTCATCTAATTGTAAAGTCAGCTTTTTGAAGACAAGTACTCAAATCAGCTGCAGGTAGCCCAGAGTTTATACAATATGATCTAAAAGACCAAAAAGACTTTTTTAAAATATGCTTAATTTAGATTTTTCTGTTTTAGAACAATCAGTGTGCGCTGCTAGATCTGACTACCAAATAAAATGGGCACATTCACCTACTGCAAATAATTATTAACCAGCACATCATCAGGGAACTTCATATACACAGACCCCTTTATCAACATAGAACCAAAGAAGTGGAAAGAGGTCCAATCCTGTTCTGCAGAGCTGCTTAAGAATTAGGATTTGAATTACCACCTTTTTAGTTTCCATATGCCCTCCAAACTGCTCTAAAACTCAGTCCCACTACAAACACACACTTCTGGCTGCAACTGACCTCACCTGTTTGAAAGAACTATGCCAGGTCACCTCCATTAGTCCTGAAAATACAACACTACAGTACATCACCCCTGTTCTTCAGTCTAGCCAAATCTCTCTGAAACACCTTTTCAAAACTTGCAAATAGAGAAGATCAGAAGACACATCTACAAGTCCAACAATGACTTTTTTAAAATGAACTCTACAGAAGGAAGAAAAAAGATTATAGTCCTCTTACTTTCTACACCATTATGTTCCGCTACATAAATTGCTTACGAGATAGTGTATTGTTGTTTTCAACATTCAGAATACATAAGCAGCTACCACTGCCTGAACATCTTCCTTACTGTACTTCAAATGTCAAAAGACAAACACTGAGCTCTGGGAGAGTAATATTTTTACACATAAACTAAGTTAATGGCACCCTTTTACCAACAAAGTAATTCTTCATTTTCTACATAGAAAATCCATGGACATCAACTGGTTCCATCCTTGCACAAGGGACCAGATTTTGCAGCTGCTGGTAGGACATGAAATTCTTGCCAGAAATCAAATGAAAAAGTGATGGGGAAAGAGCAAGTGTCTAAGAACAATCTGGGAGATGGGATCAAGGAAGAAAGTGTACTAGGAGCCAAAGGAAATTGAAGAACAATCTGAGAAGAGGGATTAGTGGTGTTAGATATGCCTAAGGTAAAGGATAGAATAACAAACTGCAGGGGGAGGAAGGGAAGGCTGAAAAGAAAGATCAGCTGCAAAAAGCTATTGCAACACAAAGGGAAAGTGTTTAGCAACTCCAAGTTTACATAACCATTTGAACTTGTGTTCAGTTTGGGTTTGTGGGTTTGTTTGGGTTTAATTTTTGCTGTTTAGTTTGAGCTTTTTGCAAGAATCAGTTTTATTTTTACAGGAAGTTGGGGGTGAGTAAAAATGGTCTCATAATGCAAGCTAGGACTTCATGCCAGGTTAAGTTAACAAGGAACAGGCTACAACCTTTCACAAGCTCGTAGGCATTTAATTCAACCCATCAATCCAACTGAAACCAGGGGTTTTCCAGAGTTTTTAGTTCTGCCATCTCACACCTAGACTATATCAGTTGAACGTATCTTCAACTATCATCTAGCCCAACTGCCCAACCACCTCAGAGCTGACCAAAAGTTAAGTCACTTCCCTCTCCACTTCCCATTCTCAGGAAGCTACAGACAGTGATGAAGTCACCCCTCAGCCTCCTTCTCTCCAAACTAGACAGTGAAGTTAGTTCTATGACAGGGTCCTATTTTTCTATTTCAGTGTCTGTTCATCGCAATGTAAATTTAAAAACATAACTTGAAGAAACTATGTTAAAATACCAACATAATTATTGTCAGCAGTACAGTTATTTTTATTTAGCTATCAAACTCACAAATACAAAAAAATTAAATGCTGACCATTACATGCACCACAATTTTTACTCACTCCCTTTCTCTTCTCAACCTCAGCTTTGTTCTATGTTCCTCCTTGTACCATCTACATTTATTTTTTCTGTAATTTCTGCCTCATGAAACCAGTTAAGTCAATCCAACTGCTAAATACACTCTATATCAGATGTAAATACCTATGATAAAAATATGAGCATCTGCTTACAATTTATCTGTTTGCTATCTCCTACTAGTATAAACAGAAAGTGAGTTGCGTGGATTTGGCTCTGCTGAGCTTATGAATTGTAAAATTAGGCTTAGCACTACATTGAGCTTGATGTGCCTCTGCTACCAAACAACATTTATTATTTAAATAATTCCAGCATCTCAGCCCATAGTCACAGAAGAGATCATTCAAATGGCAGCATCTTGATTAACACAACTGTAATACAGGGAAGAAAAGGGTGGTAAAAATAAATCAATCAGTACATGAACAGTTTATAATTCCAGTAAAATACTGTTTAAGTTACCTTACATATTCATTTTCACTTTCATGACATCAATCCAAGCCAAAAGAGTTAGTCCATTCTAACTCCCATTCTAACAAAGCCCCTCAAGTGAGTGTTTGTCTTCAACTTGCCACAAATATGAATCACCAACATCTAGCCACTCCTCATCTAAAATACATAAAGGACATACTTTGCATTATTCAATAAACCAACTCACTTTGCCATTCCCTCCATATTGTACCAAAAGAATTATCAAAAAGGTTGTTAGCTGTGTATTGCCTCTTCAGCCCTACCCTGCTTTCCACTCAACTTTGAGCACCTGACCAACTATCACAGGACCTTCTGTAAATTTTATAAATGCAAAACACACCTGTAAACAACCCAAGTGTACTGGTTTTGGCTGGGACAGAGTTAAAATTCTTCACAGTAGCTTATATGAGGATACTTTGCACATCTCCAACCTATTCACTGGGAGGGCATGAGGAATTTTTAGAAAAGGCCCTGACACTGTTTAAGCTCTGTCTTCAACAATAACTAACACATCAGTGATTTATCACCACTAGTTTCAGCACAAATCCAAAACACTGCCCCATACAAGGTATTACGGAGAAATTTAACTCTATGCCAGTCAAAACCAGTACAAATTTTGGCTAATTCAAATGCAGAACATACAGATTTTTTCCTGCTTCAGAATGTAGACCAGGCAACAGGACCACATATTGCTTTCCTACTGCAGAAAAACTATGGGTCAGTTTTCTTATTTTTCTCCACTTTTTCAAACTGGTACAAGTACAGACCAAATCCACAGAAAGCATATAAGCTACAAGACACCACTGAAAACTAATTCAAGTGCAGAGCCTTAACTACCTTCTAATCTGGTCTTACATGGTCACACCAACACGCAAAAGTAGAGCTAAGAGAACAGGAGTTTCTATAAGAACACCCTATCCCAGGAGTTTAAAGTCACTAGTGGTGTCAGGGTGAGAAATAGCAATTGCACACCGATGTCAAAAGCAATCACAGTGCCTCTATTTCTGTCCACTCAAATACCAAAGCAGAGCAAAATCAATAAATTCATTCATTTATCCAGACTAACTTTGCAAATTTCTCTTCAAAATTCTACACAATGACTGCCAAACACAAGGAAGCATCACATAACAAGACAGCCACTCGTCTTTTGCTTCCACGTCTATCATTGACCTGTTGTATTACAGAAGCCAAGTAACTTCTCTGTGCACGTCATTTTTCTGTCAAATCATTTATTTGACTGGTTTTTTTGTCAAAGTTTTTCACACTTGTCTACTTATCTTGCATCTGGTCCATACTGTACTGTGTGAAAATATATATTAACATTCCCTGCTTTAAGGTCTCCTGTTTCCCTTAAGCTCTCCTCTGTTTTATGGCAAGGATACAACAACTTGACACAGTTGTTAACTAACATGAAGGATACAGCAATCTTGCTGAGGCAGACTATGTTTAGAGGTGCTTAGTCAACCACTGCCAAGCTTGGCTGAGCATACAACAACAAAACAAAGGTCCATTTAAAACTCAGTCCCCTATAAAACCACAACCTCTAGGCCAATTTTCAAGGGAGTTGGTTTTTCTACTACATATCTCATCCTTATAGTACCTTTCACAAAGATCTCTCATACTGAATCTTTTACAGAGAGGTGCACAAAATTAGGTTTGAAAAAATAACTACTATTTTTTCTTACTTAATAATGCAGGAACAACTCTCCGCCATAGACTGTTCAGTAGCAAGGCCTGTATGTATTCTTTTTGTTCTTCTGTATTTGCTATAAGCTCCATGGCAAAAACATATTCTTCTTTGTTTTGGCATAGAAACTCAGTAACAAGAAGTGTATTCTAAAAAAATAAGCCATTTTCAATTCTGAAAGCTGAACAAACAGCTATAAGGATACAAGATTTCCAGCTGATATTAACAGTTCTCTCATTTTATCTTCTGCATCCCTAAAGAATTCTCAAGATCTATTACAAAATCCATATGGCAGTTGCTACAGATACATCTACTAAAATGGAGTAATTTTTATTCAATTTTCATATAAGCTATTTATTACACGGATATTCAGGATAATACAGCACTCATATGCAGAAAGGACTGAGTTCTGTTCTGCTGTTCAGGCAAGTAATTTTTCTGCTTAACTGTAAAGTAAAAATTGTAATCTTATGAGCCCAGACATTTGATACTATGATCACAAAATAACAGCAGCAGGTTTTGTTCTAAATTAATGCCCTCCATGCTACAAAAGAAGAAATTCACCCTACATTCAGACTTCTGCAGAACACAAGTAATATTCTCAGTCCTTCAGTATTGTAAACACATTCATTTCTATATAACTTTCTGTAAGAAACATCACTTTGTATCTCCATGTTCTGCAAAGAGAAACTCACCTCAGCATGAGCACCAGCGATTAAACATCTGCATTTGTTCACAGCTGAACTCACTACTCTTAACCCCTTCCTACTGCACAATGTCCCAGCTCTGGTTCTGTGGTGACAACACAGACCAAAGAGCCAGTGACACTATTTCAGATTCATTTGCTACCACAAATCTACTGCACTGCTTCAGTAACATTAACCAACTGCTATTGCAATGACAATCACACAATGTGATTGTCAATACAAATGTGCTTGTTACGCTGAACTCTACCACCCTGCCTGCCCAATCCAGGCATCATTCACTGGTCATCACAGAACCCACCATCAGAAAGGAGGAGCTGGTTTTTTTACCTTGAGACACTTAAAATCTACTATCTGTTTTCTTCCTGCTGTAGTCCGAGTCTGAAAATGCAACTGAGATGCCACAAGATGTGTGATTTAACTCAGCAAAAGTTATCACTGCAAGTGATAATCTTAGATTCCAGCCCACGTACCATATTAGCAGAAACAAGAACCATCCTTCTCCTTCTGCGTTTCTCCCCTAAATTAGCCCTTCAAACAATGGAGCACTAACGGACTTGAGCGTCTTATGAATGTCAAGTTACCACACCAGTATGCACAACTTTGTTGTCTGAATTCCAAGTTTGATGGGACTGGGTTCGGGGGTGGAGCAGAAGGAGTACAGAGGCAGGAACAAGGAAGAAGATAAGAAAGGTGGAAATGCAAAGCATCTCTGATGCAAAGCTGCTGTGCCAACAAGCAAGGCTTACCACATTAGCCCCTATGTAGCAATTTGACAGCAGAGCTTGCTAACAGCTCAAAGCACAGACACAGCAAACCCTTTAAAATAAAGCTTTGGTACAGGTTTGGGGGTAGGGCCGAGGAGCACGTAGCAGATGAAAGACACAGGAATCAAAAAATCAGCAGCTGTTTACCCACAGAACTGATGCAAGCATGGTACAGCAAATTTCAAAGACCCAGCAGCCTAAACGTAACAGGCTAAGAGAATATTCTCATTTAGCAAAGGCCTTCATAAAAACATAGTTATCAAGCTGCCAAAGGAGTTGCATTTCTCATCAAGCATCAGAGGAAACAAGGGACAATACAAAATTCTTTGAGCAAGGAAAATAGGTGCAGCTACACACAAGTTTATTTCTTTCAGGCATACACAAGCAGCATTGAAAATCCTGATTTTCTCTGAAAGAAATGGAATAGCTCCACCTCATAATGCTCACTAGTCATTTATTTGCACAACAGCTGAATGTACCTCCTACCGGTTAACAGTTTGACCTGCAACAAACGCTGGTCCAGAGGAAACTGAAACAAAGAGAAGGACATCCAAGCTACCAGTTAAAACAATCAACAGTTTATATTCTGTCTGCCTGTTTCCTGTAGGGAGCATGTCACACCCATCACCAACGCACTCAAGTTCCCTGCTATTTAAGTCCCTGTCTTCTACGCCTTTCAAACAACTGCATGCACTTAAGGATTGCGGCATGAGGTTGGAGTGAAGCAGAAGTCAGCTAATGCAAGCAGGAACTTCCTCTAAGGTACTTTTTCCTCCTCTACAAGGCCATTACCATGAAAGAAAGGTATCCCTTTTCTCTATCTCTGCAGAGCACTGGTGTTCATGTGATTTTTAACTGACCTCATGACTGACTGAGAATTTTGTAGCATTGTGAGGAAAATCCTACTTCCATCTTCAACCAACATGTTCTCCCTGGTTCTACTATAATAGAACACATGCATTCACTGTGCTTGGGGCCATGGCTCAAATTCTGCCACACAAATGGGTATCTGGTACACACAAAACCACCGAGTTCAAACTATATGTGCCTTAACATTGGACTAACTAGAAGGGAGAGAGATATGAAGCAAGCAGCTGAAGCTCAAATGCTCTAAAGACTTCTGCAAGCTCTGCAACCCTGATGTGACAACGTGAGTTACGATACATCAGCTACCAAGTGTTGTTCCACTGTGCAGTGACTTCGACAGCATCATCACAGCAACTAAAATACACTTACTTAGGATAAACACTGCAAAGAAGGCAAGCCCTACAACTGGTACATCCATAATCTATAAAACATGGCTTTGCAACATAAATCCCTTGGAACTTCCTAACTTCGCTTTTCCTCTCTCCGCTTAAATCCCGGACAACGTTCTTGAGACGTTGCTTGACAGCTTTCAAAACTCTTGGTGGGATAAACCTCTGTGTTTCCTGGGCGTACTGAGAAATTCTTGCTGCAACTCTCCACACTCTTCCTGTCTGTGCTCAGTATGAAGTATAAAACTGGTCTATGGGAGAAGGTTTAGCAGTACAGAATGCAGTGGATTCACTCTAAGAAAAAGTAAGAACAGCCAGGGGTGTTCATTTCAATGCAATTTAATGTTTGCATTACTTGCACAAGCAAGTATCCCTACAGACTAATCAAGCTGTTCCTCCTGTAGGCTAGAGAGGAAGGAAAAGGTTCTCTCTCTTCCATTCAAATATTTGGGAACTGTTCAGGCACTATGGCAACAACACAAAAAAAATTCCCTAAGCGCATTTGTTTATCAGAGAAAAATGCTTCAAGAGTCTGCAATATCACTCATATACCATGTCCGTTTTATACATTAATCTATTTAGCTTTTCCAGAAATTGCATAGAGAATAATGCATACTTATGGCACTATTTGCCTCTCTTTTTTCTTTACCTTAAAAACAGTTAAGAAAAACCCACCAAACCAATGGTCTCAACTGTCGATGCAGTTGTTCCACTGTTGCAAACAAACACCCTTCACAAACATAGCTGGACATTTTTTCAACCTATACAGGAGGGTTTTACACCCTAGTGCCAGAAAGAACTGCAGCATCCCTCTCAAATCACGAAACAGCCACATTAATTTTTCTTATACTATACCTTCTAAAGCAGACAGAGGAGCCCTGGTGTTCTGGGAACCTTTAGGGGCAGCTGTCCCTGCCTCGCTCTTCCAAAGAGGGAACTGTTCCTCCAGCTCTCAAAGCAGAAGCTGTCCTTTCATCCAGTTCTGCTCATGTTACAACTCTTGCAATGAAAACTTCCTGCCCACACAGAGGGAAAGTCTTAGCAGCAAAAGGCACATACAGGAAAGAAAAGCATTTTATCTTAAACACACTGCAGTCTGCCACCTCCACAATAGGTCAGCAGTCAGAAATAACTGCAAGCACCAAGGTTTCACTATCTTAAGCCTCAGATTTTGAACATTTCCAGCTCCCTCATGACTCCTCACTTCCTCTGGTTTTTAGCTCCAAGTGGGAGAGAAGGGGAGAAGGAGGAGAATACCCAAAGCCCTTGAAGATAAATGATGAGACAAGAAGAAAAAAAAAGCTAGCAACCTTAATTGAGGATCCCTGCCAGAGATGGGATAATAAAAGGTGGCTGGTGAAAAGAACATTCCCAGATCAGAAGTGATGCTAGTGGCCTTGGAAAGCTGAAAGCCTAGAAAATCACCTCTTCTTCAACCCTCTACTAGGTGTAATGGAGAAAACATATGCAGCTGCATGAGCAAGGTTCATTAGCCTACATCAAATCGAGCACAATCCTTTCCTCACATCATCTCCTTCTCTCTAGGATCCTAAGAGGTTGCTGGAGAAAGAGAGACTAACCATTATCCACCTGAGACCACTAACACCAGAATTCCATGGGGACACAGCCATCCACCTGAGTCTCCCAGTTTCCACAAGGATCAATCACCACATTAAAAGACAAAGAAATGAACTGAACTGTTGGGAGAATTAAACCCCCATCTCCAGGGAAAACAACAGACTTAACACGTGTGCTTCATTAGCATTACGGAACGGTTATTGGATTCCCAAGGGAGCAGAATCTCAGTCACACCAGAGAACTGATTCCAATCACTACAGAAAGTCTCCCATCAATTTCTGCTTTTACTTTTTTGCAACGCTTAAATGCCAACCCAGTAACTCAAACTACCTCAGCACTCTTTCACCAGAGCTAAGACTCTGATGGGGACCAAAAGGTCAGTCCTGCAACAGGGCATTTGAACATCACATTGGAAATTTAGCTATACTCAAAGCTGGAATTAAGTCTAAGTGACACGACACGCAGCCTATACAAAACAACTAACAGCATAAAAAAATCTGCTAATTCTTATTCTGTGGTGATGGAACAAAGAAACAACAGTGCAAAAGCTTCTGATATTACTATGAACAGCTGTGGGAAATGGAAGGTGAATTTTAACATACTGAACACATGTTATGCCAGCATAACTCACCGCCAGAGAATAAAAACCACAACACAGCATCAAGCTGTGACTGTGATTTGACACCACGGGGAAATAGAGACTGATTTTATAAAAACAAAACAACAAAGAAAAAACCAACACTTTTTGACTTAAATGATCATTAAAATGTTTAAAAAATTAAATTTAAATGAGCTTCCATTGGGAAAGAATCTTGTGCCTTATTCAAAGTCTAAGAGAATAATTTAATTAAAAGCATTCAACCACCACAAGCTCACTGCTAATGCCAGATGATTTGCTCATCACCTGGAAAAAGAACATAGCATCAATGATAAAACAGCTTTTGACATCTGCAGATGCACAAAGAGAATTTTCTTCAGCTCAGCTAAATAACTGGTTCACTCACTGAGAAGCCTGCTGGGAGGAGAGGCTAGGAAGACCTGTCCTCCCTTTTTAATCCATGGCAAAGAACTCAATGATAAAAACAGAGCTATGCTGGATCATCACTACTCTGTTTTTAGAACTGTTTCACCCACTAGTAAAATCCAACAGTAACATTAGATTTGCTAATTGTAAAAACTACCTTATTGTTGAATTTTAAATCTATCATATCATTAAACACTTTCGTTAAAGAAAAGAAGTTTACAAATAGGTGTGTCTATATATATTATTAACAGTTCTAAACTAGAACTGTCTAAACAATGGGTATATATTAAAATTCCATTTTGTGCATTTTTAGTTAAAACATTTGAAAACAAGTGTACAGAAAAATGAAATTCATCACTGACAGCATGGCAAAAGGTAAAGTTTCAAAATCTGAGTAAGCTACATAACTACCAAAGCATACACACATACTTGCAACTACAAGAAGTCCTGACGTTGCATGCAAAGGCAGCTGTCAGCTATCACTAACAAAGACTTTTTCCAAATACAAATGTAAAACAATACTAAAACCAGTTATCAGATCAAAATTTATTTTCTCTCCTGATTTAAATCACAATTAAAATGAGTTGAATAAAGCTATCCTCTTTCCGAATCTGAATTCTAATTGCAGATGGCTCTATTTTTTAGAGCACACATCCTGCACACATCAATGGTCAGACTGAAAGACGTCAGCATCGTGGTACGTTTCATTTCATCTATCTGTACTGATCAGTTCAACCTTCAGAAACAGCCAGGGGAGGGGGGAACACAAACTCTCTAGGAAGAGTCATAAAGAACACTTTATTTATTAGCAAGATGTACTTCTAGAAGCCCAAATTTGTTTTTCAACCATTTTTGCTGCTTATGTTCTTTTCTGTTCCATACTTAGCTTAGACAGTTGTACTACTCTATTTTGATTTCATATGCACAAAACAAAGATTTGAATAAAAGCCAGATTTTCCCTGACTTCTTTTCGTATACTCTGCAAGATTTCAGACAGAAGACCAAGGAAGCCAACAATCCAATCCTTATTTGGGGATTTAAGAGTCAATAAAGTTGTCCTTCACAATAAGAACTCACACCTAGCAATTAATTTTTCCTTTAAAGCCTTCTGTATGTTCAGCCAGGGTACACTCACTGTCTTGTTCTTGCGTTATTTTTCCTTTTACTTCAAGCTAGCAAACAAGGAAAAGCCACTGGCTAAAGATGGAAGAACCAGAATTTCTTTAATTATTATCACAGTCTTTGACATCAGGAGCTGTATCCACAGAAGTGAAACATCAGCTAAAATCAAAGTACTGAAATGCCATTTGCAAGCTATGTAACTACTTAAAGCAATCACCTGTTTAATGTACCAGGTGTAAAGTATGCATTCACCTCAAGAAAATAAAAAAATTCAGCTTTCCAGTGGTTACCAAGCAACCAAGAGCAGAAAAATAATACGAAGCTTTCAAAATAGAAATGCAAACCAAAGCTGAAATTAATTATTTAAAAGTCAATCCAGATGGTTTATCAACCACTCTCTGAAAACCTTTCTTATAAAAGCTCTTGTTTAATTTCTGACCTCTTAAACAAATCAACAAAAGGAAGGGTTGGGGTTTTTTTAAATAGATGCCTTCCACAGTATATATTCTCAAGGTCTCCACTACTCCAACAGCATAGATTTACTGCTCTCTGTTAAGATCTAGGAAATGTTTCCTTAACCTAAATATTTATCAAGTTCTCTTCAGAGAAAAAGTTAACTTTGTTTTACAAGCAGCTATTAAAACAGTACTCCAACGATATAGTATTTTACTGTTCTATATTTCAGGTTAATTAGCATCCAACAAGTTGGCATAATGAATGAGGAGAAGAACAAATTGCACAGTTGTACAAGCTGTTGATTAAACTCCAACTTTACAGTAGAACACTCAATTCCAGAAACCTTAAAAGACAAAGATTGTAAAAGAGCTGTTCTTCACTCTGCATATCTTTAAGATGCACAGATGCTCAGTTCACTACTTTGAGCAGCAACTGTGCATGGCTGTTTGCTCAGCTCCAGGACTTTCTCCTACTGCTTTAGAACATGACCAATAAAAGGTATCTCTTAAGTCACCCAAATGATTTCTTCATTAGGAGGAAACACTGACTCACACTGTAGATTCTCATTACCAAAGGGGAAAAAAACAAACCAAAACAAACAATACAACAACAACAAAAAAATCCATTATTCAGGCTCAAACCTAGGCTCTCACTGATGAGCTACAAAGCAACACCTAATCTAGTGAAATGTCCTGAGCCATATGCATAATCAGAGACTCGGCTTCAGATGTCCAATCCAGACCTTGACACATGCATCCAGTCTTAAACACTCCTATTTCTCCAGCCCATCTCACAGATGTTTTGCTATTGCTTGATATCAGATCAATTAAAAGCCCAAAAATTTACTGAAAGCATAGCTCACTTTTCAAAATAGCCAGTCAAACAATCATACTATTTTACATTTATCTGATTCCTCCTCCTAAATTATACCACCAGGACTACAGGTATGCCTGCAAGTATTTCTCACTTGCTTGTCCTTAAATATAGCTTAGCAAACTTAATAGCAAGAATGCAGCTGGCAGAATCACACAGGCATAAAAGCTGCCAGCACTTCCAGTTTTATCACTATTGCATTCTACTACTTCAGTAATACACCTCTAAACCAGTGTCTAACTCTGCTACTTGAAAGAGCTGCAAACATTTGAAATATTTACAACAGAGGGATACTGCAGGGTGGGGTTCAGGCAGGAGCTGCAACTTTCTGTCTTATAATTGTCTGTTTCATATGTGCAGTCAATCAACTGGAAACACTTTCATAATTGTGTAAAACATGTTGTATATGGGTACAAAACACAGCTATTTCAAATAATTCTGCACAAGAAACAGTACTTTTGACCAGGTATGTACAGTCTCCTTGATCTGTATTATTTTTCTTTGGCTCACAGACACCACCCAAGAACAAAATCATGTAAAATTTAGAACCATAAAAGCCACTGTGTGACTGAACTACATCCAGACAACACATATTGATTCACAGAGTCCTGGTTTTTTCTCTTAAAATACCATGCATAAGTATTGAGACATTTGCTTTTACCTACTTCCATCAAAACCTCAGTAATTTTTAATGAGGTTTCAAATTTTATACTTCTATGGCTTCTGCCTTCAGGATGCTCTCCTCTGGACTGAGTCCTATCTTCCTGCATATATATTTTTTTTCATTTTTGAAGACCGCAACATTAAGACCAGCACCAGGAACCCACAGCTTCAGTCACCCCTGCAATGACTACAGATAATTTCAATTCCTGTCTTACAGTCAACTAAAACCATAATCTAAGTGGAAACTTAAGAATGCACTTTATTTTTTTGTTAAGTGCGTCCCTTCTGAAAAACTCCTCTGTAATCAAAGAGTGTCTTCAAACAGCAACTTATCATGCTGAACTGAAAAAGCCTTAGGGAAAGGCTCCCTCTTTGTGCGAGGCAAAGCACAATAGGAGCCTTCTAAATGTCAGCTGACAAAAGTGAAAAAGAAGATGTATCAGTTAAATCCTGAAAAAGTTTACCAAGCTCGCCTCTAAAAATGTAAGTCACAAAACAGGAGGTTTTTTTCCTGCACTCCAGCCCTGCTGAGGGAATGCCGTGCAGACTGCACAGCAGACAAAACACCTCCAGGCAGCAACCAGGGGGTCCACACACCCACAGCAGGCTGCCAGGCAGGCGCCTGCCTCCACCTCCATTTTCACTTTCCACCCAAAATTCATCTTCCTCTGCTTCCAAGAAGCTCCTTCAGTATTGACACGATCAACAGACACCTTCTCACCTGAGTAACACCTTAGTCTGCCATGCTGAAGGCTTCTCACCCCTAAGTTAGTCATTTTTGCACCACCCCAGCCACAATTCTGCTACTTTGCTCCCTGACATTAACTCTTCTCCACAGATCTCTCCAGATCTCTCAGCAGGGTCAGGACTCGCAGAATTCATTAGGTTGGAAAAGACCTCTGAGATTATCGAGTCCAACCTGTGACCGAACACCACCTTGTCAGGTGGACCATACCACTGAATGCCACGTCCAGTCTGTCCTTAATCACCTCCGGGGCAGTCCATTCCAATACCTAATCAGCCTTTCTGAGAAGAAACTCCTCCTGGTGTTCAGCCTGAACCTCCCCTGGCGCAGTCTGAGGTTATGTCCTCTGTCCTGTCGCTGGCTGCCTAGGAGAAGAGACCGACCCCCACCCGGCCACAACCTCCACTGAGGTATCTGTAAAGAGCAGCAAGGTTCCTCCTTGAGCCTCCTTTTCTCCGGCCTAAGCACCCCTAGCTCCCACAGCCGCTCCTCACAGGATCTGTGCTCCAGACCCTTCACAAGGAAAAGGGAGCCTGAGTGGGGGGGGATAGGGGACACAAAAAAAGACATCCAAAATATAGAGCTATAAAAGGAACGAGCAACCCACATGCTGCTGCAGATGCAACAGCCTTAACCTCCTCCTGCTCCTCCCCGGCGGCGCCCTGCCGTGCCCGGGCCGTGAGGGGACGCCGCCCCACAGGCAGAGCCTCCCCTGCCTCCATCCCCCCCTCCCTCCCTCGCTCCCGCCGGGGCGGCCGCTAACGGCGCCCCCGCCCCGCCCNTCGATCTCCTCGTGCAGGTCCTCCTGGAGCAGCGACAGATCTGCGGAGGGGGAGACACACGCACACACACACACCATGGGCCAACGCGCCCGCCGACCCCCGGTGCCACGCGTGACCCTGCCCCGCCCGCGGGCTGCTCCCCCCCGACGCGACCCGCCCCGCAGCCCCCCGCACTCCGAGGCCGGACAGCGGCGGGCAGCGCTCCCGAAGCCAGGGCGGGGGAGAGGAGAAGGAGGGGGGATAGAGGAGGGAGGGCTGGCGCCTCGCCGGGGAGGCGGCGTGTGCGGGAAGGGGGAGGGGGGCGATGCCTACCCGCCATCTTGCTGCTGCAGCCCCCGCGGGGCGCCCGGCTACATCCAGCCCGCGGCCGGGCGGTGGGAGCGCCGGTGGGAGAGGGAGGGCACCCGTGCGGTCCAGGCCCCGGGCCCGGCGGCACCTCTTCGCGTCCCCGCGAGAGGCGCGCAGGGAGGGAGGGAGGAGGGAGCGGGCGGAGGAAGGCGGGAGGAGGGGTCTGGGCTGGACACGCTGCCCCCGCTTCCGCCCGGCGGAGCCGCTCTCGCTCGCTCGCTGCTCGCTCGCTCGCTCAGGCGGCCCCTCCTCCCCGCTCCGCGCTCTGACTCACGCCCGGAGCCGCCCGGGCTGGCCCTGGGGCTGGAGAGCGCCCGGGCTCGGCCGCACGCCCCGGCCCGCTCACCTGCCCTCCACGGTCCGCCGCCAGATCGGGGCTCGGGCTCCTCCTGCCGCCCGCCGACGGGCTGAGGCGAGGCCACGGAGCTTCCCCTGCCCTGAAGTTTGGGCGGTGTGGAGTCACCTGGAGGAAGGGCCCCGAAGGTGCTCCTCGTCGTGGTCAGCGTGGGGTCGCTTCCAGACGACAGCGGGGCCACAGAAATCCTTGCCGCTGGCGTCGTGGGGTTACCTGGGGAGAAGGGTACCCTGATCTAGAGAGCAGAGTGTGGCCAGCAGGTCCAGAGAGGTGATCCTCCTCCTACTCGGCACTGGTGAGGCCACATCTGCAGTGCTGTGTCCAGTTCTGGGCTCGTCAGTACAAGAAAGACAAGGAGCTACTCCCTACTGGAATGGGGGGTCATGAAGATTATTAGTCTATAGAGTCTCTCTATAGAGCTGGGGGAGCTTCTTCTCTAAAGAAGAGAAGACTGAGAGGGGATCTCAGTCTTATTAATGCATATAGATATCTCAGAGGCAGGTGGTAAGAGAATGGTTCCAGACTCTTTTCGGTGGTGCTTAGTGACAGGATGAGGAGCAATGGGCATAAACTAAAACACAAGAAGTTTCACCTCTACATGAGGAAGAACTTCTTCACACTGAGGGTGGCAGAGCATTGGAACAGGCTGCCCAGGGAGGTGGTGGAGTTTCCCTCTCTGGAGACATTCAAACCCACCTGAGTGCATTCCTGTGTCACCTGCTCTAGGTGACCCTGCTTGGCAGGGCATTTGGACCAGATGATCTCCAGAGGAGCCTTCCAACCCTAATGATTCTTTGACAAGCGGCCGTGCCACCACCACCATGCAGCCCACGAGCATCCTCATGTGAAGTGCCAAGCTTCTGCAGCTGGCATCCCTTGGCTTAAAAAATACAGGATATTCCCCCACTGCACCACTGTGCCTTCCAACTTCTGCTTTAAAAAGAGGCAATTTAGTTGTATGTAGACACAAAGTTGCACATTGGTTTCTGCTTTTTTTGGCTGCACCTTTTGATCACTGCTGACGATTTTCATTTCAACCATTTTGATGGAATTTTTCCACTGTAGATTGGAAGATTAAGAGTGTTGGATGAAACAAATGCTCTATTCAGTTGATAACCAGGGGACTTGATAGAGGAAAGGACCATGACTGGTACTAGTGCTACCTGGGAATATTACCTAAGTCTTCCACAGTCTAGTTTTAAATCTCCATAATAATTGATGAAGTTGTTAATACACAGAAAAGCAAGATAAATTATTTTTGGCTTCAAAAAAAGATGCAATTTCATTAGCACTGTTTTTTACTGAATGTTTGATAGTATGTCTTGTAAGCTGCTTTTTAACAATTGTTGGTTTTATTTGGTAAATTGTACAAGGATTAAATCTCCATAGTCATTCATTCTCTTTGCCATGGTGAATGAAAATGTGTAATCTTCTTCTAAAATGCATATATCCCTTTCCTTACAATCCTGTAGAACAAGCTCTGTCATATTTCACACCTGTTCAATCTTTAGATGAGCCACTGGGGCCTACTGGATATTGATTATCTAACATTTTCTTTTGTTCAGATATATAACCTCAAAATCTGAGTAAATCGAGTAAATTCACCAGGACTAAATTATATGAACCATGCTATTCTCTGCCAGTGTAATTTAAGAAGAGATTCAGGGGAAATACTTGACATCACAAATCTTTGGCAAGGCTGGATGTGATAGCAGTAGACCTAGAACAGAAAAATTAGCTGTACTTGAAGATGCCATTTTATTATCTTTGTTACTGCAAGTTATTTCCAGGAAGTTTTCGCTCATCTCCTCTGCATCGTTCAACACAATCAAGGCCCAGTTTGGCTCCCACTGAATTCAGTAGAAGTGAATCTAAGACTCTCTCACAACTAAAATGTGATACACTTCGTTTTACTGAATGAGTCAAGGGGTTTGACACCTTTTTCCAACCTTTTAGGAAAAGGCACTAATGCTCACAAACCATAGATTACTGTGGTCTGAGAGCATCAAAGCTACCTTAGGCATTATTATGATTATCGTCATATGGAAAACTTAATGAGATACATCTGACAACAATGACCAGAATTACTGCTCTTAAAAGTGTATTAATGGTGTTAATTATAATCAATTAATTATTGCCCCATATATAACTGTCTAAAATATTTAGGATTTTTTTTTATTTCTATGCGTGTATTTGTTTAACGAGAGGAAGTATAATTTATTTAATAAAGCAACGACAATTGCAAGCAGTCATACTGTACATAAGTTCATATAAAATTATTTCGGATCTTCCTATATGCTTGTGATCTTCAGTGGTGGTTGGTTCTTTCTCTGTAGGCAGGACCGTGTGGTATTTAAATAGCACAGATAGCAAGGATCAGTGTGTTACAAATTACAATTGTTCAGGAATTGCAGGGTTTTTTATGCTATGTGTTACCTGTAGAACATCAGACTTTGCTCCTCAGGTACAGTTGGTTCCAGCACCATCACTAGGAGCCGTGAGGAAAGGTCTCTTCCTCTGTGAGTAGAAAGAAACTCTGGCAAAACCTTTGGCTCATACAGTGACACACGCATAGTAGGGGGAAAATAATTTAATTAAAACAAAAAAAAGGCTTCATGCCAGCATGCAATGCAAAATCCCATTTAATGAATAAGTAACCAGGTATTTCTAAACTTGTTGGCCTCAGTCAATCCAGAGGTACTCCTTGAGGGCCTGATCCAAAGTTCAAGTTGATGGTAAGATTCCTTGCCACTGGTCACAGACGAGGCAGACAGAGAACCCATGTAAGTGTAAGACAGATGCTGACTCTTGCAGATGAATGGCCGTTCCAAACCAGCACACCGAATTATGGAAGAAAATTTTCATGACAGACTTGTTTTATTAGACGAGGCGTGTTAAGGAGCAAGTAATATAACACCTGCCAAAACGTTCTAGCAGATTTTGTGCTGGAGTTCTCGTAGTCAGTTTAAGTGCCCTCACAGGCACTGGGAAGTAGAAAACTGAAGAACAGAAAAACTCACATTCTCACACTCTGTCTCAAGGAAAAAACTACAATCACAACACCACTACTTCAAGTTAGGGATGGAAGCATACAAATGGAAGACTCCTTAACAAGATTCTTTGCACGTGATAAAAGACACCTGCATTGTTATCTACATGATGTATCTCAAAAAAGTCCGTAGCAATCAACAAGACGTTTCCATAAAGTAAAAGTGTAGTATTTACCTAAAGTACTACATAAATCCTTTCAAACTTGCACATTAGACACAAGATACCCAACGTTCACCTAGACACACTTGCAACAAGTTATTCTGTAATTTGACCAGTGACATCTTTCAATCAAAACTGTTCCAGGTATAAGGACCTCAGGCTCAAAAACACTGCTGCACACAGAACTCACCCATATTATTTTATTTATTATCTAAG
Source organism: Machaerirhynchus nigripectus (assembly GCA_013397975.1). NCBI lineage: Eukaryota > Metazoa > Chordata > Aves > Passeriformes > Dicruridae > Machaerirhynchus > Machaerirhynchus nigripectus. The sequence continues at coordinate 396,506 of VZRQ01002276.1, forward strand.
ATATTATTATCTATTTTTCCTCATTTGCTTGAAGAAGCAGGTCTGATCAGATATCAGCTTTCAATGTCCATATATTAACCAGGTTTGCATTTCTTCCAGGCTACCTTCGAGTGTGGGAAGTGCTTCCCATAAATATCTGTGCAGCCATCTCTCTATCCTCCTTCGGATTCCTCCACAAAACTCTCTTTTCCTGTAAAGCCTATCAAAAAATGGATCAGGGTTAGACTGCTGGTGCACCAAGGCAACTGCTTATCATCTTAAGTAATACTGACTCATCGTCTTCTTGGCCACCCCCAGGATTCCGTCTGCCTGCATATGTTGTCCTTGATGGTTCAGCGAGTCACTCTTTACTTTCTGGACCATCTTTTTGTTCTTTACAGAGTGTTTAACCAAATTTGGCCAGTAACTAAATATACAGATTAAGATACATGTACACACATAAGCACACACATACCTATAATGTGTATGGATACACATGAAAACTCAGTGGCTGAAGTCTGGAATTTGCAGTCAATTTGCATTCGAAAATATAGTAAAGCATTTCTGCTAAAAAAAAGGTGTTCATCTTAAAATGTTTCCTTTCTTCTCCTTTCCCTTTCCCTTTTCCTTCTCTTCTTCCCTTCCCTACTACTGTTCTTTTTTCCCTCTCCAATACAAATACTGGAGAGGGGTGGGGTTTGGTTTTGTTTTGTTTTATATCTATAATCCTTGTGGTTGCAAATGTTTTTGACTGTGCATCCCTCAGTTTTATTTAATTTTTCCTTTTTCCTGGGTAAGAGGTGGAGCTGATGACTACTGGTGAACCTTAGCATGAAAGTCCAGCTACCACTGCTCCCAGTGAAGGCCTTGCAGGATTTTAAACACACAATATGCCAACCATGAATAAATTAACACCTAAATTTGCTGACGAAGAGCCTGGTTAATATAAAGTTTGCTTTGTGGGTTCCTCACGTCATTCCAGGTCAGCAGCAAATTCCGTGGCAAGTTCAAGTGACGCTCAAACCTCTTAAAACTAGGAAATACCCACCTGAGGTACATCCCAGTGCAGCATTAAGGCTGCACCTGGAGCTTGCAGTGGCTCTTGGCATTAATTTGCAAACAAATCTCTTGCACTGATGGCATGGAGATGGCAGCTGTGTGGGCAAAATGAAGAGAGGCACGCAAGTCAGGAGACAAGTCCCGACTTCATTTTTCAATTAAAACCATGACCAGTGGTGATATCCACAACTCCTTTGGCCACAGACCAAAAGTGAGAGTGGTCTGTCATCTCAATAGCAGTCAAGTGAAAGTCTCTGTCTGTATCTGACCCTGTAGGTGCTGAAGTTGACTGTGAAAGAGCACAAAGAATTATTGTACCAGAGGCTATTTCAAGGAGATGGGTCTCAGTGTTTGAGAGCAGTGTATGTACAGGATTCCTCATTTAGTAGCACTCACCTGGACACAGGTTTTCCTTTAAGAGCACTTGAAGTGCTGCAGCTCTGAGATGTTCTGCTTCAGGAGTCACGGTGTCATGCATATGTATGTTACAGGAAGACTGAATCACTGATCAAACAACGCAGAGTTCAGGTTGTACTGCTGTACCTTAGCTCTGGATTTCCTGGTTCTCAGAGGTGTCTATCTCACTGTCATATGGGAAAGGAACAAGACTGGGCAACCAGAAACAGAATCTTCTCCTCACTGAATTGCCTGGGGCGGAATTTGTTGATTTGGGGGGGGTGGGGGGGACATTTGTTTGTTTCTGTTTGGTTTATTATTTTGGTTTTGTTTGCTTTGATGAAAGAAAAAAAAAAAAGTGAATTTTGGCTATTTCAAGACATTCCAGCAACCACCTATATGTGCAGCTGGAATACTATTGCAGTAGATACATTTACCCCCCAACCCTTCATCCTGGATCTCCAAATCATTCTGAAAGGAAATAAATTATTCTCATCTTACAGGTAAAGAAACAGAGAACAAACGAAGCAAAGTGATGTGCTTGATACTGCTTGAGTCCTGAGATGGCAATCAGAGCATAAAATAAAATACACAAAAAAGTGTGCTATTATTCTGTGCTATTTTTTGCTATCTGATGCCATTACATACATGACAGTAGCAATCTCATGCATGGTTCCTAATGTGCCAGCTGTCAGCTGAAGGCCAGGCCAGACCCTCTGTGTTAGATTGGCCCTTGAGCCAGCCAGGGTCTCCAGCCTTTCCTCAGCCCACACAGTCTCCCTTCCCCACCCAACTAGTCCCTGCCCGGAAATACCTAACCTGATATTCAGATTACTATATTTGCATTTCTTCACTCCTTTGCTTCCTGGTCTACTGAGTTTAAATTTGCATCTCTTCAGATCTACATAGATATTGGCACATATAAGCTGATGGCTCACATTCTTCTGAATCAGAGATGAGTTACCAAGATCCCAGAATGTATCTCAAAGGGACAAATGAGACTGAATTATCACTACTCCCAAACCTCCTTTTCCATGAGTTTCACATCCCTCCAGCTGGTTCCTTCCTAAGGTCCTTTCTCATCTTACTTCAGCACCAGCTCTCCCCACTCTCCTCCATCCCAAACTCCTCTCAGCAAGCTGCTGCATACAGCACATTTAATTCTGTTCTTGTTGACATTTTTTGAACCTTCTTGCTTATTTTCTTATACTCACATTGCATTTTTCCAAAATAAAATAGAAACAAAACCTAAATCCTGGCAGAAGTGGAGTCCAGCACCTTGTCTGCAGACCTTTGTTATATTTTAACTGGACTTAGGTTGGACTCAGGAGTAGCACAGCTGAATATCAGCTGGCTGGAAGTCTTCTTGGCATCCTATTCAGCCAACAACGGTGTAATCCATTTAGTCAGGAAGAACTGGGTACATGCCTGTGCAAGCAGCCAAGCTCTTTTTTTGCTGCTTTGAAGGGTGATAGGTGCCAGTGGGAAGCATGTCAGGAGAATGATTGTTTTGGGACACGGCTTGTTATCCTGGTCTGTGCAATTGCTAGGACTTGTCAATCCTTAAAAATGTGAGGGGTGGAGAAGTCAAGAGGTTACTTCCTAAGAACCCTTTGTTTAGATAACCCTGGCTCTTGCAGGAAGCACACTGAATTTCAGGGTCAGTTACACACATGCATTTTAGACCTCTGGAGGAGGCAGCCTTCAGATGTGTGTGTTTGTACAGTCTTTGAGGGCAGATGCGAACTCATTCTGCTTGTGCTCCAACTCAATCAGCAACTGCGTAATTACACTTCATGTAGTGCTGAGCCCAGACAGAGGTATGGACAGACAGTGGCACAACATTTGGAGACTAGTCAAATATATGCAAAATATAGCAGAGGTCCATTCACCGAAGAAATAATCAAAACTTAAATTGTCGTTCCTCTCAAAGTGGAGGCCAACAATATTCCAAAAGACTCAATGCTTGTCTTATTTACAGTGTTATACAAGGATTACAAACTGTGAGGAAAGAATTGTATGACAGAGGAAACAACCACCAAAAAGCTACCCAAAACAAAGAGAAGAACTGAATGATGGTTCTTGACGTGTGCCAGTTTCTACACAGAACTTTTCAGTTATTGAACTGGGAGGGAATCCAAAGAATTAAGTGTTTCATCTGAAATAAATGTACACAAAACCTAGAGGGGATACAAATTAACACAAAAATCCATGTATAATTTCTGAGGAAGATGGTGATTAAGTACGACTTAAGAAATCTGAGGATGTACAGGGCCAGATGGTTTGTAATAAAAGGTACCAAAAGTTTACAGAGTTGTCTGGTCCAAAAATAGTTTCTCCATTTAATTAAATTAGCTAAGATGTGAAAGAGCAATTGCAGTCCTAAAGCAGCTCCTGGGTAGTTGATTATCTCAATAATTTCCAAATCACCTTTGCTCACTTGATATAAAAATGATTATTTCCTTTTCTTTTACCATCATATAGCGCTTGAACCCCTGAGTGCCTGGTTGAGGTACAAATGTAAGCTGTAATATTTTTTAACTGCAGGAACAGTTAAAGGGTGTCAGGTATATTAAGAAGCTTTACATTATGCATTTCAAATTCTTCTTGGATTCAAGCTAAGGCAACATTCCAGGTTCCAAGGTTTCAGTTTAAAATGAGATTTAATGTACATACACTGTAGCACTGCCAATAATATCTTGAACTGGGTGTGTTTTATTGGGTGATTCATAAAGTAAGACAGACAAAGTGTGCACAGTGGTATTGGAATTTGGGTGGGATCAAAGTACTGATTCAGTGTAATATGTTTGTCAAGCACAGCATACAGGAAATCTTCTTTCTGAATGAAGATGGATTTAGCCCATGAGATCCTCAGTAGATTTTCAACTGTCATTTATTCCAGTGAACCCCCTTTGCAAATATCAAAGTAAAACTAAAAAGCTGCATCACTCACCCTCAGATATTCCATTGGCAATGAGACTACAGTCAGACTTTTTGGAAGTAAAAGTCAGGAAAACTATTAATATTAATAAAAATTACATTGATTTAAAGGAAACTGTCTGCAGTTCCACCAAAGAAGAAAATTCTATCTGTTCTCTAACAGAGTGGCTGCAACATTTTTATTTAAATACAGTTTTGCTGTTAATTGAGCATCCATAAGCCTACTGTGCTGGGTATGCTGTGATTGTACATTTGCATGCATGTACCTCACCCTCTGTGCACTCTTCCCGTTCACATCTCTTTCCAGGCAGCATTTTGAAAACCACAGTGCTGGTTTTGTTTCTGAGACTAAGAAGCCACTCGTACTGAGAACAAGGAGCTCTAACACTGGGAAACTGAGCCCTACTTAGAGGGCTTCATACTGGTAGGAGGGTTAATGCTGTCCTGAGTTCCATTATTAAAAAGCAAGCTGTTACATTTATGAAACACCTCTTTAAATACATTATGTTAAATTCTTCTTTGACTCCTGATCAAGAATTACTTCTATCTTTTTTCTCATATACTGCTTGCTAAACAGTTGGAACAGAGTGGTCTGCCTTTATCCCTGCTTTCTCCACTCAGATGCATTTGGAGGACATAACCACCTTGTTAGTCTGACCATGCTTAGTCCTAGCTGCTCCCTTGACAAAATTCATGCATTTGTGAGGTAGGACAGCTTCCCGAAATGAAAGGGAAACTAGTGAAAGGAAGGCTGGATACCCAGTTTCACGAGGACGAGTTTTACGGAGGAGAAGGAGCTTGCAAGACTCACATTTGTACAAAACAGAATAGGACAACGTGAACTCTCCTGCTAACAGGAGTTAGGTCTGCCCCTAGAGCTGAAAAGAATTTGGTACAGGAATCAGTGCAGATACAATGTTTTCAGAGGGCTCTCCACTTTTCACTTTGAAGAGTACTCTGCTGTTTTCCAAGACCTGTATAGAGAGAACTAATATTCCAAAGATGTTACGTAGTTCTCAAAATTTCCTACCAACTGTGATTTTTTTAAGGGTATGAATGCTATTAACCTATAGATTAATGGATTAGCTTTAAATAATATATTACATCCTTTCCCTCAAACGTATTTTAGGATTTATATTAGATTAAATGCACAGGGAAGATTTTAGTTTGTAATTTGCCTCAGTGAGAAATAGATGAAATAGGGGGCTGTGCTTGCTGTGGTGTCCTTCAGCTACCCGGGAAAAGTTAATCTGTAAAGTTGTCAGAATGGTCATGGAACAAAACTTTGGGATACTAAGAACTTGAGAATAAAGGAAAAATTCTTTCCCCTGGAAAGCTCTAGCTTATATGCATTAATTATCTCATGATACCTTTTGATAAGTAAACACAAAAAGCATGCAGTCTACAGCATGCCAGTGCAAGTTAGAGGGGAGGCAGTGAAAATTTGGCTTATCTTGAAAAAAGAAGCCGTAGAATGATTTTGTTTCTTTGATCTGCAGACAGATCCTTCATGAAGATAAGAGCTGGGAGCAGCATGTCTTGCTTTAAGGTAGGATTTAGATACTTATCTTCAAAAATCTCTGCATCCTTTTTTCTTCCACATTTTGCTCCTGATATGCCACTTACACAGCATATGTACATTGAGCCTGATGACTTGTCTATCATACTTCTTCCCTTGGACTAGATAAACCAATCAGCCAGCCCTCAGTGTGAGCTTATTTCTTGGGTGACAAGCCCAAGAATAGGTGTGCCACAGGTGTCCTACTCAAAGACATGTTTATGTCCTCACTCCTGTCCTGGAATAAGTAAGACATTATGATCTTTCTGTTGCTGTGGGATAACACACCCAGGCAGCTCTGAATCTGGATAGAAGTCTTTGAACTCCCACAGTATCGTTAACCTTCCCTTCCTGCAGGATAAATCTAGACAGTAGTTCAATTTTTTCCCTGTTGCCTGTGCAACTCATTTGGGACCCAGCTTCCCAGATCCTTTCTTATTTCCAGTGGTCTGATTTCCTTACTTTTCAGGCTGCTGTCTGTTCTGCAGTCACAAGCAATTGCTATGACCTAGGTTACCCAGATGCCCAAGTGCTCCCATTCTCCGTGTAGGAGCCAAAGGGGATATTCCCACCAAGATGCAGTTCATCTTTTTTGGAAGAGGAATTACAGCCAAATCACATGCCCAGAAGTTCACTCAACAATAGTAGCTCACATAATGTCCAAGTTACTCACAGGCTACCTTCTTCCCTTTCTAATGACTGCATGAGCACCTGGACCAGGGGGTCAGGGACCACACTGGTGTTCCAGCCACCTGTCTTACTGAAAGGGATTGGCACAATTGTCTCAAACTCACTTCAACCAAGGCTTGAAGAGTTTCATGAGAATTTTTTATATGTTCTAACACCAAAATGAGACTTCTGACTCTTTCTGAGTTTTGGTGAAAGAATATTTTGTCTCTGCCAGAGCATAAGATTTATTTTCTAATCGATTTTACCACCCTCCTGATAACATAAGAAAGATTATGACCATGGTAGCTTCACTTTAAGGTTGTTCTGCAGATACATCTTCACTTTGCTGATTCCTTTGCTGAAGATAACCAGTGCTAGTTCTCTTTAAGCTACACCTTCAAAACTCACTGTTCTATTACATTTTATTCTTAAAACTTTTCTAACTGTGAAGGTGAGAGATACGATTTCATGATCTATGTGTGATGAAGGTATGTCTGCAGACCCTTAGAGTGCAGACCTAGTAGAGAACTTTTCTTTTGCATTTAATTGCCCTAAAAATAACATTTAAAGCCTCCTAGTGTACTGCAGGATCTTTGGACCTAATCATCACCCATCATCTTTAAAGAAACCACAATAAGTGATTGAGGAGGAGTGTAAAATAGCTGGACAGATAAAATAGGCTGCATTGTTCATATTTCCAGTTTCTGCTTCTCAAGATAGTTTCTTAGCTATTAGTTATGTCAGGGTAATTAGCACCTCTTGGTGCAGTTAAGGTCCAGACAAGTTATTGCTTATTTGAAGAGATTACTATATCATTACTCCTCATTAGAAAATTAAAACTGTTGATCAAGTAGTGCATTCTTTCCCTCCTTGTAAAATACTTTTATTAATATATATTTTAAAAACCTACAAAACAAAGCACACTAGCTTCTTATTTATTTTTAGGTTTGAACAAACTCAGATTATCTGTGTTGGAGCCAAATTCTGAGGTCCATAAACAGGCAGTACTACCACTGCTGTACAAGGAAATTGGAATAAATATTAAACAAAGAGTTGTCCTGAAATGAAAAATGCAGTCATCATTAACAGCAATAATTATAAATTGTGTGGTCAAAACTTTGCAAAACTGCAAAGGTTTCTTTAAGGGTTAATTTATCCTCATGAAGGACATAGACCCATAAGGGGAATTTGGAGTTTACATCAAACATCCTCTGCATTTCAGGGCTGTTTAGACTGGTCGTGGGAAGTGGGGAGGTCACAATCCCAAACTCAGACTTAAACTCATTTCAACACACAAAAACGTCATTCATAGCAGAAACTAAACAAAAGAAAAGAAAAAAAAAAGAAAAAAAAAAAAAAAACAAAAAAACAAAAAAAACCCACCTCGTCTTTTATGCTGTAGATTTTTTGGCTTGATGAGAATTTCTTGATCACATTTTTCTCCCCCTGAAATTCCTTTCTCATATTGTTTTCCTGTTTTCTGTTGGGAGTGCAGAGATCACTCTCACTGTTAAATCTAAACAAAGGAATCAACTTCAGTACATAAGACTAAAGACTAAGACATAAGATAAGTCTCCTCAGTCATTACCTGGCTTACAACTGAATTTTAATTTCTCCTTTGCAGTTGCCTCATGATTGTTCATAATGAACACCCTGTTCCACTGATGCAGACAAAAAGATCAGAGTGACCCCACAAGCTGGCTACAGACACCCTTCTCACTGCCTAAACTACCGTAAGGTCAGGATGGATAGATGCATTTTCATTTGAAAACTTCCATTTCAGCCTTGTTTGGAAGGTCCCTGTTTGGGTCTTCTGTAACCAGAGGAAGCACCCATCAATGTGCATTCACTGCCTGCAGATTTAATGAGAAAAATCAATGTGAAGTTCAAACCTCCTCTGGCTGGCAGCACATGCTGGGTATGTTTTAGACAAACCTGATGCTCACTTGGCAGGACAAATTTCTAAGAGTATAAAGAGCCCTGTTATCTCTCCTTGGCAATATGCACAATAGAAGCCTGCTTGCTAGACAATAAAACATTGGTCTTAATAGAAAACCTTTTTCATAGTTTATAAGGCTAAGCTTAATTAAAAGGAGAATTGTGTATGCTCTCCTTTCATTTAGTAGTAAACACAGGCTCCTTCACCTCATACAAAGCTAATGGTGGTAAACCAGATACTGCACCACTCTGTATGAGAATAGTGTACTGTGGAATGCACTGCTAGAAGGAAACAGCATGGCTATTCAGTAAATCCAGTTGTAATTTATGAGAACCTCGCTGGGCTGCTCCTGCAGTGAGCTGGAAGGCAAGAAGGTATCAGTGACCTGCTGCAAAGACTCCCTGAATTTTGAAGTGGAGATCTCCAGTTATTGCTCCAGTCAGACAACCAATAGTTGGGTGAAGCTGATCTTCACATTCCCTTTTCAAGCAGCAAGTAACAGGTGTCGCCTATGGCAGAAGCATGAAAAGAATGGAGCAAACCAATGTCAGCACCACCGAAAGTAAACTGAGACAGCTCTTGTCATCTCCAGGGACTCACTGAGAACAATCATCACGCTGTCTTTACAAACCACCCTCACTATTGGCAGCCCAAAGTGAGGACCTGCAAAGTGGAACATGTTACAAGAGCTATGGGCACGGCCAAATTGCAACCTTGAATACCCCCAGTCAGTGACCCCCGTCTCGAACTGTGCCTTGGTACAAGAAACCACAGCAACCTTTTGTTTGGATTGATGTTTGCACTGCAAACACCCGCAGGCTCAGGCGTGGTTTTTGTATGGAATGCTACATGACAAAGGACTCGTGCAGCCTTGTGGGTTCACATCAGCTTTTTCATAAGGTTCATGTGGAAAAGGAGTTTGATAATAAGATACAGAACTTTCATTAAGAACTCATCGTATGAATTCGCCCACTATAAGGAATTTACAGGATGCAGCAACTGGATTGATTTTCCTGGACTGATTTAATGAAATCACATTGGTGATTTCAATCTCAGCAGAAAGAGCTCTCTAACTTGATTCCTTTGTGACACATCAGGCCTGATGTCCAACCTCAACAGCTGGTGTTGACTAGCTGTCATGGTTTAACCCCAGCCAGCAACGAAGCCCCAGGCAGCCAATCACTCACTCACTCACTCAACTCACTCACTCGCTCCCCCACCCATGGGACTGGGGAGAGAATCAGGAGGGTAAACGCTGCAAAATGCATGAGTTCACATAAAGACCATTTAATAGGGAAAGCAAAAGCTGCACACGCAAGCAAAGCAAAAAGGGGAAATAATTCACTGGTTCCCATGGGCAGGCAGGTGTTCAGCCAACCCCAGGAGAGCATGGCCCCATCACGGTGACGTGGGAAGTCAAACTCCAGCACTCCAAACGCTCCCCGCTTCCTCCTTATTCCCACACGTTATATACTGAGTGTGATGCCATATGGTCTGGAACATCCCTTTGGTCAGTCAGAGTTAGCTGCCCCAGATGTGTCTTCTCCCAGTTTCCAACCTGTTCCCAGCCTCCTCCCCAGCATGGCAGCCTGAAGAGTGGAAAAGGCCTTGGCTCTGTGTAAACCCTGCTCAGCAGTAACGAAAACATGTCTGTATTACCAACCCTGGTAATTTGTTTTCAGCACAAATCCAAAACACAGCCCCATTCCTGCCACTCTGAAGAAAATTAACCCTGACCCAGCCAAACCCAGCCCACTGGCCAATTTACTTAGCAATATGAACAAAAAATCTATTGGATCACCAAGTCTTGACTTCTGCTTTTTCAGGACATCTCAGAAATTTCTTTCTACCTGTATAAATCTGTACCTCTGAATTAGTTTGCTTTTCATTTGTTGCTCTGACTGAACTTTTTAAAGCCTTAGAAAGCCCTACTTCTAATTTCCAGACTAAATCCATCTTTTAAATCCATCTAAATCCATCATCCATCTAAATTCATGTTTATTTTTTAATTGAGCCAATTATTTTGCTTTAGCTAGCTCTTATCCCTTCTTGGTGCTTGATTTGCTATGGTATTTGCAGCGTTCTCGAGTTGTACCTCACCTTCTGTTTTTCTGATGTAAGCAGAAGGCTTTTCTTTTATTCTTTCCCCATCTAACAGTGGAGAAATGTTGCACTATCACCAGCTTAAGGCTGTGGGACATCATTTGCAAAGAATGAGAAGTCTTGCATCACTTTTCACTCCTTCGATAGGAAATTGCCTTGAGGATTAGCAGTGAATAAGAAGTGTAAACTTGACCCTCTTGACCAACATACATCTCTGCTGCCAAAAATGTTTCCCAAGCACTTTAGGAACAGTGCATCTGTTACAAGGTCCAGCAAGAAGCATGCTGGTAAGCTTTACACAAACAACTCCCAGGTTTCACTCAACAGCAATAATGCTGCTTTTCAAAGTTCTTGGCAGTGAAGCTGCAAGTAGGATCTTGCAGAGGTTTACTCCCCTCTAACCTTTTCCAGCAGGTTTATCTCTTCAGGAGGGAGTGACTGGACCTTCCAACTGCCACAAACAGGCAATGTTAAAACATGAAGCAACACTACAATAAAATGAAGTAGCAGCCAGCTACATAGTTTCCTGGTATTAATGCTGGAACCAGTGGGTTATGAAGAACCTAATTCACTTTTTGCATGTGCAGTGAAGTGGAATAACCCTTCTCAAGTTAAAAAAAACTGCAGTGGCTTAAGACCTGTGTAACTGAAACCAGAATCATGCTCTTATTCCCACCGGGTCATTCCTGTACTTTTCTGGTTTTCATGTCTCAGGACTCTCATGATGCTATTCCAGGGCAGTCCTTTTCTAGCCTTTAAGTAAGCAAACTTTGATAAAGTAAACATTTACTTCGATCAAGTAAACAAACAAACAAAAATAGCATCTCCCAGTATTTTAGCCATTTTGTAACCACTGGATTTTGCATGGGATCTAAGAGCTGGAAGCTGCTCCTCCCACTCAAAGAACAGCTTGCTCAGCAGCAGCTGCTTTCCTTTTAAGAGATTTTGGCAGTTTCTCAGGCAAGCGCCAGAAAATTTCTGTGGTGGCAGTCATTACCGTACTGCGAGTTTGTGTCATCCAAGGGATGCAGAGGCATTTCTCCCCAGGCAGCAGGGAGTTAACTTGCCTCCTGTTCCCTGCCTTGGGAATAAGAGCTGGGATAGCAGCCCATAGTAGGAGGGTCTGGATTGAATTCGCCAGTGAAGAGGAGGGACAACATTTTTGTGTGAGAAAGATGCTTGCCAAGAAATCGCGAGGGGAAGTAACATCGGAGAAAGGAAGTAACTCATCAGTGTTTGGGACAGACAACAGCAGTTTCAGGATCTGGGTACACATCAGGGTCTCGGATGGATCTTTCTCTACCTACGTCACTCACAGAGAAAGAAAGCAGGAGGAAGAAGTGTAGATGCCTTCTTAAGCTTATGGGCACTGCCAGAACCTCAAACGCATCCAGTTTCCTACCAACACAGGCTAACTAAATACCACTGCACCACTTCTAGAGAGGAAGAGACTGAGGTTGTAGAAAACTTTTAAACATAGGACTAGTTTTCTACCAGCATGAGCCACACTGGGGAAGAAACATGTAAGCAGGGGCAAAGAGAGGGCAGCAGCAGCCCCAGCTGCCATTGCTCCAGACCACTGGAGGACACCGTGCCAGGACTTGAAGTTCTAAAGGAAGGCTGCTGAAAACCAAAGCCACTTGGCTTCGTACTTCCCAAAACCAAAATACAGTTGGGCAAAAACAAGTAAGGTAAATCATTGCTTCAAAACTTACAATTATTCCTTGAATGAGATGCTACAAAAGGGGGAAAAGAAGGAAAGAAAACATTTGGGATGTAAAGACTTGTTTTCCTTTGCTTTTAACCAGCCATTTGAAAACACTGCAACATGACCAATTCTGCAAAAATGTTTTCCTGACCACAGTGTCTTACATGCAGACAAACACAAGGATTATGCCAGTTCCTGGAAGAATGAGCGTCAGTAGCTTTTTTTAATACCAGAGCACGTCTGTTTGTATTGTTGTTATTCTCTCTTCTTATCTCCCTGATTTTGGGGATACCTTTTTTGTTGTTTATGTTGTTCATCAGCTCTCTGTTTAAACAAGTACCACAGGTTACTTTTTCCTCTGGTTGTTCATTTTTGTTTGGCTCTTTAGATTTTTTACCTGTATAATAAAATTGTCCTTAACGACCTCTCTTCTGCTGTTTCAGCCTAAACAGCTTCCTCTGGGTCATCTTTGTGCTACCGTTTTAAACAGTTTGCTTGTTTGTAAGTAGCTAATTAGTTATTTGTTCTATTCAACAAGAAACTTTTGAGGTCTGGGCTGTAACTTCTTTTAGTGAGAGCTCCTGTTTTGCCATTGTGTATTTTAGAAATTTCCCCAGGTAAGATGAAAGACGGGAATCTGACTTTCTCTCCTGAACAAATTTCTCAGGCACTGTTTTTATTTTGGTGGTACTGAGTCAAGACAGCAATTGGACCTGTACTTATATGGCTTTGAAGTCGGTGAGATGTATTACTGTCTCGAAAATGGACAGGTGTCCCTGCCCATGACAGAGGGGTTGGGAGTAGATGATCTTTCAGGACCATTCCAACCCAAGCCATTCTATGGTTCTATGATAACGTAATTCCAGTGTGTCTTGCTGAAATTAATTCATATGGCATAATGTTTCAAGTGTGCAGTAATGAAAAAATCCCAGACTTCAAGAATTACAAAATCTGGACCAAAGGAAAGGGATCGATGCCTAATAGGATACATGAAAGACACAGAAATTTTAAAAAAACATCACAAAACCCCCAAAAGAATCTATGGAAAGGTGATCCTGAACCACAACACTGTCTGTGAAAGAACGGAGTGGGATGGTGTAAAACCTTAAAAATTTATATCTCTTGTCGATTTGTAGAGCTAATTACTGGCTGAAATTTGTAGAACTAATTATAAGCTGATTTAAACTGAATGTTCTGAGTGCAAACTGTAATTTTTCTACATCAGGGAGTGTATCCCCTTTGCTTATTGAAATACTTTAGTGTATAATGCATTCTTGTGGAAAGGCAATGAGCAGCCAGAATCCTTGCAATATTCTGTACTGGTTGTCTGAAAACCTGCTGTGTTTTGTTTCTCTGCTAAATTCTCCTGAAAAGAAGAGCTTAATTAAATCAAAAACATCTCTCTGATGAGCCTCTCCTTTGATCTCGCTCTTTTGATAATCTCTCTCCTGACAGGCTGTGATACTCTGCTAGCAATGCTTCGTGCTTTCCTCCATGGGGATAACAACTGCTCTGCTCCAGGCATTTCCTTGGCCTAGGATTTGGGATGTCTGGAAGAGGGCAAACATCTCCATCCAGCCTACTGGTGTGAGTGGAGGACTCCATGTGGAACTAATTAGTGTTATAATGAACACCACAACAGTTTATTGCCAGGAAGCATCTAATGACCTGGCAGTAATCTCACAATGACTAATCAAGATTTTCTTCAATTCCCTTTAGCAATTTTACCTGATAAATTAGTGCAGGGAAAAAAAAAAAAAAAAAGGTAAGATAAAACTGTAAGTAGAACAGAGGCTCTGATTTAAAATATCTAGTGGATGATGCTCTTCTGCTTTCCTGGGGTTATTAGAGTGTGCAATCCTTCTCCATAAATTCTCGAACCTTGGATACCAAGAGCAGAGTGACTCCTTCTCCACCGATTTCAGAGGACTAGCCTTAAGCTGATGAGCTTAACTTAAATTTGGCGTTTGATGTGTGGAGTGCAACCCCACTACTAACCTGAGGTTGAGTATTTTAATTCAAATTGGGTGTGTATTACTGGGATTGGGTAAAAAAATGGAGTCACTATTTTCAGTGATTTCTGCACATAGCAAGAAAAGCTAAAAAATTAAAAAAAAAAAAAAAAAAGGGACGGATTCAGACGGTTCACTACCAGAGCAGTCCCCATCCTGTGCCTGGCCCGGCACATGGTATGTAGGACTAAGCATATGCACAGCCCCCTGAAGGATGCCGTCTCTCACAGCCTGTTTTTCTCACAACAGCAAATATTTACCCTGCAGTACAAGAAAGACGAGGAGCTCCGGATGGGGGTCCAGCAGAGGGACACAAAGATTATTAGGGGTCTGGAGCACCTCTCTTATGAGGAGAGACTCTGGGCCTCAGAAAAGACTGAAGGGGATCTCATTAATACATGTAAGTATCTCAAAGGCAGGTGCCAAGAGGATGGTGCCAGACTCTTTTCAGTGGTTCCCAGTGACAGGATGAGGAGCAATGGCCATAAACTAAAGCACAAGAAGTTTCAGCTCAAAACGAGGAAGAACTTTACGCTGAGGGTGGCAGAACGCTGGAACAGGCTGTCCAAGGAGGTCGTGGAGTCTCCCTCTCTAGAGACAATTCAAAACCCACCTGGATGTGTTCCTGTGTCACCTGCTTTAGGTGACCCTGCTTGGCAGGAGGGTTGGACCAGATGGCCTCCACAGGTCCCTTCCTTCTCTAACGCTTCTGCGCTGCCCCCGCTCACCAGCCCGCCCCGGGGCTCAGCCCAAGGGCGCGGCTCGCAGCCCCGGACCGCCCCGTGCCCGCTCCCGGCGNGCTGAAAGTGTGTCTGCTTGGAGTGAGTAAGAGCGACCGGGGGGTCGCTTCCCCCTTCCCTTCCTTCCTCTCCCACGCCGCAGGTGGGGGCTCTGGGAGCTGGGGTGCTCGCTAAGCCGGGGAACGCTTTAAGCCCCGCTGTCCCGCTTCCCG